>JABSTQ010009355.1:0-375169 GCA_013358835.2 Ixodes persulcatus
CTCTCCATCGCCACGAGTCCAGCTTCGCCGATGCACGACCCCGACGTGAAAGCCTGTCACCCCTCGCTCCACGCCGGGGAAACTAGGCGCGGCAACCCCCTGGAGGTGGAGTTGCGAAGACGGACCGACGCCAAGATCCCTCCAAGATCGTCGGAGCACTCCCACTCTAACGCCGCAACGCACCGCGAACGGACGTTCTGCAAGAGTGTCGAATAACTCAACGTAATCATCGACGGCCACGACGCGACAGCACTCGTCGACACCGGAGCAGACTACTCCGTTTTGAGTGGGAGACTCTCTCGCCGCCTTCGGAAAGTAACGACGTGTGGGACGGACCGCAGATACGAACCGCCGGCGACATCTCATCACACCTGTTGGCAGGGCACTGCGCGCGTTGAGATCCACGGCGAAACCTGCCCTGTGAAGTTCGTCATCTGCAAGACTGTTCGAGGGACGTCATTCTCGGAATGGACTTCTTGTGCGAATACGGCGCCATCATCGACCTTGCGGAGAACAAGCTGACGCTTCGGAAGCCTGTCCCATCGGCAGAAATCCCGAAACAACGTTAGCTACAGTCCGAGTCCTTGCCAGCCATGTAAACCTAGCTGCCGCCGCTGTCGAGTGTCTTTGTACCCGTCGGGACCGAAGAAGCCACCTGCGGTGTAGCACTGTGGAAGGAAGCGTCCAACTTCTCGTTGGACGAGGGATTGGCATTGCGAGAGGCGTAATCGAGATCCAGGACGGGTGTACCGTAGCCCTTGTCACCAACTTCCGGCAAGAGTCGCAGCACCTACAAAGGGGTACAGCTGTGGGCTTCGTCGAGGAAATTCCGGACTCAGCCGCGATCGCCGTGATCTCAGAAGACGCTTCTCCGGCGCAGCACAAGAGAACCACGCCGTCAGAGCTCGACATCGACCCGTCCCTCCCAGACCCACAACGACGGCAACTCAGTGACCTTCTCGCCGAGTTCAGTGAGTGCTTCTCCACGTCGTCGAAGGTGCGCCAAACGACGGTTGCGAAACATCGAATAATCACTGATGACGACGCTCTCCCTGTGCATCGGCCACCGTACCGAGTCTCCGTGAAAGAAAGGGAAGTTATCCAAAAGCAAGTTCAGGAAATGCTTGATGACGACATTGTCCAGCCCTCAAACAGTCCGTGGGCTTCCCCAGTAGTCCTAGTGAAGAAAAAAGACGGAACCCTGAGGTTCTGCGTGGACTACCGCCGGCTGAATGCAGTAACAAAGAAGGACGTCTATCCGCTGCCCCGCATCGACGACACCCTGGACCGGCTACGCCACGCCCGATACTTTTCGTCGATGGACTTGAAGAGCGGGTACTGGCAGATTGAGGTCGACGAACGAGATCGTGAGAAGACGGCCTTCGTCACACCGGACGGACTGTATGAATTTAAAGTGATGCCGTTCGGGCTGTGCACAGCGCCGGCAACCTTCCAGCGTGTTATGGACACCGTCCTTTCCGGCTTGAAATGGCAGAGCTGTCTCGTCTACCTCGACGACGTTGTCGTGTTCGCAACCGAATTCGACGAGCACCTCAGACGACTGCGAGCCGTGCTACGGGCCTTCAAATCTGCTGGGCTGACACTCAAGCCTTCGAAGTGCCGGTTCGCCTATGGAGAGCTGAAATTCTTGGGCCACGTCGTGAGTGCTCAGGGTGTAAGCCCTGATCCTGCAAAGACGTCCGCTGTCGCCGAATTCCCTAAGCCATCGGACAAGAAGGCCGTCCGTAGATTCCTTGGGCTGTGCGCCTACTACAGACGTTTCGTGCGCGACTTTGCACAGATTTCTTCACCGCTGACGAATCTGACGAAGGACGACGTGCAGTTCCAGTGGGGAGAAGAGCAAGAACAAGCGTTCGACGAACTCAAGCGAAGGCTGCAGTCGCCCCCTATCCTCGGACATTTTGATCAGTCGGCGGAGACAGAAATACACACGGACGCCAGCAATACCGGTCTCGGTGCGGTGCTCGTTCAGCGACAAGAAGGGGCAGAGAGAGTAATTGCTTACGCAAGCCGGGCGCTGTCTAAGGCAGAACAAAATTATTCAACGACTGACAAAGAATGCCTTGCTGTCATCTGGGCGATAACCAAGTTCCGTCCATACTTGTACGGTATCCCGTTCCGCGTGGTCACAGACCACCACGCCCTCTGCTGGCTCGCAAACCTCAAGGACCCGTCAGGACGCCTTGCTCGCTGGAGTCTGCGACTGCAAGAATTCGACGTATACCCATTGTGCACAAGTCTGGCCGCAAGCATAATGGCGCCGACTGCTTGTCTAGGGCCCCAGTCGAATCTCCACCTGACAGCACCGACGACGACGATGACGCTCGTTTTCTCGGAGCAGTTACAGATACCGACATGGGAGCACTTCAACGAGACGACCCGGAGCTTCGCGCCGTGATCGACCACCTCGAAGGTCAAGGAAGTTCCGTTCCGCAAGTCCTGGCCCGAGACTTGTCAAGCTTCGTTCTGCGGGGAGGTGTGCTCTTCAAGAAGAACTTCGGAACCAGCAACCCTGCCTGGCTGCTGGTTGTGCCTGCCAGCCTGCGAGAAGAAATCTTTCAAGCATGCCACGACGACCCGACGGCTGGCCACCTTGGCTACAGCAGGACGCTCGCCCGGATTCGTGACAAGTACTACTGGCCAAGACTCCCGAAAGCCGTCCATCTGTACACACGGTCGTGCCATGAGTGCCAACGACGTAAGAAGCCTCCGACAAAGCCAGCAGGACTCTTGCAGCCGATATCTGCCCCGACTACGCCCTTCCAGCAGGTCGGAATGGATTTGCTCGGGCCGTTCCCAACATCGACGCAAGGGAACCGGTGGATTATCGTCGCGACCGATTATCTTACACGATACTCCGAGACGAAAGCCCTTCCATCGGGAACAGCGGTGGAAGTCGCCAAGTTTTTCGTCGAGTCCATTCTCCTTCGACACGGCGCACCTGAAGTGCTGATCACAGATCGAGGGTCATCTTTCCTGGCACAGCTGACTCAAGAGGTACTTCGGCTCAGTCACACCAGCCATCGACGAACCACCGCTTATCACCCGCAGACCAACGGGCTAACAGAGCGGCTCAATAAGACCATCGCCGACATGATCTCCATGTACGTCGACGTGGAGCATAAGACGTGGGACGAAGTGTTGCCGTACGTTACATTTGCGTACAACACAGCGGTACAAGAAACCACAGGAATGACGCCGTTCCAACTGGTGCATGGCCGGACGGTTACGACAATGCTGGACGCCATGCTGCCTCACGTGCCAACCGACGATGGCAACGACGACGCTCAACTGATCTCTCAACGCGCGGAGGAAGCTCGTCAACTGGCAAGAATCAAGATTCAAAACCAACAGCGAGTCGACGCACGCCGGTATAACCTTCGTCGCAGGGACGTCCATTTCCAACCCGGGGACCGGGTATGGGTGTGGACACCGATTCGGCGCCGCGGTCTCAGCGAGAAGCTTCTCAAGCGCTATTTCGGACCGTACAAAATCATCCGACGCCTCGGCGATCTGAACTACGAAGTTCTACCCGACGGAACGCGCCCATCTGCAAGACGCCAGCCACGACCCGAGGTGGTGCACGTCGTCCGGCTCAAGCCGTATTACGAACGATAGAACTTTGGACTCTCGTCAAAGAGTGAACTGGGAACTGTGAAGTGTGGCTCGCGACTCTGCTATTCTTTTTTTTTTTTGTTCTGTATTTGTGTTTTGCCTTTGTGGTGCATCGGGACGATGCACTTTTTTTTTAAAGGGGGGAATAATGCCGCGAGCGCAGCTAACTAAGTAGGCAGCGCGCTCATGGCCTTACGGTTATCGCGCATGCCTTCCACGCAGAAAGCCCAGGGTTCGATCCCTGGCAGCGCCGCGTCTTTTATTTATTCTTCCAATCTAGATTTCTGGTAATTTCGAGAACCGTGTTGCTCGTTCTAGGTTAGAATGTTCTGCGCGCCGAATGTTCCAGGCCGAATGTTTCAGAAGCCCACGCCTGCACAAAAGGGGCTCCGCGTAACCAACCGGGGTCAGTCTCGCCCCAGCGTTCGACTCTGCGCTTACGCCGACTTCGACGCCCGCGACGCTCTATTGTTATCTTCTGTTTCCTTCTTTATTTTTGGGCACAAGTTCGCCCCATTAAACGTTTAGTTTCTTCAGTTATTCGCCGCCTCATCACTTGTCCTTCGTGACAATATATATATATATATATATGTATGTATATATTTATATGTATGGGTGATTTCATCTCAAATCGTGCAGCCAAAAATGGTTGAATTTTTAATTTCGCCGAAAAAAATATATTATTGCGTCGTTTCTAAATACGCAGTAGCCAAAAACCGCAAGTTTGTCGGGTTTTTTATTCTCGACTTACGAATTTTAAAAGAGGCCGCGGCAGAAAGCAGTGTTTTTCACATCCGTCGTAGGTCGGATGTTTCGCTCGATCTCCCAGCGTGGATTTTGAGTCCACATTTTAGTAACTTTTTTCAAGCACTCTGTGAGCACATTTAAAAGGCTCTAATACCATGAAATAATTTTAGGCGTTTTGCTTTTTTCTGTAAAAATGTCAAAAACGCCCCCTCGGTTGACGAACTTTGACAATTAAATACTGGCGATCTACTTGGGTTACACAAATATTTTTTATATCTACGGAGAGCCCAAAACACGCTCTTTATATATATTATAAAATGACTCAGTTGTATGAAATATCCTTTGCGGGACGTTTACGTTAATGTTATGCGAAAACCAAAAACTACCAATTTTGAAATCGATTTTCTAAAAAAAAAAAAACATTTCTTTATTTTTTTTTTATTTTTGTTAAAATGTAGATATGATAGTTGTCTACTCGAAAAGCAAGTCGAGAAAGTGTGTATTTTGTTGGTATGTTCTATATTTAAGCATCAATATCGTCCAAAAACGTGTTTTTACGGCTCGAAACAGACTTGCGAATTGCGCGTCTTCACAAACTTGGAAATATTTTTGCTTTTTTTTCAACGTTCCCACATAAAAATGAAATACAGTAGTTCCACCCTATTATATTTATTGCTTATTTAAATTTAATTATAGGCGGCAAATTACATTGGAGGAGTTCAAACGAGAAAGCAACACTTCTTAAGAAATCGGCAGACGTCGTATTGATTCGGGGCCTTCATTGGCCTATATCAGTGGTCTCAAGCTCATTTCAGTCTGGGGGCCAGGTAGCCCATACCGGAAACGTCGAGGGCCAACGCAACACCGGAAAGGGGGGGGGGGGGGGGGGGGGGTTCAGCCGATTTTAAAGAGAAGGAACCTCGTCCTCTATGCTTTTTGTAGCTCACAGTTTTGCCAGTGACATGTTTAGATTTGATTTGTTTATATGACTACTTTGGCGCCTGACGTCATGTGATATCAGGAATTAAAATGACACCACCCCACCAAAGTGCTGGCATTTTTATTGAAACAAGAGAGCAATTGCACTGCCGTTCTCGTTGCTCAATTCTCTCAGAAATTAACCAAGCACTATATGTCTTTAAAAAATCAATCAGTTAATTTGACAGTTCTTGCTTTCCTGACAATTTTTATTACAACACTCTGAACAAGCACTTTGAAGGCTCGATAATCCCAAGCTCTTAGCTTTATCTTTGGCAGCTACTCCTGTGCTGATCGAGAGTTTTTGCAGCCGAGATGCATCCTTAAACGAATAGTTCGCGTTTGCAGCAGTAGCGTAATTGTTGTCCAATACAAAAAGCTGGGAAGCAAAAAAATAAAGCGAAACAAAGGGCAAATGAACACATATCCGTATAAACTAGTGAATACGTTATAAGGGCAGAGCTACTTTTCGAGCGAAAATGAATCGGCGAGATGAGGTCACTATGGCGCATGCCATTTCCAGCGCATGGGAACCGGGACGCGTAGCCGGTTGCCTCCGGGCCGCGTCCCAATGAGTCTCGGGCCGCATGCGGCCCGCGGGCCGCGTGTTTGAGACCCCTGGCCTATATGAACGTTCCGCCTTTTCGGAACCAGCAGATGACCACGACCTTTCGCGCTCGTTGTGTTAGATAGGACGGCCCGTGACAGTAAAGCGAGCAGCGCACCCTGTGTCACGACGAGTGAAATGGTACGAATGTGTCGTTGACGCGGCGAATATAGTGACGGCCACCCAGGAGGAGTCAGTCAGTCAGAGTATTGCACAAGGGAAAGCAAAGTAACTGTTGCCTGGGAGGATGAGGACACCACGGCAGGCACGTAGCCAGGATTTTGTTTCGGGGGGGGGGGCTCCCATGACAAAATGCTGTATGAGGGGGAGGGGGGGGGGAGAGGAGGTCCCAGCAAAATGGAAGATTTCGGGGAGAGTAGGGCTACGTGCCTGCACCACGGCCTTACAATATCGACGGTCAACAACCGTTCTGCCGGCCAAAACAACGGCGCGTGCGCGCTAAAACCGGCGGCGCGGAACAAAAATCCCGCGGACTCACACACGAAGATGGGCCGGTTTCGTTAGGGATGTGGGGAAATTTTGAAACCAGCCGTCTGTGCACGCGTGAAACGATACCGCGTATTTGCCCAAGCTTCGAGCGCCCTATCCCTTGAAACGGCCGTGCTCTATCTCTCTCCGCGGAGATCCGATAGCACCGAAAGGTTATCTCTTTTGGAAACAGCAAAGCCCGGAGACTAACATTAAAAACGAGCGTGTTGGTAAATATACTTATGTTTATTCTGCCCGGAGACTAGTTGGGTCGAAGTCAGCCTCCTTGTCAACTATAACCGTTTGTGAAGAGTGGCTTTCTCCCGAGATGAAAAGTTACCGCCGGCTGACGTGTTCTTTCGAAAAAAGGGAAGGGGAAAGAGAAAGTTTGAGTAAGAAGCTCGAGGCATGTTACGTCTCGGTTACCTTCTCGCGCATCGCTGCTCAAATCTATTCTTCACTTTGTTCCGCACAGCCACTGTTCCGCACAGCCGTCGTGGCTGTGCGGAACAGAGTGAAGAATAGATTCGAGCATCATCTGGACGCCGTCATCCTGCCAGGCTTCAGTGTCGTGGGACTGGACTCGGCGTGTGTGTTCCTTCACCCCGCTGAACTTCGTTTCTCGGGTGCGGTTCTGCTGAACGTTTCTTTTTTTTTTCTGCTGAATGTTTTCTTACTAACTGTTTGTTAGCATTGTTTAGTTGTTCGGTTTATTTCGTCATGGCGTAGCGGCCTGACGGTGCTGTAGAGAGCGTGTTCGAACGTATTTGGTTGTGTCCCGTTTAGGGAATGCCCGGAGGCAGGCACGTAGCCAGGATTTTGTTTCGGGGGGGGGGGGGGCCCGCCTATGACAAAATGCTGTATGAGGGGGAGGGGGAGAGGAGGTCCCAGCAAAATGGAAGATTTCGGGGGGGGGGGCGGGCCGGGCCCCATCCCCCCCCCCCCCCCCCCCTGGATACGTGCCTGCCCGGAGGAGTTGCTTTTTGTTCTTGCCGTGTGCGGCTAAGTTTTTCCGTCTTGACTAATTTTTTTTTTTTTTTACCTTTACGTGTCGTCGACTTCTTTGTCTGACTCTCCACCAGGCGTGGACCTATCGCCTTGCTACCGCTCGAACCTAAATCTTTTATTTTTTTAACGCAATTTTCGCTAAGATCGGAGTTAGGTAATTTTATTCTTATTAATTTATTTTTATTCCCAACCCCTCTCCGCGACAGTCTCTCCGTGCATTTCGGACCGTTTCATTGTCATCACCTTTGTGTATGGTGAAAAAACCCTAGCGTTTGGTTTCGGAAAGAATTGTATATAATATATCAATGATGTGGTGACTTTCTATGTCTTAGTAATATGACAGCTAATAGCTAGTCATGCTAGTTTACAGTGAAAGTTTTATAAATCGAAACAATACAACGTCTGTGCCTCTTCGATATTGAAGGTCTACTAGGCCTGCTGATTTGGTTAGATATGTTTCTCGTGGTTCCTGCTCTTATCAAAACATAAATAACTATTCAATACCACAAAATGCGTTTATAATTGATTACCAAACGCAGACAAAAAATTCAAGAAAACTTTTTCACAATTCATAGAAGCGCACGGGTCACTATGTCTGACTTAGGTTTTGCAAAACGAAGACGTCTTTTTCCGCTATTGAGGCTTAAATATAGAACATACAAACAAAATACACACTTTCTCGACTTGACTTTCGAGTAGACAACCATGATATATACATTTTAACAAAATAAAAAAAATAATAAAAATGGGTTTTTTGAGTAAATTGATTTCAAAATTGGTACTTTTTGGTTTTCGCATAACATTAACGTAAACGTCCCGCAAAGGATATTTCATACAGCCGTTACATTTTATAATATATATAAAAAGCGTGTTTTGGGCTCTCCTGTAGACATAAAAACTATTAATGTAACCCAAGTAGATCGCCAGTATTTAATTGTCAAAGTTCCTCAACAATTAACCGAGGGGGCGTTTTTGACATTTTTACAGAAAAAAAAAAAAAACAGCTTAAATTATTTAATGGTATTAGAGCCTTTTAAATGTGCTCGCAGAGTGCTTGAAAAACATTAATACAATGTGGACTGAAAATCCACGGCGGGAGATCGAGCGAAACATCCGACCCACGACGGATGTGAAAAACACTGCTTTCCACCGCGGCCCCCTTTAAAATTCGTAAGTCGAGAACAAAAAATCCGACGAACTTGTGGTTTGTGGCTACTGCGTTATTAAAAATTCGACCCTGTTTGCCTGCACGATTTGAGATGAACGCACCCATATATATATATATATATATATATATATATATATATATATATATATATATATATATATATATATATATATATTACCGTATTTTCCGGTGTATAAGGCGCACTTTTTTTTCCAAAATTTGCGGCGGTGCGTCTTATACACACGTGCGTCTGATATACTAATTTTTACTTAGAGACTCGCGAAAAGTGGTGGGTGCGTCTTATACAACGGAAAATACGATATATATTTTTTTTCGAGGACTTTTAAGCATTTTTTACGAGTTGTGAATGTGAAAGCTTGAATGTCATTCTTCGCGCCGCGGCCGCTTCTGATCCTCGGCGCCGCGGCCGCTTCTGACCCCTTCGGTGTCCTGGCCGTTTCTGCTCCTCTCGGCAGGGGCAGCAGCGCCATGGAGTGGGGGGGGGGGGGGGGGGGGGGGGGCGTTCCTGGGAACTATGCCGCGCGCAAGCCAACGGGAGTTTATCCATCGATTCGCTGCTACAAACTACAGGCTTCGCTCAATAAGACAGGGGAATTTAGGTGCCGTTTGGCGCGGCTTCATAAGCTGATAACGCCGGTTCGCTCCATGGGACAGTTAATGCTTTAGCATGAATAGAAAGGCCAAGAGGAAAACACAAGAGAGTGTCGACGAGACCCCATCTAGCCCCCCTTCTTCTGCCTCCTTCTGCACAAGTTCAAAACACTCTTGACGCATGGAGGTCAAGATGGTCCAGATTCAAGAATTAGAATCGATTAGTTTAGAAATAACTGACTACACCTGGCGGAAAACTGGTTTCGAGAATTTTGAGGATGAAACAATGCGCGCATTTGGAAGGAGATGAAAGAAATGCTTTTGAACGAGCTTGCGAGCAAAAGTTATTTAAGCCACAAGAGACACACAAGAAGCTTTGGGGAAGCCCAATCTAGGTCACTGTAGCTCAATAAAGCTAGCGGGATCTGTAGTCCGTTGCAACCTAAGAACGAAGGGCGAGGGTAAGACGGGCCGGGGAGGAGGAAGCAGACGGAACGCTTGAGAATAGAGGGGGAAACCTCCTTCTCTCTTTAGCGTTCCGTCTGCTTCCTCCTCCCCGGCCCGTCTTACCCTCGCCCTTCGTTCTTAGCTGCGCGAAAACATGTTCGCCTATTTTCGTACCACAACCCCCTGAACCGACGATATCCAAGAATGGTTCGTTGTGATCGTATACCGAGCGTTGGCGTCACTATCCTCCGCTGACGGAATCACTCTAGCTTTAGACAAAAGGTGGGGTCTGAGTGTATAGTACCGATGACGTCACCAGCAATTTGCTTGCTCCAAGCGTGACGTGCCATTCAAAGACAACTGAATAAAAAAATAAAAAAAAAGACAAGAGGACACAGAGAGATGAGCGTAAACCTCAGGCCAGCCAATTTGGGTGTTCTTGGCATTTGGAGACTGCGTTTCGCTTGTGCCTTGTTTCATGCTCTGTGTTCGGTCGCTTGACTCGAAATTTTCAATCGGTTCAGCTTTGCCCTGGAGTCTGACGATCCCGATACTCCGTTTTACCTTACGTCCGAGCGCAGCGGATGCTACGAGCCAATCTAAGGCAGCATATGAGTGTCATATGACCTTGGAGAAGGGGCACAGCGATGAGCGGAAAGCGTATCACGGGCTACGTCCATAGAACGGGATTGGCTAGGATAAAGCCCGTATCGTCCGCTGCGTCCGGACGTCAGGTGAAACGGAGTATACTTCCGTAGATTGTTAGGGCGATAATTTTTTTTCCAAGGTTGCAAAATGTATTTGAGATATTGAGTACAAGATAGTGAGAAATGTAATTAAGATAGAGTAGAAATAGTCTAGACGAAATGTATTTGCAAGATACCAAAACACTACCAAAAGTATTTGAATTACAGTACCTTGAGTAGAGTATTTAAGATAGGCACAAGCTAGTCACAAACTTATGCGATAAAAGTTTGACGCTGATCAACCCCTTCTGTAAGTAAAATGCGAAAAATCGTTTCGCGCTAACTCTGTTGCACAGTGGTAGCACTGTACTGCTATCGAATGACGACGACCATTTTACATAGAAATTGAATTCGAGGTGAGCTTTTCGCCGGGTCTTTAAAAAAACTTGAGCTTTTGTTCGGACCCATACAAAAGTGGGTGAGATTTTCTCCTGTGAGCTCATCTCCGGTGAATTTTTCTCCGAGATTCGATTTTTACTATTCATTTCAAGTGGCTTAGATCGGTTGGGCCCATGCTGTATACAGGTATACAGTTCCAAGAGGCGTCGCACTACGCTCGAGGAGGAGGGGGAAAGAAGGAGAGAGAGGAGGAAAGAATAAGGAATAGGAGGATTAGAGAGAGAGAAAGAGAGAGGAGGAGGGGTGAGGAGGAAAGTGGGGAAAAAACCCACAAAATTTGTATCGACGGGCCTGAGGTCATGGGGGAAGCATTGCCCAGGTCAATTTTGTTGGCCTAATAATTGCTATTTCATCAACAACTACATATTTATTCTACCCCCCCCCCCCTCCCCAAGAAAAAAAAGCTTGCGCATGTTGTTTTAAAAAAAATCGCTCTTGGAGGCTTAGGGAAAGTAGAATGCTTCTCTTTTCGCAAAGCCATGTCATTTGAGAATGAGCGCGTGTTCCTAACCGGTTATCCCGCCAACAGAGAACTTTGCTTTCTCAGGTTCCTGACCGTGTCGGCGAAATGCAGGGCGGCATCCCGGGTCCAGCGGCGAGCAACCCCTGTGGCCTCAGGGCCGTTTCGGAGATACGTATCCTTTGGACTCGAGACGCAACCCCTCATAGGCCCGTTGCGCGTGAAGGGATGTTTCGTAAAGTCGCGGGCACAGTTTAAAAAAATTCATTTAGGTGATGAGACTCTGTCCGATGCGGCGACCACATTATGTTCGGCGCACCGAGCGCGCTGCACTCGCACAGGGATAGATGGCGCTGAAGTATAAAAGGGGCTTGTGAGTGCTTGTATAGAGGGCTTGTGAAGGAAATTATGCATTTTTTACCCGGTCCCTGTGTACTGTGTGGTGAAATGATGAATTTATGTTGGCGCATTGGCACTGATTGCCTTTTCCCCCGTGCGGTTGCTGTTTTTTTAAACGAGAACATTCCGATGATGGTTCAACGTGACAAAAGTACTGGTATAAATATAAAGCTTCCCAACACAATCTGCTGGGCTTAAAATAACTCAAAGTAATTTAAAATAATTCTGTTAAACAGCTGGGTCGCGCTCGAACGTTTTGTCCGACAGCATGTCTAGTAACAGTTCCGTAAATTGTTTACACACAATGCGTGGCTTTATCGGGGTCGGGGGATATTTTTCCACCCTGCTCATGCCGTCTTTATTCTAATAGCGTTACATAGTGCGGCTAAATAATTCTTTACATGCGCAGAAAGGTATTAGCATTACAAATAGTTTGTGCATACGATGTTAACTGGCACTGTGGCACATACAAGCTATGTGAGTAGAAAACATTTTTATTTATGATGACTGAAATGATGACACAGTATGATGACATACTGACAGAAATGATGACACAGTGACTGAAAGTCAAACAGTAGTAGCGGTTATAGGACGTGAATCACTTTTCATCTATACGCTCACAATATATGGTGTCACCCCGTCTTACACGTAAAATAAATACCTGACAAATATTTTTGCTTTAAAATGTACACAAAAGCTGAATTCACTGCACACTACCAAAGAACGCCATTTCCTACATCCCGTATTTCTCGCCCACGCTCCTAAACTAAGACGAGCACTTCTTTGCTGATTTCTTCTTTTCTTGAGCTTGTTTGTTCCTACTCATGGAAATGCTTACAGTGTTGTCGCATTCGCATGCTGATGTAGTAGTGGAGCAACTGGGCAATTGTTTCTTTTTTGTGTTCAGCGCATGGAAACGTTTGTGCATGTGTCAAGAACACTGTCAATTGTGTCCCAGTAGACAGTCAGGTGGCTTTTATTTTCCACGAATAACTGTTCCGCTTTCTTTTCTGTAGCTGGAAAAGGTCCCTGTTGGGGTGCATAAGGCCTCCTCTGATCTTTATGTTTGTCAATGCTGCTTCAGCAGAAGTGTCCTTGTTGATGCTGAAAGCGGATCGGCATGCAGGGTAGCGTGCAGCATTTTCATTTTCACACTCAAAAACCCAGTTACATAATATAGTATGCAGTCCACAGCCTTGGTTCCTTCAGCCTTTTCTGTCCAGACATCTTCGGATTCCCAGTCTTCGACAGCAATTAGACTGTCAAGATTGGTCTTCACATGATCAACGAGGTGAGGAGACAACGGGCTTTTATCGTCCGTTCTGATCAGGGATCTTAGATTTGACACGTCAAGTAATGACCTCTCCCCTTCAACTACTCAACAGTTGTCGAACTTCGGAGGCTTCAGGATAGAGTAAATGCACAAGGTGGAAGAAATATCCCGAATTGCAGTTGCGAACGAAGCACGTGTTTCCATTCTTATAGCATAACTTCTTCTTCGGGTTAAGGCTCACCTTCGTGCACGATGGTGGCACCTGTCATCGACACAGGACCAAGGCAAAACACGAGGCCAGCCACTGGCCGCACACCACCAACACGCCACCATACCGCGAAAAAGGCGACCACGCTACGCCGCCGACACCGTGGCCTCCGAGGAGGGACCTCATAAGGCTGGTTCAGACACTTGCGTTTGACTGCGTTTGACTGCGTTGCCTCGAGAACCGAAAGCGAGTCACCAGCACATCTGTTCTTCGTATGAAGCGTGAAATCCAATTCAAGGAATCAACTTGGCACGCGATATAAGCAGCAGGGATGTCCTGGTTTCTCGCAGCCGCAACGCAGTCAAACGCAGTCAAACTCAACTGTCTGAACCAGGGGGGCTATGTTGCACGTTTTGGACTAGGGAGAAGGAAGTGATGTCAAACGCTCTTTGGATGTTGATTGGTGGAGTCGCTGATGACGGTATCTCCAGAAGATACGTTCATTCACACTACGTCACTTCCTTCTCCCTAGTCTCCTGGGAGTCCAAAACGTGCAACATAGCCCCCCAGGCTTTACCCACCGTACTCATAGCTCAGCAGCCCTCCGCGGCGGCGCAAAACTAACTACTACTGGTTCGAGGCTAGCTCCGAACACGATCTGGTCGCTCGCTCCCAGCGGGAAGAGCGGCCAGAGTCATCACCTACCGTGGTCGCGGAACACTGTAGTCGCGGGTTGGAGAGCACGCGGGATGATGACGGTGTCAGTGCGGCGTTGCGCTTTTCCGAACAACCCGCAGCCTGTGAGTTCAAACAGGACACTTTTTGTCAAGTTCACAGCATTTGCTGTACCGGAGCAAGTGTACTTTTGTTCTGGCTCCGGCCCGCTTTGGGACCTTCTTTTGTTTGCCTCATTTTTTTTTCCTTTTTACGGGAGGGGGGGGGGGGGGGTGCTAGCTACTCTCCTCTTCCGTCCTTGGACAGATGCTTGGAGCGTGCTCATCACGAGGGTCCGGACAGCCACTCACAGGCTCTGCTGGCTGTCGTCAAGGCCTCTGTTGTTGTTCTCGGTCCCCAACCTCCCGAAAAGAAGAAAGGGGAGGAAACGACAGCCAGGAGGCGAGGAGGAAAGCCGTGCTGCTTGCGTGCTTATGCAAGTTCATGTCCTCATTGAAAACCAGTGTTGTGCCCGTTACTGAAAATAAGCAACGAAACAGCGTTACTCGTTAGATCGTTATAACGCGTTACCAAGATTTGTCACCTTCCTACAAACGTAAACAAGTACCGTTACCGTTGCTTTTGAGAACTAAGGAACGTTGCTTTTGCGTTACTTTAGATTTTAGTATTTGACAACGACAAGCCCCAGTTACGGACTTCGACAGTTACTTCCAACACAGCTGAAAAGGTACGCGCGTGCATAGGCGTAGAGTTTGGGGGGGGGGGGGGGCATCGGGGCTCGTGCTCTTCCTAGTGAAATCCGGGGGGGGGGGAAGCAGAGCCCCCCCCCCCCCCCCCCTTGCGGGGCCGGGCCATGATCCTTACCGAGACGCTGTTTACGTGCCATGTAACGAGCTTCCAGTAGTGGCATGTAAACAAAATAACGCCCACGTTGCCTTTATTGACAAAATACATGGGAAATGGAATCCCAGCGTGCTTTTGTTAGCTTCAATCTCCAGTTCTGGCGAAAAGGTAACGCGCAGCACCCCCCCCCCCCCCCCCCTTTCTCCGGAGAACTTCTCAGGCTGCCCCCCCCCCTCCCCCCCCCCCCCCCCCCCGGGAAAATGGAAAGTCTACGCCGCTGCTAGCCATGATCGGGCTCGAAGGATTCTTGAAAAGAAAACCGGAAGCCTCAGAGTGTCAGCTGGCCTTTCGCTAATAGGACACGTGGTGAATAGGGTGCCACTCGAGGGCTGCCGCCCCCTCTTCGGTTCTTCGCGAAACCGAGGTTCGTCCTACCAGCTCTAACTACGTTTGTGATTTGGGAAAAACACGTTCGTATTTCAGGGTCGACGTCTGAAATCAGAAGGATGTTTCGGAATTGCTTTTAACTCAGAATGAGTCGCACAACATAAATTTTTGCGCTATTTCATTTCGTGTGATGTTTATTTTGTGATGTACTTGTGCTACCTAAACACAAAACAAACATATTTTTTTTTCTTGGGGGGGGGGGGGGGAGCTTTAAAGGGCTGTCTGTGAGCATGCCTGCGTGGCGACCCACTCTCCCCCTTTCAATTGCTGTGCCTCCCCTTGCGTAAAGTGATTATGTTGTGTGTATGTTTAGCATACCTCGCCAAAACTCACTCATGACTACACTCACTCAGGCTTACCGATCAGGCGTGAGGTGAGGGTGAGTGAGTTCATAAGCCTCGAAAACTCATGAGCTTGAGGTTGAGTGAGGGGCGTGAGTTCCGTGAGCTCATTAGTTCGGTGAGTGTATGAGTTTGGTGAGTTCATAAGTTTGGTAAGTTCGGTGAGGGGCGTGAGTTCAAGAGTTCATGAGTTCGGTGAGGGTCGTGACTTCATGAGGTCGGTGAGTTCATGAGATTGTCGAGGCATAAGGTCCGAAATGAGGGCTTGCGGAGTGATGTCGAGGTAGGGCAACTCGACGCTCGCTTCGCAATGGCGCTGTTAGCTCGTAGGGCTGGTTCTCTACGAGTGATGGGAAAGGAGGAAAAGTGCCTATTGATTTATCTGCTCTCTTCGGCTCTGGCTCACTTCGCGCCGGCTTGGCGTGGTTTTTAGCCGCTGGTCGCTGCCTCGTGGCGGGGTGACGAGAGAGGGGACAGTGCTCTCCCGCTCGCCTCGGCCGCTCTCGTGTAGACTGCGAAGCACCAATATACGCGCGGCGTTTTGTTGTTTCGAGAAGGAGGCAAACGGGCGCTGCGCCGGTACGCCTGAAGGCAGACGTTGCTATTTCGGGTGCGCTCGTTTTATGCACGTTCGCTAATTTTGAAGCCAATATAAAAATGTAAGCCCGCTGGGAACTGCCGCGATTCGCCTGTATACTTGTTTGTTCAAGCTGTAAGCTAAAGTTCTGTAAAAAAGAAAAAAAAATACGCAAACGCCGGATTCGTTTGCAATTGTGTTTAAAGGCTGTACATTTATTTGGTAGGATATAAAGGTTGCATTCAAAGAGATACGAAATAATATATATTTTTTACTTTCACCTATTACCGGGGATAACAAATCGACGTTCTTTCCTGCTATCCGACACCCCGTTAGTCGCTCAAGAGGAGGCCATTGAGCATAGTGGGAATACTGACTGCACCCGAAAACGTTTCGCGTGCCGGAGAAAGGGTCTTCTTACTATAGTCGGATGCAACCTAAGAACAATCTTTTAGCTCCACCCACAAGCGCATTGCGCCCATCTGAAGTGCCTCCGCCGTCGAGAAAGTAGTTCGCTAGCAACGTTGCTTTTTCTTCCTCCAGTAAACGTGTCTTAAACTACTACAATATTTATTTAATTCATCCAGGACGTTTAAATAAGTTAGAATACGTTTTTGTCAACGAAATAGCTGTTTAGTAAAGAAAGAAAGTCATGTCCAATGTACCGTCTTCCCAATTCATTTTCTGTCCAAGATACTGTCTAACATACCGTCTTCCAGCGCCTTCGATTGAGGGAAAGCGAAGCACTTATAGTTCCTGCAAATAATAAATATTTAGTGATTTACTTAATTTTGTGGACTTTGCGCACGAAATGTGTGCCTTTATTTTGTTGGATGAATAGAAAACAAGAATAATTATAGACGTTTGCAAGCATGGCGTCCCGGCTGGTGCCCCATCCGTGCAAGCACGTGCAGCATGCACGTGAAGATAGCCTTGGCAGGCCTGGAATTCCACGTGCTTGCTCACACGAGGAAGAGCATGGCGGCCGCCAGATGCCCTGTTTGCAATCGTCTATACTTTTCGGGTTTTGACAAATCGGCACCCTCCCAAGTCATCGACACCACCACCGCGCCCCGCTCTTTGTCTTCCGTCATGGATTCCACTGAGGTGACATCGGAAAGCGATTCCCCTGATTCTTCTTGGACGAAACAGCCTGGTGCTGCCTTACTGGCGACACCAAAGCGGTTCTTCAAGAAGCACAAGCGAGGTCGGGTTTTGAACAGCGGCCAGCGGGAGCTGATCCTGAACGCCTACGTTCGGACGCGACATACCGAGCCAGAGTTGACAGTCAACAAGGTCTGTAAAACTGTCAGCCGGTTGCTTGGTGTCGGCGTGTCCAGCGTCCACGAGATCAGGAAGGAGGCAAAGGAGAATGACGGACAGGTTGCGACACCCTCTCGAAAGCGACCTGCGAGTTCAGGCAAGCAACGGCGCAGCGTGAAGTACGGCGACTTTGTGCTGTGTGCAATGAGATCTTGTGTGCACCGTTTTTTTCGCCAGAACGAGATCCCGACCGTCGCAAAGAGAATGGCTGAGTTCTGTGCAAGCCCTGAGCTCCCTTCGCTGCAGAAATTGACTGTGCTTCGCCTTCTGCACGACATTGGCTTCGAGCGAAAGAAGACTGGTCGAAACTCGCGCATGATCGAGCGAGACGAGATCATCACGTGGCAAGAGAGGTACTTGCGGGACATTGCACGTCACAGGCAAGAGGGTCGGCAGATCTTCTACCTCGACGAAACGTGGGTGACGGCAGGGCACACTGTCCCGACGGTATGGGTGGACTGCACCGTGACCTCGTCCCACGACGCCTTCATGAGGGGTCTGACGACGGGCCTGAAGCAGCCATCGGGGAAGGGCCAGCGCCTCATCGTCCCGCACATCGGCAGCGAGGACGGCTTCGTCGCTGGGTGCCTGGACGTCTTCCGCGGAGTAAAGACCGGTGACTACCACGAGGAGATGAACGGCACACGATTTGAGACGTGGTTCGAAGCTGTTCTTCAGATGCTGCCGACAGGGAGTGTCATCGTAATGGACAATGCTTCCTACCATTCTCGGCGGTTGGAAGCAGTGCCAACGACGGGTTCCCGGAAGGAGGTGATCCAGCAGTGGCTCACGTCAAAGGACATCTCGTGGGATGCCAAGATGCAGAAGAAGCAGCTCCTTGACATCGTGGCGTCGGTCAAGCCACTGTATTTGAAGTATCGCGTCGATACTGCTGCAGAGAAGGCTGGTTGTACGGTAGTGAGACTTCCACCCTACCACTGTGAGTTCAACCCCATTGAACTCATCTGGGCACAAATCAAGAACGGCGTTGCAGCCAGGAACACAACGTTCAAGATCAGCGACGTTGAAAGGCTGCTCAAGGAAGAAGCCGAAAAGGTCACGGCTGACAACTGGCGCAATGCTGTGAGGCATGTCGTTGGAGTGGAGGAAGGCTACAGACAAGGCGGTGCTACAAGTGCCCATGTACAGCCGATCGTCATCGAACTGGGTGAAGACGACACATCTGAGAGTGACCTGTCTGGTGTGGAGCCGCTCGAGGAAGTGTGAAGCCTACACCTTCAACTTCAACAACTTCACCTTCAACAACAACACCTTCAACAACTTCAACCGAAGACTGAGGGGGACCCAGATCAACGTGACCAAAGCATGTCGACTTGTAATCGTCATCAAAGATCATGGGCTGCCCTTGCGCCCATCACTACATCTGCGCTGTGCGTCTAACAGCAGTGGCATGCACAGTGACTCCACCTTGCAGAAAAGAGAAGCGAAGTACAAAACATTATCATGACTGCGAGGGTCGATTCGTTAGTTCCGTCACATTTTGTTCTTCTTTTGCGAACCTTCTTCGACCTGCTATCATTATTTTTAAGCTGTTTCTCTGGCCGTGTCGTTCTCCAGTTGCTGCTGCTCCTGTACTGTTGTCTTATTATACACGTCCACTTATATTCGTATTATCTTCTCTTTTTTTTTTTTATGGGGGTTCATTATATAGGGGTTGACTTATTTTCGAGTAAATACGGTGCCTGACTTGCATCTGGAACTGTTTTTGCTTGGAATGAACGGTATTCTTTGGTGTTAAGGTGCTCTGGTTTTCACAGTCGAGGTCATAGCAGCAGTGTTGTTTGTCTTTTTGGTAGTGTTGCAGTGTCTCAAGTTGGTTGACCCCAGGGGCCCATGATTTAGGGGTGCAAGTCAGGGTTTGAAATATCTCGCACACTGACCAACGTCTCCTGCACGGTGATAACCAAAATGACACCAGGGAAAGGTTTGAGTCTCAAATATCACTGGCTTTATTAGGTCGCTATTCCGACGGAACGTGCTATGGCAATCATGTTACCTTACGACTGATCACGACGAAAACTGAAAACGGCAGGCTTGTCATATAAATGAATACCGCTGACAAACCCATTTTCGCAATGTTTATTTGTTTGGTGTAGCACCACCAATAGTGCGGACGACGTCTGGTGAAGCAACTCAGTGCTGGAAGTTTTTATGCTCATCTCACGCAAGGTATATATACAGGGTGTCCCAGCGCGCTGTACCGTCGTAGAATGGACCGCATAGATCGGTCGGTGAACGGAGCCTGATGAAACCTTTCACGAAGGTGTATTTGGATACACCTTCGTGGACATTTATCATACCAACATTTCATGCCTAGGTTTCCTAAACGAAAAGCGAGAAAAGAAAAGCCGCAAATCTCTATGGGCAGACAGACTGGGACGCGGACCGCGTCCCCAGTCTGCATGGATTTACGGCATTTCGTTTCTCGCTTTTCGTTTAGGAAACCTAGGCTCATCAAAATTTAGTATGATAAACGCACCGTCTAAATACACCTCCGTGGAAAGTTTTATCGCGCTCCGTTCACAGACTGATTTATGCGGTCCATTCTACGACGGAACACCGCGCTGGGACTCCCGGTATACAGATCTCACCTGCGACTGATAAGCACGGCAATCTCAGCTCACCCCGCGGAAACCACAGCGAATTGAAGCAGCGGTGCCGGTACTATGTTGAGTAGCAACGTGGGGCAGAGGCGACAGAAATCCAACGAAGCAGACGACGTCCGGCGTAGCTTCTCACCCACTGATCTCTATTGTAGTAGGCTGGATCGCGGACCGCGGCCTCGGCAGCTGGGGCCGAGTGTCGCCACCGGCGGCCATTGATTGACACCAGCCAATGCATGCGACTCTATAGGAAGAACGAGAAAAAGTGCCGTTTTCGCCTGTTTCTAAGCTGTTGTCCGCACTGAAACTTTTTGGATGCTTTTCGATAAGCCCGTCAAATAGCTTGCGTACAAACATTAAAACTGACAGCCCTCGCAGTTCTTATAAATAAATATTTTGTGGTCGAGAGTGACTCCGCTGTAGTGCACCTTAATGAGGCGAGAGTTACTTATAGTTACCGCGGAGTCGGTGGCGGTTTCGTTGAGTTGGGTTTAGCCGGTTTAGCAGACGACAAGCTCGAAGGCTTTGCTACGCGGAATTCGCTCACTCCCGGAAAGCCGCTGTCGAGATGGAACTTCTTTGTCATTCATCAACTTCTGGGCTTCCCTAAGGACGGTCTTATTGACGGCAAATTCCTTTGTTTACTCCACTACGAGAGCAAGCTTGCCAGCTCAGCCGTAGGTGCTCCGGTACGTTTGATTTTTTTATTCGGCGACCGGACGTTTGACAAATACCGATTCGATCTCGAAACACCCGACATAAGGATCGCAGCACACCATAAAATACTCGCCTCCGAGCACAGCGTACATGCTTCAATATTCTTACTTTTGTGCGTTTCTCCCATAGACTTGCGTGTATTAGCCCCGTGCGCGACCGAAAGCGTCGCTGTGGTTGGCCTTCCACGATTGGCCAAACGCTGACTATGACGTCGGAAAGGGGATTTTCATCGACGGAAATAAGAGGAATTAAAGAACTTTAATTTTGACGGTGTTGGCAGTGTTCCTTTGAGAGCGCAATGATTTCAAGCTTCCACCATGCCAATAACAAACACCATCGAACTTGTTGTTTGCAAGGTAGTGACGTCACAAGGGGGAACCACAGGAGGGCGCCACCAAAACTTCTCGCCGCTAATTGCCTGGTGTCAAGCAATGGCCGCCGGTGGCGACACCGACGGGCTCCCGATCCGCTATCCAGCCTACTAAAATAGAGATCAGTGTTCTCACCTCTCAGCAGTGCTAAGCCTCGCGCCCGCTTCGGAATTTTCGTTGGCGATAGCGTCGCTGGATTCCCACGTTGTCGCGCAAAAACTGCTGCAAACGCAAGCCGATACCATTAAGATTTCGTGGCGTAACCTCGGGCCCGTAAAACACGGTGCAAAAAAGCCGAATAATTGTCACGAGAAACTAGCGTCGTGTTGCTAAGGCCAGCAGCCATGTTGAGCTTTTTTTTTTCTCAAAAGGATCGCGATTGGTCCACGGAATCGTGACGTCATGAAAACGATTGGCTGGCGTTTCTCGGCGTAGGATTACATTTTCCTCTGAGAGGCATTTCCGGTTTTTTCTTAGCTTGCAACCGACTATAGCTCCAATAGTATTTGGTATTAGTTATGATTCCTATATATTATTATATATATCAACCGGTACAGCTCGCGCCGGTGCACGTCCCAGTCGTTTACGAAGAGCGCTATTTGTCTTTTTAGCGACTATGTATATACGAGTAAATAACAGGGAAGGGGGGGGGGGGAGGGGTAAGATCCAAGTTCAAGTCATTATATATACAGTATTTGGTACGCGTGCATGCGCGTGTGTGCACGGAGGCAATCTTCCCCACCCGAAGAAATTAAGCGCCCCAATTTATTGTATCTAATAAAACAAATCGTCAAGAATTGTAGGCCGTTTGGTTAAGTTGCATATCGCTCCCTTTCCATCCTCAAATATAGCGTGGATATCTGAATTAGGCTGTCAATAGTTAGAAGTAATATAAATATCGAGAGTAAAAGAAAGTGCGCTTACACCAGTAGCCCGTTTATTCATTGAAATTAGTGAAAACATTAAAACTTACCATCCATTAAAAACTAATAAATAATTTTAAAAGAAAACGCAACTTTGTACATGTGGTTTGTAGATATCTGTGTTCAACATATCGACCAGTTTGAACACAAACACACATTGTCTGGGAAACAAGAATACCGAAGCCATCTGACACCGATCACGATTTTATGTCAGGATCCATAAAGTATAACATTTTACGAGGCACAGTGTCGCTATAGATTAGATCGTGCAACAAAAAAGAAAAAAAGTGATAAAAAAACTATAATATGGTACGCACGTAGTTCTTCAATCGTTCCTTCTTCCAGCAAGCAAATTATCCACCAGGCAGTTATTTTACGTGAAATATTTTTTTATGAACGACGATAAATATAAAGACAGGCCGTTAAGCGATAGTTCTACTCGACAAGGGATTGCAGTGCAACGCAATATTCTACGCAGAAACAAAATACCCACTGCGTGTTGGAATCATTATAATTTCCACCTGAATAAACAGCGATGCAGACGCTCACTCCATACTTGCACGAAGTTGTCGCGAATGCTTGAAACAAACAGTGCACATTGTAAAGAATACTTGTTCACAAGACTCGCGATGATGCGCCCTTGTACCCCAACAAAGAGCGCCTAGCTTCCTCAAGCACTCGGCCGGGGCGCCGAAGGATTCGAAGCGAAGCAAGCAAAAAGCCCATACATTTCTTCACTTTGTGTCGTGACGGTTGGCGCAGGAGTGGCGGAAGACGGCAGCGACCGTGGCAAAGTTGTAAAAGTCGCGTAAAGGGGTGTCCAAACAGGACACTACAAAACGCACGACTCCGAAAAATCGTGAAAATTGAAGCGGACGCCTCACGCTTCAATTTTCACGATTTGTCGGAGTCGTGCGTTTTGTAGTGTCCTGTTTGGACACCCCTTAACCCGCGCACAACGCGAGCGCCAGCGCCGCGGCTACGATGAGGGCGAGAACTACTTCTGAGTGAGTGAGATCGGTGAGCGAGTGAGTTCATGAGTTTGATGAGGGGCGTGTGTGTGTGAATTTCGGGGAGGGGTGTGAGTTCGTGAGTTCAGTGAGTTCACAAATTCGGTGAGTTCATGAGTTCGTGAGTGAGGACTTGAAGGTGAGTTTGCCCGTGAGGGTGAGTGAGTTTTGAACTTCATTATTTTCAGCTATAGCTCAGAGGGAGTGAGTTGAATAAAAATGCCGACCTCTGGTGTTTTGACAGCGGGAAGTATATTCAGAGCCAGTGGACGTGTTCGGTGGCTCCGCAGTAGATGAAAAATTTAGCCAGTGCCGCCACGCATGAGTGGCACACGTCCGCACGCCGGTGCGATGCTCCTGCAGATCGAAAATGGCAAGGATGGCGATTAAACCCGGGAGCTCTGGGTTCTGCAGCGCAAGCTTTCGCTCCTCGTTCCCTTACCTATGCGTGCATTTCTCCATGCGTGCATTCGCCGCGTCGCGCGCTTCGAGAGTCTTTCCTTGACGGCGTACTCCCCAGCCCATCGGTACCGGTGCTTCTTCGGCGGGTTTCCCTTCTTCAACCGGGTGCAGTCGGCCGTGCTGGACGAGGTGAGAGGCAGCCGGTAGTGCCGGCAATGCCGTCGCCCCAAGATCCTGGGAATGTATATAGCAGTGGTCTCAAACTCATTTGACTGTGGGAACCAGATAGCCTAAACCGGAAACGTCGATCGAGGGCCAACGTAAGACAGAGTGGGGGAGGGTTCAAAATTTTTCAAAGAGAGGAGTCCTCGTGCTTTTTGTTTTTGTAAACTCACAGTCTTGCCACCAACATCTTTAGATTTGATTTGGGCCTTGACCTGATGTGATAACAAGACTTAATATGACACCGCCCTGCAAACGTGCTGGCATTTTTAATAGAGCAAGAGAGGAAGTATACTGTCGTTCACGTTGCTCAATACATGTCTTTAAAAATACAATCAGTATTTGACAACAGTTCATACTTTCCTGACACTCTGAACAAATACTTATCTTTTAACCCTTCGGCGTCATCTGTCGGGTATCTTCCTATATTCCCGTACTGGACAAGTGTCGGGGCTCCCCCGACAGGCCCGTTTTTTCTTTGCGGTCAAGCGTTGGGCGCCTTCCGACAATTTGAACTTGCGCCATCTCTTATCGGGTATGTATCAGGTATCGAGTTCTTTGTTTTTATGTACGTCCACCTATATATATATATAATTTTTAAGGTGACAATTCCGAGCTTGTAGCTTTATCTTCGGCAGTTGCTTCTGCTGATCGAAAGTTCGCGCAGTCGAGTTCCATCCTTCAACGAAAAGCTCGAGTTTGCGCGAGCTCTTCGTTGCAGCAGAGCAAGGCAGAGTTAGCAGAGCAGAATCGTTGTTTATGACAAAAGGGTGTAGGCCCGTTTGTCATGTGCGTATTTGTCATAGGCCAACTGGTAATAGGCCCGTTCGTCACAGCGGAACATTCGTCATAGGGGAATTTGTCACTACACACTAAACATTGTAACACCCATAATCGTGTAAAAAGGGTGTAAGAAGGGTGCAAGTTAGGAAAAACACCCTTTTTACAACCTTTTTACACGATTTCTGAATATCAGTGGGTGTAAAAAGGGTGTGTTGACGTCTTACACCCCTTACACGGCCCTTTTACGCCCCACTTGTAGCGATGGTTTCTGAAATCGTGTAAAAAGGGTGTATGGGCGAATTTTACGCCCTTCATTCACACGGTGTGAGAGGGGCGTAGTGTTGATACTGTCGAAAACACCCATGATTTCATAACCGTTCATGTTTATTGCTTTGCTGAAACGGTTGCTGATGTACGGCGGTACAAACATCGAGAATGATTAATCGCCACACGAAGGCGCGTATGATTAGGAAGTGCTAGAGAATAGTTTTTGCAACTCCGATCGAACTCTCCGTCCGACACGAGCCGAAAATTACGTGTCGCGCGTGCATCAGTTTTATCAGTTCAACTTCGATTTAATAAATCACCTCCGCTCGCAAAAGGTGACCGAAGACGTGTAAATATACAGCCCAGGAAACACACCGTATTGCGCCGATATTGGATCGAATCGAAACGATTGTGCCCACACCATTTTGGTTTAGCCAATAATTAACAAATGGGATGAGTCGCGCCGACGCCATCCTGACATAAGGTACGCGACGCCGTTTTTGGTTAAGTGTTGAGAGATATCCTGCGTGAATCGGCTATGCCGGAGAGGTATTTATATTTCTTGACCGCCTAAAATACTACGTTAAAAAAAAAATTAAGCAAAACGGAATCTGCTTGCTTTTAGCCCGAGAAGTCTTTCTCGGGCTAACAGCAAGCAAATACCGTTTTGCTTAATCTTTTTTTTTTTTTTTTTTTAACTGCGCTGAAGCTTTGAAGAAGCTGTGGCGCCCTTATTTCGGGTAGTACAGCCTCACCTGACTGGACCAATAAGTAAACTTCCAAACACATGGAGAAAAAAAAAAGGCAAAGAAGGAACTCAAACGCATAAACAAGACGACGATCAGCGAGTTCTACCGAGACAGCATAAGCCACTCCCCGGCTCCACAGTTTTCGAAAGGGAACCGCCGCCACTCGAACAGCAACCCCAAGGTCCCGCACGCAAGGCGACCGCCCCTGTGCAGCGCAGGAGGCAGCAGAGGGAGATTAGCTGCGTTGTCCACCCCCTTTGACCTCGTCTTCTGATAAGCTTCCACACCTCCTTTTGTGTCTTCGTGTGGTTGTGAGCGACTGCGAATGCCGCTTCTAGCGAATCAGAGGGGTAGAGCGAAACACGTGACCGCTCTCCGTAGGACAAAAACGCTTGGACGAAAAGTTGTCACGCGACCCTTTCTGACGCGCTGATGGGCTCACCGGGGTCGTGTCGTGTCGTTTACCCGCAGTCTCGGGGTTTTTTCAACCATGCATCATAGCCTTCGCCGTTTGCCAGGTTATGGTGAGTTGTAGGGACCACGCGAATCCGGTTTCCGAAAAGCGTCCTTCAGTGCTCTCCTGTTTTCCGTGCAAGCAGGTCCTGACGAGTTCCATTTCGCGACCGTGGTTTTTCGTCGTGAACGGCGGAATACATCCATGCCAACTTTTTTATAATGGCCGTTTCCTTCGTCGGAGTCTATGGAATTAGTGTGCTGTGTTTGTAGAACGCGTTTCGGCAAAGCATCGGCGGACGCGAGACTTCCGTTGAATGTGATCAACCGCCTTCATCCTCAAGATTGTGTTTGCGTTGTTTCGTGCTGCGCGAATCAGACTGTGCATCTATCACGACAAAGAGCTGCTCATCGGTGACCGCGAGACTTCCGTTGGATGTGAGCTACCGCCTTCATCCCCTAAATTGTGTTTGCGAATTGTTCTGTGCTGCTCGAATCGGATTATGCATCTATCACGGATTACATGAGATCGCTTCCTTATATGTAAGTACTCTGCAAGCATGCTTCTGATAGTAGTCCTGCCTCCGTCTCAATAGACCATTTTACTGTTTACAAACATGAACTGCCGCTTGCGTCCCAAGTAACTTCCGGTCGTTCCGTCTTTGTGAACGTAGTTAGCAGAGACATGGCTACGGCCAGATGGCCTGCTTGCAATCGTCTAAAGAGAATTTAGTAGAACCTAGTATGATCTTGATCGAAAAATAAAAAGTGAACCAGGCATGTTTCGACTCATTCGCAGTCATTTCTTCGTGCAGACTTTTGGGTTATTACACCCTATCTTATGGGTGTTGGTCATTGCGTTTTTTTTACTTACCTTTCTGGCGGCGGTACACCCAATTTCGAGGGCGTACTGCGCAGTCATAACACCCTAATAAAACGGTGTACAGTGGAATCACACCCTATTTTAAGGGTGTTCGGAATAACGCCGTCCTTAAGGGGTGTTAGGAAAAACGCCCTTTTCTTAGGGCGTTTTGCTACACCCATAAGGGCGTTAGTTATAGGACAAGCCATTTACACCCAAAAGGGTGTGATAGTGTTTAGTGTGTAGGAAAGTTTGTCACTGTGCGAACCGGATATTCGAATTTGCCCAACTTATATTCACTTGCCTTTGCATGCGATAAAGTTTAAGAAGTTATATTTTATTTTACCGAAGAGAGGGAACATCGAAACAAGTCATCGTCGTACTTAGAAAACAACAGGTTTATTGAGCGAAATAAAAACAGTTTAAAAAGCGATATTCCGAGCTGCCGCCCTCGAGGTTTCAAGACGATTGCGACCATCGTAGCGGCTCAGAATGATCTGAAGACGCCGGCTTTTTCGACATTCTCGAAGATGTCGTGCCGCCCTCTGCTTGAGCCAGCTTCATCTCTGTTAAGGACTGCTCTCTCTTGATGCAGCCCAGGAACGCCCAGGTATTGGGAGAACTGCAGCCCGCGTTGCTCTGGCATAAAAAAAAAGAACACACACTCGCAGAGAAAGGTTTTTTGAGTGGGCACCGTACTGAAATTTTGAGCCACAAATGCCAAAATGTGCTACAGAAAACGTCCAAGTTCTCAGAGGATTAAGTCAGTTCTTACCTGCAGTCCCCGGTGCCACGCTCTGATGATGTTGTTCGTCTTTGGCATTTCTGCTAATGTTGATTCTCTGACTGACCAAACCAGAGGAGGGAAGGCGGCCGACGACAAGCCGTTTCGACGGGGTATCCCGATATACACGTCCTCGAAGTAGTCCGCCACGAGTGAGGAAAACCTCGAGAAGATCCTGGAAGGCCTCGGGAATGTCGGCGATTGGCAAGAAGGCCAATGCTGGAAGCATTCTCATCTGAAAATCCGCAAGACAACAATAAGGCATATAAAGAGAATACCGCATACGAGAACAGCAAACTCTTCATCTGAATTGTAGCGACTTTGGTGACCACTGGAGCAAACCTTCGTGTACACCGAGTGGGATAAGTGAAAAAAGCATCCTTGTATCCTAGCACCGGGAATCATGGCTTGTATCGCGTTGATCGCCGCTATGTCGAAGTCCGTGTAAGCCACTTTAAGGCAGTTGGCCCCCACGTGACTCAGCACAATGTCGAAAAACCTTAAAAAGAGCGAAAATATTTTGAAGTATTTGAGCAAATCTCCAATAATAGTGCCACCGAGCGTTTCGTTTTATACGTTAATCGGAGCTCTTGAGTGCTTACCTTCTGTAGGTAGTTTCAGATTTGATGGGCCGCAAGCCGTAAACCATTGGCACTACCACGCCATTGACTGTAGCATGCACCGTGTACAGTTGGTGAAACTGTGCCGGGGTGATTTTAAAGGTCCCGTCCGCGAACCACGTAATTGCCTGAGCCAGACAGCTCAAGTTGCGCTCGGTAGCAAAGATCAAGATTCGTTCGCTGTCGCCCTCTCCGCTGTCGTAAAGGAGAAAGGAATCTCCTTTGGCTGTTTTCTGCATGCAGGTAAAACAGTCATCATTATCATAATATGTCGCGCACTCTGATTTTGCGCTGCAATACACTTTACCTTAAACTCTGTGGGCATTCGTATGTCGGCTCTGCAAGATGGTGCGCTGTAGTCGAAATTCGCCCGCTGCCTTTGCTTGCGGATTGTGCGCCGAAGTGTTGACGGTGCGGGAATCTGCAATGCAGTGTCGTCACTGACGCAGGCAGCCGCATCCAGAAGTATTTGGTGCGGTGCTAGACGGCCTTCCACTGAAATAAAGAAGGACGTTAGAGAACTTGTGTTGGAGATACAAGAGCAGGAACAGATTTTGGTACATACCAGTCTTTTCCTTCATATAATGACGAACCCTAAGCACGTTTATCTCGGTGGGGTCACCGGCATGCGTATGGTCACTGGAATAAGAGATTACACGAGCTGATATAGCCAAATGCCTAGTCAGTGTAGCCCAAAAGTAACCAAAAGCCAAATATTTGCATAGCCTCAAAGTAGCCAAAAGCCAAATAATTGCATTGGCCAAAAGTAGCCCGAATTTCGATATCGCGTTTACAAGCTGAAGGCGAAAGCTTTGCTTCTGTATATGCAAAATAGTATGCCAAATCAAAGTATTACAATATCCAGAAAACAGTTTTATGTGAAATAATAAAACAAAAAGCTCATGTGGACACATTCGGACAGTCTCATGATATGAAAAATATTATTAGGAAGCATTTGGCCCACTCGTACTAGCTCCGTAGAGTACCTTAGAGTTGAACCGAGCGAAACATTCATCGGAATTTTTGCAATATTCTTTCCTCCCAAAGGAAAGTGCACATGAAGGATCCTTTCAAGGGTTTCTTGAGACATCTGACAGCATACAGAGGGAAAAAGGACAATTTCGTGGATATCGGGCACAATTGGACATAACCCAAAAATAGCCGCACGTAGCCACATAGCCAGCTGTCAAATTTCGACGCCCAACCTATCACCAGGTAGCCAAGTTTGGCTATTAATAGACCAATCTGGTAACCCTGAGAGTGAGATCCGTCTTTTATAATCTGGGAGCAACCGGCATAAGCCCTGGAGCGGGGCACAAAAAAAAAAAAAAGAATCGTGTTCAGTGGGCTTTTTCGTATCGTGCAGTTTATGTTCTCGAAGTTCTTTTGTTAGTAAGGTGACCCAGATAAGACAACATGCAGGCTAAAGGCTGCCTGTTGCCTTATCTTGGGGTCATTGTGATATGCTTTTGTTCCCGTTCATACAGTAGTCAACCTCACTGACCTTGTACGGACTTGGTTGAGTGACCCCCTTTCGTAACTTTCCTAAGAAAACAAAATATATAAAAAAAAAGTTTAATGATCTTGGGGTCATTGTGTGACGAATCATCCTATGACGAATGTTCCGCCGTGACGAACGGGTCTGTTACCAGTTGTCCTATGACGAATCGACATGTGACGAATGGGCCGTATCCCATGACAAAAAGCTGGGAGGCAAAAAATAAGCGAAGCAAAGAGCAAACGAACACCGATAAGTATAAACAATGTTTAAAAGGGCAGAGCTACATTTCGAGCGAAAATGAATCGGCGAAACGAGATCAGTATGGCGCATGCAATTTCTAGCGCTGGAGACACGGAAACTGAGACTCGTAGCCGGTTGCCTGCGGGCCGCGTCCCAGCAAGTCGCGGGCCGCGTGTTTGAGACCCCTGGCCCTGGTATATAGTGTGCCTAGATTTCAGAGTGTTTCCAACTGTTCCATCGGAGTCATGGTTGATGAGACGTTTTTACAGTACGAGCTGCGAGGAGGGGACAACGCCAGGCGTGCGCATTAATTAAGTCGCAAAAGCTCTCCATGGTTTAATTTGCCCCCTCTCTTATCCTCTCTTAAATCTAGATTCTAAGACATTCGCCGCTTGGCGAATCTCTCAGATAACTCTTTTAGGCAAAACGTTGTAATTTTTTTTATTTTGAACCCAACTACGGCAGACGGGATCCGGTCAAAATGGTCCCGGACAAAATGGTCCCGGACAAAGTTGTCCCGGACAGAATGGTCCCAACTGCCAACCCGGACAAAAAGGTTCCAGCGTGGCATTATTTATTTGTTATTTGTAGGTTTCTATATTTCCTATTCTTGATGGATATTAAAGGCTTAGAAAATATATTCTGTGAAATACTCGTCAAACACAACGCTAACCCTTGAACGACTTTTTGAGGGGTGTGGGTCATATGAATACATTTTTGTATTAGGCCTCCGCTTCAGCAGCGTCGACTTCTTGTCTCTTAAGTGGTCTATGTAATAAATACGCTTATACTTGCGAAATCAATTTTTGATTTCTTTAATATATACATTGTTTAGACAGAGCGATGCTGTTTCTGAAAAATGGAACATGGTGGTACGACAGGTTCATTTCAGAAAACCACGTCAAGAACCTGTAGTATGTGTATGATTATGATTTTAATTCCGGACATCGTTTTGAAGCTCGATAGCGCTAATTTGAAAACCGGTTCTGGCGAGAGAAAGATATTGATTACACACGGGGAATGTATCGGTAGAAATCAAGAACCTTTGAGAAATAGATCTACGTGGTATTATAAAAGGTATTTAAAGTTTGTTTCAAATGATTATATTGAAAATGTTGATATTATCCTTGAACGTGTATCCAAATAAGTTTCAAAGTACAAAACCATAAATCAAACTGGGACCATTTTGTCCGGGTTGGCACTTGGGACCATTTTGTCCGGGACCATTTTGTCCAGGACCATTTTTTCCGGGACCATTTTGACCGGGTCCATTTTGTCCTACAGCCACGGCAGACATAGTTATTTTTCCCTGAAGGATTATACGCTACAATGATGCAATATAAAAATAATGGTATTTATAAATTATAACTTCACGGACGTATACCCTTTATTCCTCTAGCCTCAACACATTTAACCTTCGGAAGCATCTTGAATGTGTGCCCTCCATAGTGAATAACAAAAATATTCCAGTGGGTTGTAATAGTCAGACTCATAGCGTGCATCTGGAATAAATTTTACAGTTCCTGTCAAAACATTTTGCACTTAAAAAAAATTCAACGGAATGTTTTGCTATTTTGCCTATGCGCCGCGCTCGCTTGACGTCGGGTAGCTGGACCGCTGGAGCAGAGATGGAATTCAGTAGGAAATAGAAACTTTAAACCGTATCTAAAATAAGTGTTTTTCGGATCACCCTAAAGTGCGCTAATTTAGTGTTTTTTTTTAATATGCTCAGAAAGTTTCTGGACATTATCAAATTTTCTAATAAAACTTTACTAATTAAAAAGGCAATTACCCTAAACTTAACAAGCCCCTAATTATGATGAACGTTAGTAGACTTCCTAAATGGGCCCTTTGGCGAAAACCAATAAGACGTCAACCTTTTTTGTTTCTTTCTGTGGCATGCGGGCCTCTCGAAGAGGTGGTTTGAACAGCGTTCCGTCTCGTAGGCATTGCTGTATTCCACGTTTTAAGACAGAAATCGTTCCCTTATGCAACGCACGATTCTCACGCTATCAAGTCCTTATGAGCGACGCGGAATAGCGCGTGAACAGAGCGGCAAGTCATTTTCTCCCTGGATCCCAAGTGCGGCTCTGCTGCACAGGTTCTGCACAGCGACCGGCCTCTGGTGGTGAGTGCTCCGACGGGCTCCGGCAAGACGGCCATCCTTGAACTGGCTTTGGTGCGACTGCTCACGCAGCGGCCGGCCGCAGACTTCAAGGCCCTGTACGGTGAGTGGCTGGGGACATGAGGAATGGAGGCGGTCCCCGCAATGAGCCTAAAAAGAAGTTGAGTGGTTGCAATTTCCTGATAGGGGCTCGCCACACTGGCAACGCACTTTCTTAAGTTGTCTGCAGACAGCTTAAGAAATGCAGGGCGTCCTTTTCAAAAGTTACGCGTAGTAAGTGGAAAAGGAGAATAACAAGGGCAGAGTGGCTCCCTCGGTTCCGGCGCAGTGGTTCCTCTGAAGGCCATCTGCCGGGAGCGCCTGGAGGACTGGAGCCGCAAGACGGCCTCGCTTGGTCTGCACTGCGCCCAACTCACGGGCGACACGGACGAGGAGGACCGCAGCGTGCTGCAGGAGGCACACCTCATCCTCACCACGCCCGTGAGCTCTCTCCACCACAGTGAACGTACACACATATTCAAAACGCAAGTTCGTCTGTTCTTTGCGCACCTCGAGCCTTTGTTTGCCCTCCAGGTACTCCACGTGCTCTTGTTTTGCCCGGACCTCAAGCAATGAGGCGCGCGCGCGACTGCATCGTCATCGCGCTATTTCTGCGCGTTGACCGCTGATTGGCGTGCCCCTCATGTTCCGACGCGCCAAAGACACTTTTATCGCGACAGCGTTGAAGAGCTCGTATTGCAGAAAAGCCGTTGTCGATGGCGTGACGCGAAAATCCTGATTTGTTGATAGGGTAATGATGTCACAGCCAGATGACCTTGCGCGGGAATTTCAAACAACCCACAACGCTCACGTGAAACGTGACGTCATGCTGGAATGAAAGTGATTCAGACATGACATATGTAATGCAAAGTAAAGGTCGCCGCATGTCTCAAATACTTCAACCTAAAAAGTAATTAATTGGCCTTAAAGATAAAAATTTATTAATTTTAGGCGGGATTCGAACGCACGACCCTTCGGTTGCGAGCCAGTCACGCTGACTAGGCCACGCAAGGCACGCTTGTCGCGTTCCACTCTTAAAGGCGAAGCTTAAGCGTCCTCCAAGTTTTTGGAACACTTGCTTTCCGTGTACACGCGGGCCGGAAGGAGTTATCATTCGGAAACAATCGCACTGAAGACGGACTGTGACACCCCGTATTTACGGCGAGTGCTCAAGAACGATGCCTAGTCAGTAGAGAAAGCGTAGTCACGTCATATACGACGTAACGTCACCGTGCCACGTGTCGTTGAGACGCGACGTATCTGACGTCACATAGTGTGATGTTATGTAACGTAATTTCACACGACGTCACAGTGTCACGTGACATCACGTCATGTGGCGCGGTGTCACATGACGTGATCTTGCGACAATTAAACACCAATTCAGGTTGTCTCGCTAAATTTAGCGGAGAAATTTCTCCGCTAAATTTAGCTGCTCATGGACGGACGCACACGATCTCACGATTTGCTGGTCCTAGAAGTAATAACGCATTTAAAAACATGGGGCTTATCCCCTTCGCTCCTGCACAACATGTAACCTCGCGAGACGTCGGTGTTACGTCTTTGTCGATTCCAATGTCATCGGCATAGTTCCCGAAGTCCGAGAACCATGCCACATGTTCGCGCGTTGGCGAAGTCTGGCCAGGCGATAGACGCGCGAGGGTCTCGCTGCAGGAGAAGTGGGACAGCGCGACGAGGCGATGGAAGGACAGCCCGGGACTGCTCGAGTCGCTCGCCCTGCTGCTCATCGACGAGGTGAGTGGATGGAGATCGCACAGAGGTCGCGCCCCTCGCGTGGAACAACGTCCGACGCACACTTGCCGCCATCGACGGCAGCCATAGAAGGTGGAGCTCTGGAAGCCTCGGTCCCCTTTACGCTGTCATTTGGCTGCATGCCTCATTTCTCGTCTGACCCCGGCAAAAACACAGAAAAGCGACTTTACGAATTTGTTCAAGGACATGTTGGTAAGCACTGAAACTTGGATGGGAAGAGTTAGGACAGTAAGAGAGGGGGACGCTTTCTGTCCCACTTTTTGTTTTTACTTCTCCTACTGCTTCATATCTTTTCCACTCCAGTCTCATGTTTTACAGTTATGTTCAATATACATCAGCTCGGCTTCACTTTGAGTAGGTCGCGCATCTTCCTAGAGAGAACGCATAGCGTCATCGCCGATCGGCCTCTTGTTTGGTGTCGAGGGGCACTCAAAGTCAAAGAGGAATCTAAGTGAGGGATAGAAACGGCGGAAAACGTGCATAGGGGATTCATAACAGCTTGGATTGTGACGTTTTAGGCAAGTTTTTTGACGCCGTTGTGTGATCCTTAAGTGGTCACAAACGAGCTTGCTGATCAGCAGCATTCGGTGCTGCGGCAGTGTCGATCCTGTTGCCAGTTGAAACGCTAAAATATCGGCGTTTGAGGTCGCACTCGTGGAGGCCTGAGGTCGCTGAGGCCGGGTGCTCCAGACGTGCGTCGGGCGAATGCGAACCGCGTCGAGGCCAGTTATGACGTCAGCATTTTAGATCGATTTCATTCACTCACAGCCAGCTCAAAACAAAAATATCCGTTCCTTCACCTTCAACCTCACAACAAGAAACGAACTCAAATTACCTCCCCCCCCCCACCCTGACAACCGCACTCCCTTCAATCCCGCACTCACAAACTAAAGAATTCATCGAATTCATCAACTCAACAAACTAACAAATTATGAACTCACAGAACTCATCCACTCACCGAACTCACGCCCCTCACCGAACTCGTCAACTCACCTAACGCGCAAACTCACGAACTCACCTAGCTCATTAACACATCGAACTTACTCCCCTCACCGAACTCCCGAACCCACACCCCTCACCAAACTCACGAGCTCACTAAACTCACGCCCCTAACCGAAGTCGCTGAACTCACAGAACTCACGCCCGTCACCGATCTCATACATCTCGTCGACCTCACGCCCCCGACTCAACCTCAAATTCGCGAGTTTTCGAGGCTTACGAACTCACTCGCTCTCCCCTTACATCTGGGGCTCAGGGTGAGCGAGGTGAGTGCGTGCGCTCTCGAGTGAGTGTCCTCGCTGGGCGGGCGTCTCCGACGCAGGTGCAGCTGGTCCACGAGGCCGGTCGTGGTCCCGTGCTGGAGGCGGTCGTGAGCCGCATGAAGGCCCTGCAGCGTCACAACGGAACCCCGCTACGCATCGTAGCTGTGTCGGCGCCCGTGCCCAATGCCGCGGACGTCAGTACTACACGTATCTATGCAATATAGGAGCAGAGAGCTGGAAGGGGGCTAGAGTTAGGAAGTATTTAGGCTGTCGTAACTACTGTTACGACAGCCAAAAAAAAAAAAAAAAAAAAAGAAACGGAAAGCGTGGCTATGCCCCTACTTCCTGTTTTGTCATTTGCTCTACGGTGTTCATTTCGGCTGATTCCGCAAACTCAACGAGTGAGGAGTAATAAATGATAAGGCTTTCGGGACTCGCCACGCGCTGCGTGTTTGAGCTGTCAATGTCTACGGTACTGCGCTAAATTATTCCTACGTAACAATAAACGTTTCGTACTTGCAACTTACATACATTTTCGGCGTAGCAATGCCCTTATTTTAACGAGGAACTAATGATGTGTTTGCGTTTGTATTTTTATGTCGGCAATTCAGAATAAGCAGTGATCCCCGATTCGCATGGTGTCATTTTTGCAAAAAACGAACCAACAAAAAACGTTTTTAGTGGTCTTTTATCAACAGTTATTTCTCGAGTCAAAGTTGATAGATATTCAAATTCACACTGATTTAGTCCGAGCAACTGGCGCTATGTGCCATTACTGCCGCACACTCTGCCATGAACGAAAAATTGATTTAAAACAAAACAATCATTCTCGTGTTGGAATATTACATTGAGCAGCCATTCGGGCCCCGACATACCTTGACGTCTCGTGATGGTCGAAGTAGTAGAAGTTTGTAGTCTAAAGGAAACGGTTACTTTTTCCGAGTAACTGGAACGAAGTTGAGTTTTAAAAAGAAGTTTTACTCCTCTCGAATAGTGCGATCTAAGTTTTTTCTATAACAAAGCGTACTCTGAAATACTCGCGGTTGTAGTGTTTTTCGCGACGCCTACTGGCGTGACGGTGCAAATTTGAGGAAGACCGGCAGCTAGCCAAATTAACTCAAATACGCCATGTTGTTTCCTGCAAAATGTCAGTTGTCATGCGCGTCGTTTCTCGTCGGTACTTGTAAAGGTTGGATAACTGCTTTTTTAACAAACCGCTCTCAATCTGTTGTAATTAACGAGTGTGTCTCTTTCCCTATGCCGGTGAAGTCTGGCGTCCCTCAGGGCTCTCTCCTCGGTCCGGTATTGTTTCTTTTATATATAAATGACCTTCACTCTAGCATTCAACCTACCATACGTCTCTTCGCGGACGATTGCGTCATTTATCTGGTCATTTCTAACCCCTTGGAGTTGCGCATACTTCAAAGGGACCTAGACATTGTCTAGCAATGGTGCACCGCATGGTTAATGCAAATAAACACTAACAAAACTAAAGCTGTCACATTTATAACAACAATTACAAATCACTCATCATGCGTACATGATTGGAGAGGACCGCATTGAAAACATTACGTCAAATAAATACCTCGGCGTCCGCCTAACAGCTAACTTATCATGGAACCTTCATATTGAACATGTAACCCGCAAAGCTTCCAGAACTCTTGGTTTTCTCTAACGCTCTTTATTTCAAGCTAACAAAAGAACTAAACTTCTCGCCTATACTACCCTCGTCCGGTCACAGTTGGAATATGCATCTATCATATGGCACCCTCATCAGCTTTACTTAACCAACCATAATGAGGCACTTCAAAATAAAGCTGCAAGATTTATAACCCGCGACTTCTCCGTTACTTCTAGTGTGTCTAACCTAAAACGTAACCTCAACCTAACCCAATTGCAGTACAGGCGATGTATTGCTCGCATGTCATTTTTCCACAAGCTCTATCATGGATCATCTCCCTTTAGGACCTCATTCAGTCAGCCTGCACATCGTATTTCGTCTCGCGTAGATCATCACTTTAAGGTATCGTCCATCTTTGCCCGCACAAACTTGTTCAAGAATTCCCCTCTGGTTTTTGCCATCTCCGAATGGAACAGCCTGCCAGAGAAATCCCGTTAATCACTTTACCTGATATGTTCATTAGTTGTTTAAGTAATAGGTACCAACTTATAGAGTGCTGCTTTGTGTCATGTTTTCATCCAGTGTTCTTGTTATTTATATTGTTTATTGCTTGCTTTACATTGTTTATGCCAACTATGTAATCGTTTTCTTTTTTTTTTCACTTGACCCAATTGTATTAAAGGGACAATGAAGACGATTTTATTTAATTGTTTTAAATGGTGTTTTCATGCTTCTTGGGAACCTATCATGCTGCCCAATTTTTTGTAGACATTTGTGACGCGTATTTCTGTGCCTACGAAAGAAGTAAAGAAACCGAAACTGAACAATCTCCATTCTCGTTTCTGGGCCCCCGGAAACGGAGGTGACGTAGGGAGTGACGTCAAGTGTGAATAGTCGGTATCGGTAGTATTTAGGAGATCGAGACTCTGGTTACCGCGGTGGGTTATAGCAGCGCGGTGGCGCGGTCGTTTCGCCGAATCTGTCAACATGGACGGCAATGCTGCTCTCGCGAGCGAGTTCGAGCTTTCGTTTAGTGACCGACCACAAACGGAACGGGAGCACGTGTGTGGCGGCCTCTGCCATCACCCGACGGAGACCGCCCAGCCGGCAACGAGCGGCCCGCATGCCGAAGGACGGACGCGGGGGAGATGCCGAGGGGAAAGCGGCAGCGATCCGGCCGTTCCGTGATCCGGTTCTTTCACGGACGTCCTCTTTTCGTCGTCAAAGAACACGGACAGCAACTCACACGTGAAAACTAGCGTCGCCCGAACGAATACTGGTCTTCAGTCGACCGTTAGAACAGTCATCTACAGCTACCATTTTGCAGAATACTTCGAGTACCGTGTTCTTTTTTTTATTTTATTTTGTTTGCCCATAGTTGCTCGTTGCCTGTTTCGCGTCCAGCGTAGCAAAGAAAAAAACAATTATGCTGCTTTATTTACGGTTTAGTAAGCATTTCCGGTCCGATTTATACTTTTCATGGTTATTCAAGCGGAAATATTTAGAACAGCATTCCTAAAAATCGCGAACCAAAACGTGACCGAGGGCACGTTTTTCGTTTCGACCAATCGCTGACGCGTCTCTTGTGACGTCGCGCTTCTTGGCCCCGCATCGGTCACGTGAGCTCCGCTTCTCCTGGCTTCTCCCGCAACTTTCGGGGCGTCGCCCCAGTCGATCCCGGTACGATTATTACCGCGACTGTTTAATTGATTTGAGCGGCACACAAGCGCCGGTTTCGGCTGAAATTTGGGCAACGTAACCTGAGACGTGCCTGGAACCCAGCTCAATCGCCAAAAAGACGTCCGAAATTGCCTTCATTGTCCCTTTAAACTCTGTACTATCGCTTCCCCCCCCCCCCCCCCCCCCCCTTATGTAATGCCCGTTCAGGCCTTTAGGGTAAATAAATAAATAAATAAATAATAAATAAAAGGGGACTTTACAGGGGTACTCGCCTAGTTCTGGAGTGCACTCACAATGACGAAGGCCGCGCCCCTAAAGTACCTTGATACTTCTTTTACAGGTGACAATACAGATGACAAAGCGTGCACATTCCGCTGGAACAAAATGGCGGCATTCAGTTCAAACCTGTGCTCTGCGCCGCCATTCGCTTCCTAAAACCTGCACCGTCACGCAGTCGGCGCTTCAAAGAATGTCGCTACCTGTAAGAAGCTCTTATCTACAAACTTTACGCACCCCCTCTCTCTCTCTTTCTCCAGCTGGCCTCCTGGTTAGGAACAGAGGACAACCCGGGATGCCACCACACGTGAGACTAGCGTGGCATTGCGTAGGCGATTATGCTTTCGACCGGGATCAGACGAGCGTGAACAGCGTCCCATTCAGTGTGAATGAAGGGATGCATCAAAGGACGGCCGGTTCTACCGTCGGCCTTCGAAAGTGGCAATCAAACATCGAGTTGCAAAGCGTTTGCTAGCCTCGCCTTTCTGCCTCCCTCGACAAACACATGCTACATTGACCGAGTGAGAAACCGCCGAAATTGACCTTTTTCAGAGATCGCTAGGCGCATGCGCCGACTCTGGGAGAGGGGAGGAAAGAGAAAGGCGCCATTTTTGGAGGCTCTCTCGTCCGCTCGGTCGCTCGGACAGTGCTTAGTTAGGCTCGACTCCTCCGCTTTTCTCGCGGCTAGGCTTCATAGTCGTCATGCCTCACCACCATGCAGCTATAGGTTGCACAAATAACAGCAAAAATGATTCAAACGCAAGATTTTATAGAGTTTCAGCAGCCTTTTGCGGGTGGTGCACGAAAGCACCCGATGTCAAACACCCCGCCCTTTTTGCCCTGCTTTCAAAAGCCTAGGACGCGAATCTTCCGTGTTGGGTGGCTGGGTCATCAGTGTGATGGCGGGACATTCTGCTTTTAACTAAAATACAGTAAATGTGAACATGATGGCAAACCTGAAACTGGTTAGGAAAACGAAAACGTAAAAGGAGACAGAAAAAGAACAGGCAACGTCTCTTGAGACGTTGCCTGTTCTTCCTTTGCGTTTTCATTTTGCTACCCCAGTCTCAGGTTTAATAACTGAAAACAAGTGTGTTGATGAATAGATACGAATACATGAAGGGATAAAACATCAAGGAAGCACTTCTTGAAAGAAGTCCTGTTTCCGCCCTGTCCTCAATGTTCTCTCCTTCCATGTATTCGTATATCAAGTTTACCATCATGTTCAACTTACACCAGCTCGCCTGCACTCTGACTATATTTCCGTTAACAGTGAATGTGCACACGCGGTTGTGTGACGTAATCATGCCATAGCCGGTTCTCAAGTAAAGAATAACAAGATAAAGCTTTCCGTTCTTCAAGCGTGCGCTATACACATTCGCGTCTTGCCACGTTAAAAGTGAAGAGAAAACACAAAAGATATCAGTCACTGGCACAGCATTTAAAGCGTGCGAAACGAATTTAAGCCTTACGGAGACAGAACCACGATGGAATGCCTTGGCAACCAACCGTAAACTCCCCTGTTTGCTAGACCCACTTTGTCGAAGGTTCGTAAACGTGCCGAATTCGAAGAGAGATTGTTTCTAACATACCGTTCCTTACTTTTTGACGGTGCAGGCAAGCCTTTGCGATATCAAGACCGCCCGGATTTCACACCAGTCCGAGTTTGTTTAGACATTCCCGAATACGGCGATATTCCGCGCGCTCGCGCGGTACACGGGACGGCGAAGTGACGGACGCAATAAGCTTCAATAACTTAATTAAGCGATCAAGGAGAGCAAAATCAGCTGTTTGTAGTGGCCTGGCCTCATAAATGGAGCTCACAAGCTCCGCAAAAGGGGAATGGTTGAGTCGGTATCGAAACTGGTCACCATTACTTTCCTCACATAACACTCTGCGACTCTGCCTTGAAAGCCGACTCCTTCTTTAGTTGCTTGAAAAGACGCGACACCGAAGTGACGATTAAGTGACTCCGAGTCGATGGTGAACCGATGCGACGTCGGCGGTCTGTCCATCCTTGAAGGTATAAAAACGAACGAGATCCTCTGTATCATAAACAGTGACTTTTGTTAATCCTCCAGGGGCCCTAATCTGGACACTTGGCGAAAACGTCGGCGAGAAAATCGGCGGCTGCGATTGGCCGATGTCGCACTTGACTTTGGCACCTGCCAATCACAGCTGCCGTATTTCTCACCGACTTTTTCGCCAAGTGTTCAGATCAGGGCCCCAGGTCGTCCTCAGCCATTTCGAAGAAAATATGCACGCGAAACGAGGACAGAAATACACGTTCAGAATGGTGAAAGACGGAACAACGCCACCAGAGAACACACGCAAAGACATGAACCGGGAGACACGCCAGGCCTGGCGCGGACGACGGAGAGACAGTCCCGGAGCCCCCAAAAGTGTTTCGAGCGATTCCCGCGAGGGCGCGCCACGATCGTGGCCAAACTATGAAAAAGGTCAATTAACTTTAAGCATGGGTTGTTGCACTCAAAGTCATTCATAAGATAAGGGTGCGAGGTGCGCAGCAAGTTGAGATTTGCACGTAACATGCGACGAAGTAACGTCGTTATTTGTTACTCGATACGCTTTTCGGTAACGAAGTAGAAATTTGGTTCCTTCTTGCGAACATATATGAGTGGCACATTTGAGCTACTTTCTGATCAAATAACCGGGGCTGGTATTTGGTTTCTTCTTATGGTGAACGCGTACGACGTAAACCTTGTTCTCGTGCCGGCTCGTGCTGTGTTTGCGTCACGACTGGGAGGCCCCAGATGTGCTGACACGCACGAACTTGCAGGGTATACTGTGACGCATATTTGCGCGCCCGTTGATCGCGTTACACCGTTCCCGAGGACTGTCCCTCACAATTCAAGAGGAGCAAAATTGTGGATGCTAGTTGGGTCGATCTGTCAGCGGCTTGCTCTCGAATTTTTGTCGCCTTCGGCTCCACGTGGCTCACCAGACCTTACAAGTAACGAGAAAAGTAACGCGCTACTATTGAAATAGAGAGACGCATTCCTTTCGGAACGTCGCGGCATCAACCTACTTTTTGAGCGAAGGAATAAAGGTGCTTGGTAGCCTGTCCGTTGCTGGCAGTATTGGCACACTCCAGTCTTTCCGTGAAAGTGACTCCCACGGGACGTGGCGCCGGCAGGTTCGGCGAGAGGCTGCGTCCCGTGCCCCTGCGGCGTCTGGTGCTGGGCTATCCGTGCGCGGTCGGCACCAGCGACTTCCGCTTCGACATGTCCCTGTCGTACAAGCTGCCCCTCGTCATCGAGAACTACTCCGAGGGAAAACCCACCATCGTGGTGAGACGAAAGTGAACAGCGGCTGTAACCAGCTTAGAGACGGTGTGCTAGAGCATAGACTCCAAGAAGTCTGGAGGGTCCACCTTCCTGCAATGTCCTCGAGAGAGCCAATCGCTGCAATCTAAAATGTGAGCTTGGCGAATGACGAAGTCATAGAAGTATTCCTGCGAATGACGAAGCCTATAGTATATATTTACGAAGCTGTCAGATGTAAGTGAATATAAATGCATCTGAAAAAATATGCTCATTCTCCCTGCGTACATCGCATTGTATATAATTGTATTCTGGACTTCGTAATTCTCTCAGATCCTGTTCGCCGTGAATTCGCCGTGTTCTACAGGACAGTTAACGAGCAAATATTGCTTAGACTTTTCTACAAAAGCATTCGGATGAGCTGGGCTCACGAGCCTGCTTCTTTGTCTACACTATAGAAATTTGTGGGATGGACTATATAGAACATTGTAGAAAAGGGCTTTTCATCGGAGCCATTTCCAGTGTTCGTGCGCAGGCGCGTGATTTCCTGGCTTTCTGAAGCAACGAACGTGCACGTACTGGGCTAGGAAGATCGCACGCTGGGTTGTGATTTCGTAAACATCGGAACAGTGTACTGTATGCATGCAGCCTTCTTGTCGAACGGTCGAAAGGCATCAGCGCGCTTCCTTCTGCGCGTCCCCGCAGTTCTGCTCGACGCGTAAGGGGGTCCTACAGACGGCCGGCGTGGTGGCGGGCAACTGCAGCAACCTCGTCCGGGATGTCCGCACCAGGGACCGGCTACTCTGTGCGGCGACCACGTTCAGAGACGCCAAGCTCAGAGGTCTGTCTCAAGGGTTGTTGAGAACAAATTTCCGTAAAGGGGGGGGGGGGGTCACATTGATCCTACGTCATACAAAAGACAGTCTGCTAACACGAGTCACCGCAATATTCGTGGTTCGAATGCCGCGTGTCCAAGTTTCTTCTTGAACTCATTGCCATGCGGCATTCGAAGCATACATCTCCCGGTGACTCGCGTTTGAATATGTTTGCAAACTGTCTTTTGTATGATGTATGTATGCATTTGGAACCGGAATTCACAAAACTGCGCGTGTGGAAGAAAAAAATAGGATGGCGTCGCTTTTGTTGATCTGTTGGTGCATGTTTTCGACGACTTCTGTGACGACGGTTTTCTTCGAGCACCGTACTTCCCGATAAGCGGGTCTATGTCACTGACAGCATAAAGGGGCCATGCAACGACACGGAAGAGGAATGTCTTTAACTTTACAAAGGCCTACTGACACTAGTGTGGGCCCAATAATACTCGAACGCAACGCCAGTGACCAACAAGCGTCTCAGTCGCGGGGGAATTTCAAGGATAAAAGCGGACATTTTCTTTCCGTCTACCTTGCGTAAAACTTGATGGCCGAGTTGCGGCGACACCAACAACGCGATCCCCGGGATTTCGTCATCAAGCTTGGCGATCCCCACTGTGGCGATATTTAAACGCGGCTCATACAATGGACACGACCACTGCGTGCGCATTTTATTTGGGCTCGTGACAATCAATGCCTCGACCTGCACTCGGGTAGTGGCTGTATGTATATTAAACATTGGTGGCATTTAATCAGCTCCAGACCACGTTCCGCTTGTTTTGGCTTCGAGTTGAGGAGGTACAAAACTGTTCTTTTTTTGTAAACATTTTTCTGAAACTCCCATTGCGTAAAGAAAATTAAAAAAAAAAAAAAAGATTCCAAGGACACTTAGTGAGTTGTGAATGCGAAAGCATGAATGTCGTTCTTCCGCTCCCTTAGTTCATCTGCGGTGTGCTGGCGTGGACGGCCACGTTTCGCTACTGCCGAGGTTGCGGCCGCCGACGATACAGATACCTCAGGCGCCGCCATGTTCCTCGGCGCCGAGAGGAGCAAAAGCGGCCGCAGCCCCTCCCCCCCCCCTTTTCCTCCTGCGGCAATGCCTGACACGAGAGCGGCGGTCGAGCGCACGCTCTCGTGAAGCGGCCACCAATGGCTATCTGGGAGCCGTTTCGCTCAGCCATTTGGGAGAATGGGCATTCCTTTCGCGTTCTTTCGCGGTTACAGACGCCGCCAGCTCCGCTCCATGGGATAGTTAATGCACTCGCATTAAAAACCAACGGGGGTTTCATAGGTTACGAATGTCAAGGAATAATTCTAAGTGGTATCTACTGAAAGCAAATTGAAAGTACATTGTTGTGTTGGTATCTTGTCGTGCAGGAAAAAACAACAACAAAAAAAGCACCAACTGTGTTGAAATGAAAGACTACGTACTACGCTAATTTCGGTGATTTCAGCGCGCGTTCCAGTGTGTATGCACAGGCGGAAAGGGTGCAGCGTTGCCGTTGCTTCGGATCAGCCACACCAGACGCCTCAGATATTGTCGATATTGTCGATAGGGGTGTTGGCACGCAGATATTTCGGCGTAGCCCTGTTATGGTTCCTATCCGCAACGTCATGATCATGATTTTTCTCGCCGTGACGTCACGAGTTGTAATCCCGGTTACATATTGTCAGTTGAGAACGACAAGCTCGACGGGTTGCGTTAAAAAGTAAGACAACTGAAGCTCCTAACTGCAGTTCTCACCTTGTCAGAGATTATAGCCCCGACAAAGTCCGACATTGCTTTTATTCCCGTCTGTATAATATAAAAGGTATCCCTCTTAAGACGTAATATCGAGCGTTTGGCCAATGGTGGAAGGCGGACCTACCGTCGCGGGACTGGTAGACGCAAGGGAGGTATCCTCGCAGATGTGGTGCCCCGCGGCGTGGGCTTCCACCACGCGGGCCTGTGCCCGGAGGACAGGGGCGCCGTGGAGTCGTTGTTCCGCGAGGGCGGCCTGCCCGTGCTCGTGAGCACCAGCACGCTGGCCATGGGCGTCAACCTGCCCGCTCACCTGGTCGTCGTCAAGTCCACCAGCACCTACGCCCTCGGAGGGACAGGGCTCTACCCGGACCTGGTCGTCGACCAGATGCTGGGACGCGCTGGCAGGCCGCAGGTCTGTAAACGTCGTGCGCAACGTCTGACGACTGGCTCAATTTGCCACGTTATTCAAAACTGCACGCCTTCTTTCTGGCTGCTGCCAAAGAAAAGATACTGTTCGTAATATGCGATGGCACTTGGGATCCTTTGCCTGCTGAGTTATTTGGTCGTTCGCTTGGTGAGTAAATTGACGTGTACATTGTTGTGTTGGTAGTTTGTTTATTCGACTTTAGTGGAGCTTATAGGGTCCTCCTGTCCACTCTTCTGTCCACACTGGGTAGAGCTTGCGGGACGCTGTGGCGTCATGGTGTTACGTCACTTTGTCAGGTAAAGTCACACGACGTGACTCTCCGTCAGTGATACGCCGACTCAAGGTTTACAACTAATTTTAGCGGGAAAGAGTTTCCCGCTAACATTAGCTAGGGAAGTATCCCCCCCGCTAAATGTAGCTAGCCGCAAGGGACGGACACACACGATGTCAGAAACTGCTATCACAAATGCTATCGCAAGTAATATTCAAATGATCTTTAATAATTCAATCTTATCGCCATTGCGATAGCGATAAAATGTTATCACAATGAAAACCCGTTTGCACTCTCCTTGCTAGCAAGGTGGCCGCATCGTCGGAAAGTACATGTGCGAAAATATGTTTTGTAATAGTCCTACTGCACTTTAAGCCGATCGCGTGGTCCTGGCATTGTAGCTGGTGGCATCGACATGGAAAGTTGCGATTTCAGAAATGTACCGGCTGCCAATTACTAGTATGTCACCGCCTCGCGTATCATACGCAGGAGCAGTGTCGTAGGCGTTACCGACAAAAAAGTAATGAAATACGTTATTCGTTACTTGCAAAGAAAAGAAACTCGTTACCGTTGACGGTACCGATAAAATGTAACGCACGTTAATTTTGCGTTACTTTTACTTTATGAAAAAAAAAAGTCTTACTGTTTGACTGGACCAGAACGGGCGTGGGTATTGGGTTTTTTCTAAGGTGGGTATGTTTGCGAAGGAATAAAAGGCGAACATTTAGATATATGTGAGATAAGCGCAAGAATTATCACTTAGCGCCTAGAAGCTAAAAAAATAGTGTAATTTTATTAAGTCTCGGGAAGATGTAACGAGTTTCACGTTACCCGTTACTCAAATTGCAATTAAGTAATACGTAACCGGTAACACCGTTACTTGTCACTCGCTTCCGCCAGCCCTGCGCACGAGGGACATAGATTGTAATTGGTGACACGTTAAAAATGCGGTAGATATTCCTCTTTTAGAGTGATCTTTCTGTCTATGGTAACACATCGTCGCACGCGCAGCCAATGCCCGACGAAAGGCAACGAGTGCTTGCTTGAAGACGGAGCTTCTACTGCATTCTTAACACGTCACCGACTATAGAACACAGTCGAGCGTTTATTTGGGTATGTGCATGCCTGATGTTCACTCCCTGTAAGCCGGGCACCATGATTACGGCGTCACAAGGCCGAGTGGTTTTTTTTTTTAAACATTTATCCAGTTGAACTATTTATCCAGTCGGTGTTCCACCACCCGAGTAAATGCCCGTTCACACATATATACAGCCCAGCGCCGAATCGGCGCTGATGCTGTGCCGACTCGTCGGTTTATACAGCGATCTGTCGGCGCTGCATCGCCGCGTTCACCGCTATGGAACACCACGTCGGCGATAAGTCACGTGCACCACAGTGGAACCACATAGTGACACTCGGAGCTGCATCAGCGCCGTTTTCTAGCGCCGTTTCGACGCTGCGCTGTATTTGTGAACCGGCCTCAAGTATTCATTTGTTCGCCGGCTCATGCCTCATTTTTTAAAAGCCGTCATCTAGGTGTTCTAGCAAAGCCCACAACCAAAATTCTGTCTGCAGTCACTGATATCTTCAGAAACACTGGGCCGTCCATGGCTTAAGTTGTGTTCCAGCTTCGTGATTTTTCCTCGGCGTTCTTAATCGGCTAATGCCGCGATCTGAATGGCTGGGGTGCAGTAATGATATGCTCAGGACCTTCCACGTCCTGCATATCTTAACTTGACTCTATAGAGGCGCCTTGTGTTATTACAGTTCGATGTGTCGGGAACTGCCGTCATCATGACCAAGCTGTCGCTCAAGGTGAGTTTTCGACGATCGCGCGTTGCCGTCTTGCGCTGCGCACAATTCGCCCTCATAGTTGGCCGGGAAGTGCACCGGGGTCTTAATGTTTTTGTGTGTGTTGCACGTATAGGGTTCTTGCACGAGACCATGATGCAACGCTATACTTCCGGTGCGGAAATCTCGCGGGAACCGGCCGGAATTCATGTTGGAGGCATCCGTCGTGGTTAATGCTGTGTATTGTCTGCTTTTCGGCCGTCTTCGCGCTGTATACAGTGTGTACGCTCACTCGAGATTTAAAATGGTCGGTTGCGCCGTAGGTAATTTTTCAAGCAGTAAAAGTCGCCGACAAAATAGAGTTACAACCAGCAGTATTTATTTTTAAATTCCGGCAATTAATAGGAATTAGGACACTGCGACACTCAAGCAATCGGTTCGCCGGCGTCATGAATGGCTCTGATGGATACGCCGGCACAATCTCCACAAAAAAAAAGCTTTGTACCAGCTAAGGGTTTGTACACTACAGTTCGTGTCAGGAGAGGAATCTTTTTGCGATTGACTATACAAGTAAAGAGGGCGAAATTACTTGTGCGACAGCTCCAGTCTTCATCTGTGTAGCCAGTCAAAAAAGTTGGAGGACCGGCTGCAGTGCTAACACGTTTTTCACTATATCACCCAAATTTTTTACGTATTGGTAGCGGCACTAATTTTGCTGTCAGTCACCGCAAATGATTAGCAAACGACGGATTTTTGCCGTCCCACGGCACTCTTGCGAGGCGTTCAAGTGCCGAGCGACGGCCCCCTACGCGCGCGTTCAAGTGCCGTCCGAGGATGTTAAACACAAGTCACGCTTATTTTGAATTGTGTTCTATCGGCTGCTCGCCACAAATTTGTTCTATCATCGAATGTGGGCGACGCAAACGACAGCGGAGCGAGTGGCTCTACGGCACTACTGCTTCCGCAATAAGACGCCGAATGCCTCCCACATGGCACCGAAGCACTGATGGCAGTCAACAATGTTGGTTTCGATTTCGAGGCTAACCGGAAGTGACGTCAGGTGCAAGAAGCCTATAGCTATTCGCGACTCGAACGGTGTGTATTTAGACCCAGATCCTCTATTTCGCATTTTCGACGCCAGGCCGAGGAGACTTTTTCTCCACATTTCTACATGTGCGAGCTCCTTTTTTTCGAAAGTCACATCTTTTACGGTCGATGGTGTCGCCTCCTTTGGAGTTGCAAACATATGCGTATATGGCTAAAAAGTCGGCCATCAAAACTGCTGTATTAGGCTCCAACTGTACTTTGTGCTGCGTTGTAAGAGAAGCATAGCTTCCAAGGTGCTGCAGCCCTGTACTGCTGCAGTGCACAGTTACGGGCGCCGCTTATCGGCACATTATGAACCGCCCCAGATGTGCAAAACTGTACAACTGTGGTATGAGTCAAGGACGGCTCCGTCTCATGCCTGCAGCAGTGAAGCTTTATGACGGGTGGCGCCTAGGTTCGCCCAATTTCTTACTGTACCCAAGCGTGCAAAGAAAGGAGCAAAAATTTACTGGAGCCGCCGTGTAATGTCGCGATCCTGCCAGTGGTGAACCGCAGAATTAGGGAGTTGCCGACCAGCCAGATGTCAAAATGGCAAAGAGGCGGTACATACATTGGTCGGAGGCATCTAGTTCCCTGAACCGGACAAGGAGAAAATAATTTTATACGGGATAATAATAATTTCATACAACATATTGCCGCGCGCAGGTCCGAGAAAGCAACGCTCGGTCACGGACTTCTAGAAGGTTCTCGTTGATTTTTGCTCCGGACGTAACTTCTATCATTTATTCCTGCTTTCTTGTTTTAGAAAGCGCGTGTTTATTCTCGCCCCAAGCGTGCGACGCTCGAGCCTTTTTTGCCGAATCTTCGAGATAGTGACGCACTCTAGATAAGAGGCCGCCTGCGACCTTGTCGAGTCAGTCTCGCCCCAGCGTTCGACTCTGCTCTTACGCTGACTTCGACGCCCGCGACGCTCTTCTGTTGTCTTCTTCCTTTTTGTTTTGGGCACAAGTTCGCCCCATTAAACGTCCAGTTTACTCAGTCATTCGCCGCCTCATCTCTTGTCATTCGTTACAATATATATTTTTTGTCTCTTTATTCTCTTTATACGTGACCACAAAGAGTTGGGCAGCTATAAAACAGCACTTGCCTCTCTATTACCCGAAGATATGTTGAGACGAAAAGGTTTGAAATTCGTCGGGACCACAGCATGGTTTGGCTGAACCTAACTATATACTATGACCCCTACGAGGATTGTGTGTTTGGGGGGGGGGGGGGGGGGGGGGGGACCGGGAATGAACGCACGAGGAGGATCCCCTTCTGTACGTTTCACAGTTTCCGCTCTATCGTTCCTCATGTTTGCTTTCAATCGCCTTCCTGTCGCCCGAGTGTCCGTACTGACGCGATAGGCTCGATTCCCCGCAGCCCCGCTACGAGCAGCTGGTGCAAGGCACGCAGGCAATGGAAAGCAGGTAGGGGCTGGTGGTCTGCCATTCTTTTCTTTTTTAAAAAAGCCATTCAACTTATTCTAAATACGCCCAAATTAGAGTCCTCAAATGCGCCTCCGGAACAGCGGAAAGTAATCACTCGGGGCTGAACGGCTTGCGGAACGCTTTCCCACAATTGAAAAGAGCAGGTAGGAGAATCAGGGAGCTAGAAAGGCGGCGCACATCTGCATGAAATATTTTAAGGACAATTTAGTGTAGTTTTTTTTACGTCTTTCGCGAGATACTGTAACTACAGTCTACACATGATCTGCAGTAAAAGCTCAACATCCAGCGCGAGGTTTCTGCCTCTGATAATACTTCGGCATCTCGTGGGCACGCGCAGTCAAAGCACGACGGAAGGCGATAAGTACCTGCTGGAGGCAAAACTTCTCCTGCACATCTAATATTGCAAAAAAAAAAAAAAAAACTATAGTCATTTTAAAAAAGACATTAAACGTTAAAAACGCAAAAAGGGAATAAAAAATGCAAAGAACAGACCACTAAATCTTTGTTTCTTTTGACATCGCTTTTTGCCGCTCCTTGAGTCTTTAACTATGCTTTTCTACAGCAAGAAAGTAACTACATTTGTAACTTACGTTTACCACAGCTCGGATAACTTCGTGTTTTATTTTTAGAGTAAGTCCGACAGCTCCGCTTTAGCTTTCCCGTTCGGGCAGTTCAGCAGAGTCCTGCGTAGGTATACACGCGCGGTGAGCTCCCCCGGGATGTACCCTCGCGCTTTGCGACTGTCTCTGCACTGTGCGCAGCCTGCACCGAAGCCTGGTGGAACACCTGAACGCCGAGATCGTGCTGCGCACGGTGCGGGACCTGGCCGGGTGCGTGACCTGGGCCAAGTCCACCTTCTTCTACGTGCGGCTCCGCAAGAACCCCGCACACTACGGTGGGGGACCACGCCTCTTCTTTACACCGTAAAGGCCCGTTCACACTCTTGCGACCGAGTTCGACCGAGAAAGACCAGACCGGTTTTCAAGCCTCTTGCGATTTCTTAGGACCAGCTCCGCTGCAGCGGAGCTGGTCCTAAGAGATCTCCATAGCACCATTTATTTTCTTCTTCTTCTGTGAACGGACATTAACCTATAAGTTATAAGCAACTTTAATAAGCGGGGGGTGGGGGGAGGGGGGGGGGATGAGACTAGGCGCCGGCGGAGAATAGAGCCAAGCCCAAGAAGTAAAGAGAAGCATAACGAAGGAACAACGCGAAAGAGAGCAACAAAGACGTCAGTGATTACTGGCGGTGAAGCGATAAAGAGATCCTCGAGTTCTTGACACGCTCTGCGTTCCTTGAGCTGTCAGTGAGTCTATGTTTCTTCCTGGCTATTCGTGCAGAGTGTTCAGCCATGCTTTGTGTCTCTGATACCTCCGCGACCGTTTTGACACAAACGCGTGCAGGTATATGATGTGTTCCGTATAGTTTGGTCATGTGACAGTAGATTGACTCTCGTTTGTCCGGCAGGTCAGCCCCGGGGTCTTGGCGAGCAGGGCGCACAAGACAAGCTTCACGGTGAGCCCTGTTTACTTGGACGGGAAGTTGTTCGGGCCGGGCGCTATTCCAAAGAAAGCTCTTTATTAGCTGAAAGTTGTGGCAGGTAGTACGCCAAGAATTGTTTTCTATACGCCTACTGGTCTAAGGAACTAATCTACGCTTAAGAAATACACATGCAATTATGCTTTTTTTACAAAAATAACAAAAGCAACATAGTTTGTTTGTTGTTTATTACGCAAGAGTTTAGACTGCCAGAATATGGCGCTATTTTTACTCACTGTAGATGAGAAATTTAGCCAGTGCAGTACGACTGTTAGCATTAGGGCTTTAACGCGTATCACGTGGTAGTGATACACGACCGCACACCGGTTTGATGCTCATTCACATCGAAACGGGCAGGGGTGGGGTTTGAACCCAAAATCCCTGCGTTCTGCAGCGCGAACTTTCGCTACTCGTGGTACGAGCTGTGGTGGGCTAACATAATCGGCCACATATCCCCGCCCCCCCCCCCCCCCCCCCTCCTCCAATGCTATCTTACAAGTAACTCGGAAAGCCAATCTTAGCGACGTACGGGTGTGAAAGTCGAGGCCGAAAACGAACGTTTCGGGCTACATATACTACGTGTACCGAAATGTATTGAGCATGACGTGAACATGTATAGACCTTTTCACCCTCCGCCGCATGGGCGCTGCCATCTTGGAGTCACGTGATGCAGCCGCCATTAGGTTGCTTCAACTCGTCGCCTCCGCTCTCCCCTCCGCACTACTCCACATCTTGGCGGATGCGTTGAATTCGTGTTTCTCGTCGCGTTTCACTGCGTTTCTTACCTCACTCCGGGAAGTGTCGTCCAATACTTTTATGGTATATACCATGTTATTGCATTAAATCCTTATGTTCACAATTTCTGCAGTTAATTTTGTAACACGTTTTGACTATTTTTAGTGTCGGTGTGCCGGCTACGTGTGATGAGGCTATAGGGCACATAAATCAGCGTTAACGCTCACGCACATTGAGCACATATATGACTCTAAGATAGCAGGAGGGTTCAAAGGTCAATAACTGATGAGAACTCAGGCCTGCTTACTAATAGTGGCGGAACATTCGCAATGGGAAGCACGATGTGGATATTTATATGATCGCGCATTTAGGATCTCAAAGAAGGTGAAAAAATACTCACTGTAAATAACCACGTGTGTTCTTGAAAACATGGTGTTTTGTATTTATAACAGATCAAAAACAGTGGCTTTTGATTATATAGGTGAACTCATGGACAAGATAGGCAACAAACGTTTAATTTGAACTTTTTTTTTATCTGATGCTAGGAATAATGTTACGTCAACATCAGGCAATTTATTTGTTTACAATATCACACCTACATCTCTGTGACGTTCTTAATCGTTTTTGATATATCAACATTCGCTCGATCGGTTTATCTAAGAATCACAAGAAACTGTATGTCGTGCTTAATTAGTCCGATTTCTACGGTCTTTTAATTGTTAAATGATTTTTTTTATTCAGTTAATTCATTTCAGCACAAAGGTTTTGACTTCCCGCGTAAGAAACTGGCAAAGACAGCTTGAGATTGCCTGGGATCCACAATTTATGATGCCGAAAAGAATCCGTCTGGATTAAAATCGCATGAGTGCAATGTTGTCGACGGGGAATAGGGATTTACTTTTAGTAACTGGCGACGCCGAATTCTACAAAGCCTGTCGGTTCGAACCAGTAAAGGGCTTTCTACACAGGTCCATGGTGTGGTGACTGGCGCTATACTTCAGCCAAACTTACCGGAGATCATTTCTTTGGCGTCCTTTAATTTCATCTGGCAAATTTTACGGGAGATTAATGCCAGACTTCATTTGAGAAGCCTGTCACTTATCTCATACCTTGAGAACGTCGTAAGCATATCTCCATATAAAAAAATGATTGTTTCCTAAAGCCAATATTGTGAAATGTTGTTAAAAGAAATTTTCTAGTCGGGCTAGGTTGTTATATAAAAATATTTCTCTAACCTAACTTTTTTAAAGTAAAACAGGCAGAAACAATATCGCTTCTTTTTTATATTCTCTACGTCGTTATATGAGACTTTTCCAGTGCGAAGTTCATAAATATTTGGTGTACAAAAACCAAACATCGAACAATAAACTTGTCCGTTCATTTGTTCTTTATGATTCAGCACATTGTTAATCATGTTGTCGATCTGCTTCTTCACAAAGCACTCATGCATTATAGTTTGATGCAATATAAGATGAGCAGTCGGATCTCTAGTCGGCCTAGGTTGGTCTATTAAAATATTTCTCAAGAACGTAATTTATTGAAATAAAACCGGCCGAGGAAACAACACTTTTTTATATTATCTTCGTCATTATAAGGGACTTCTTCAGACAGCGAAGTTAACAAAAAGTTGATCTACGAAACCCAAACAGTAAACTTGTCACTTCATCTGTTTTCTGTGATTCAGCTCATTGTTAATCATGTTGTGGACCTGCTTCTTTACTAACCCTATTTCACCTTATGGTGTACCGCACGAAAGGCTACAAGCGCGAGCTCCTTGCTCTATGGCACATCTCGGCGGCACAAGCTCTCGTGCATTAATAAGGGCAACTGCCAACGCTATGATCTCGCACTTCTAGCTTTCGCTGCGGTACAACATAAGGTGAAGCGGAGTATAAGCATTCATGCATTATTATAGTCTGTTAAAATATAAGATGCGCAGTCGAATCTCTGCTACTTGAGCTTGAACCCTTCCACACCACTCGGTGCACGCGCGGCCAAAGCCCGGCGACAGGCAAGAAGCGCGTGCTGGGGACGGAGCTTCACCTGATCTTTATTATTTTTCTTTAGCAACTATTGTCTGCGAGTACGGCCGTGGGCGATAGTAATCCTCTATTTGCGTCAGACCAGTTGTTTCACCACCGAACCTGGCCGAAAGGATTGGACGTAATCAGACGCATCTGGTGTCCGTGAAAGTGCTCGCAATTTAGGCTCGAAATTACCTCGTGGTTTTCCAAGTGACTCAGTACCATAGTGCCATTCGTTGTGTGCCACAAGAAAGTAATTTGCATCACAAAATTAAGCGAAAACGGCATGAAACAGCAACACAATGGCGTGCGCGTTGAAACCGAAAACAACAAAAGCAACCTCATGGCGGCGAGTGCACCAGCGCCCTCTACCTGACGGTCAGCCAACTACTGAAATGAAAAGGTCTATACAACGTTCAGCGGAGACTCGATTTTTCGGGGCAAATATTCTCTCCAAAATCGTCAGTCACCGAGTCATAAATCGCGGCGATGTGCTTTCAGAGGGCTCAGCGGGAACGTAGGAGCACGATCACATTCTACAGTGAACGGTCTGTGCCGTGTTTTCTGCCGCCTTGAATTTTTTCCTGACCTTCAAATAGCTATATATATGTTGAACAATCCCGAATGAACGCCCACCCCATAAAGACCGCACACCTCATTTTTTTCTTCTCATCTTAGATAAGTGTTCTTTGTTGTCCCTCTGAGATATAGTCAGAACAAAGCGTCGATGGCATGTCTCGATGGCTTGAGTAAAAAAGCAGCAGGGACCACAAAGAGCGCCCAGATCCCAGCTGACGACGCCCGCGCCTCCTGCTCTCGCCCAGAACTGTGCCGGGAGAGTGTGACTGCCCTCGTCCGCGCATCGCTGATCACGCTGGACGCCGACTCGGGGTGCCTGGAGCCCACGGGTGAGGAACCGCCGCTGTTGTACTTCTGGAAGACTGAAAGCCCCACATGATGCAGAAAAGAAACACCGCAGTTGCTGCGTGGTGTCTCCTTCCTGAATGTGTCCGCGTCTTTTGTCGCTTTCAGTTTTGTTGAAACGGACACTTTGGTTAACCCCCTAACCAACCTATTTATCTTATATCGTTACATTAATGTCAAAGTCACGTCTTTTTGTTTACTGCTTCAGTCTAGTCTGATTAGTTCTGTTACATTTTATTCCACTTTATCTTGCAGGACTGTGTAGAAGATGGATACTCTACTATGTTATAACATGAATCAGAGCGCAGTCAAAGGATATCAAAGGCTAGAAGACGTACAAACGCAGAAACACAAGCTGAACGTGCATTAACTTAGCTTGATTAGTTTAGCCGGTGATATCTCACACACCGATAGGCAGCGAACGCCATGGAGTAGCGCTTTTGGTGCCTCTTGATTAGCCTCATTGGCTGTAGCTTCGGCTGCGCTCTTACTTATTGCGAAACGAAGTACTATAGTAGATTCCCCATGTCTCGGAGTGCCCGACAGAAGGTATCTCGACCTGAGACGTGCGCGTTTTTCTCCCACGCAGGTGCCGGCCACCTCATGGCTCGCTACTGCATCTCGCTAGACACAATGGAGCGGTTCTCGCAGCTCCCGGCACGTCTCTCCCTGGAAACCCTGGTCAGTGGGATGCGACCGCGCAAGCGTTTTCTTCTTCCGTAAGCGAGGCGGCAAACCCGCTGAAGGGTCTTCGAGCGTGTGTAATAGAACAACATGCATTCGAAACAGCATCATGGGTTTTCCTTCGTCAGTCAAATAAATGAAAAAGGTGATCCGCATCGGTCTCGAATGTCCTGGAGGTCTCCTGGGCGGGCTTGCTAGAAACAACTTTAGCTAGGACGATGTGAAAAAAAAAAAAATCTCGCCAAGGACATTTAAGACTGCTTACATGTAGGAATGTGAAAGCATTTCTACACGCAGCGCATTCTTACAAGCAACGCGCCACGTCTTCCTTTCTCACACAGCGTCTTCCTTTCGCACACAGCGTTCCGGCGGTGACATCACGCTCCCCCACAGCGCAGGCGCGGCGAACATCGCCGTCTTCACGAAGGCTTCCGTGACAAAGCATCTGCGTTCCTGTACTTTTCTTTGTGTTTTATTTCTGAGGCGCATCCGCTTTGACCTTGAGCTCCCCCGCCCGCTATCATGACGAACATGGCCAGGAATCCGAGACATTCGTTTTAGTTCCATTGCACGACGACACGTGGCGTCCAAGCCCGAGCGGAACAGAGCTCTGGAGCGGAATTAAAGGGATACTGAACCAAAGAATTTAGTGTTCATAATAAGTGGCGCACGTTCTTTCCACGAGCCAGCAGCCGCCGGTTTGCGCGAGCACACGCAACGAAAATGACGTCAAAGATCTCCATTCGCGGTTAAGATCACAGTGAATTTATGGGCTTCGGCCAAGGAGAATAAGACAAGTTTTTCATCTAACCAGTGGTGTCTGGTGTAAAAGGTAAGCGATTAAGTGGTCTAACAAGCACGTAGCTTTCACTTGTAGAGATGAAAAGCCTTTATTTATTCTCCTTTGGCCCGAAGCCCATGCATTTCACTGTCCTCTTAAAGGGATTATCGGTAAAAGTTTCGTATTCATGAAAACATTTAGACCTCATTGTCAATGGCTGTAGGAGTATCTTCCACGACAAATCTGAATTTTGTGTGCTTCCCTGGAGGAGTTAAGCCTGGTTCAGACAGTTGCGTTTGACTGCGTTTGACTGCGTTGCGGCTGCGAGACTGCTGCTTATTCATGTGCCAAGATGAGTTCCTTGAATTGAATTCCACGCTTCATACGAAGCACAGATGTGCCGGTGACTCGCTTTCGGTTCTCGACGCAACGCAGTCAAACGCACTCAACGTCAAGTGTCTTAACCGCCTTAATTGTATTTTACCCAACGACGTGCATAAACGGCGTTTTCCTACCTCAGGGAAGCGGAGTTTCTGAGGTACATCAGGCAAGAACGCGCCGAACTGAAGTGCACTTCGAATTTTGTCCTCCGCGTGAGCGTACGACGTGGTTCACCCATCGCTGCTGCGCTAGATTTTTTTTTTTTTTTTTTTTTAGAATGAAGGGTATTTTCGTTGTGTGGTTGTCACGATCCACACTTCTCCGCGACATTTACAGTGGCAAGTAATATGGAATGCTGCGGAGCGTCGGGAGCCCTGTGTTCCCACGGAGGAATGAGGCATAGGATATGACAATGGACCTTTTGTAGAAATACGCGGTGCGCATGCGCGGAGTATTTCATGCGCCTGGGTTCGAGAGTATCTAGTTCCAAACAATCCGCCATCTTGCATTTCTCGCCTTTGAGCGGTTTCGTTGTGTCGACCTCGGGGCGGAAGATTACGCACGATGGGGACAAAGGTGAGCTTGGGGGAGCCGTATCTAGGTCACATCGCCTCAATGGGTGAACAGGATGACGTTTTGGGTGTGGAACGGGTGGGAGAGGCCTTGGGCGCGCGTTGTTTTCCAGTCACCTAGTCTCGAACCGATTCGCGTGTCTAGGTGGCAGCACATATTCGCCAAGAGGTCCATTGCAAGACTGGTGTGACGTCACGTCAGGCATGGGGGTGCAGCCGTTGATACTTGCGAAATTCGGCATGGAGTTTCGTTTAATTATTCGTCGTTGATTACACTAAATTGGGGTGTCGTTTAATGAAATAAAAATGGCCTATGTTAATCAATAGGCTCCCACCAGGTAACCATCACGAAATCTTAAGAACTTCCGGTTTTCACCGGACAATCCCTTTAAGCCCGAATGGGGGTCTTTGACGTCATTTTCGTTGCGTGTGCTCGCGCACACCGGCGGCTGCTGGCTCGTGGAAAGAACGTGCGCCACTTATTATGGACATCAAATTGTTTGGTTCAGTACCCCTTTAAAGCCCTATCCTGGGAAAAGTGGCGCCATTCATTGTTGTACAAATGCTCGAGGCACGTGCCGCGCGCCACTGCTGGGAAGAAAACGGCGTCTAAGATCTAGCTCAGTGGTGCGTTGTGCCGCCATGATCTTCAAAGGGCTGCACGTTGCACGTGTCTCCTTCGTCGACGCACTTTGCGCTACTTTTAAAACTTGATGGGGCTGTAAAGGGGGGGGGGTGCAACGATTTTAATATTAAAAGGGTTTGCATCTCGTCATTTTTGCGTTGTTCATCGTGTCCCGGAGGACACAGAAAGCGTCTCTTTCATTAAGAAATTGTCGCGATTCCGCTGCACAATCGCGAAGCCAAAGTCGAGCTTTTTCCCTCACCTGCAGCCGCGAGTGGCAGCCGAAGGGACTACAGCGAAAAGCTTACGTGACCTCGCTCGGCTCTAAGCTGCAGAATAACGCCCGCTAATGTCAGCAGAGAAAGGGAGAGTAAACGTTCTCCGAGAGAGCATACGGGAAGCTACACGGCACCCCGAATTATGCCACTAGGAGGGGGACCAAGTGTGACCCTGAAGACTAGGAGTGAGTGGAGGGGTGCCAGAAATGCCAATGTTTATCTCTTTTTTTACACAATAACTTGGAAACGCAGGAGAAATCGGTTTTCTGTTCTTTACTTTAGAAGTGTCAGAGGGTAACTTCCACAAATGTTTGACCGAAGTCCTGAAATCGTTGCACCCCCCCCCCCCCCCTTCCTTTTTAAGCGGAACACGTTTCCAATTTCCTATTTGCCTTTTCTTTTCGCCTCCTCCGCGGCTCCGCCAATCTTCGGATCCGAAGAGGAGGCATCATGTAATGCCGCAAGGGCCTACTATGTTAAAGACGGCTCGGGACCTCGGAACCTTCCAAGGCCAGAGCTGAGTGCGCATAGCGCAGAAGCGCTAAATGTTCACTTGATTCGCGCGCTTGAAATGTGAATTCGCTCCTGCGGCCAGTGCTCATTTTAAAGCGAATAATGTACACCATAAAGAATTTTGTCTTATGTACGAGCGAAGTTGAAGCTAGAAGCGCGAGCCGAACGCGCTGGGTGTTCCTACCTCGCACGCCCGCTCGTGCAGGAATTGTTTCATGAAGCATGATTGCGCGTGTAGCTTCGGCCTCGCTCGCACATAAGGTAAAAACTTCAGTGTACTAGGATTCGAGGTAGTCCTGGGACCAGAGCGGCTCGTGTGAGGCGTGTGGTGTAGATCGCGATAGGCGTTGACCCCGGCGCATCGGCAGTAATGTCAGTATATGATGGTGGTTGTGCGCGTGCACCGCGTGCACCTGCACGTGCGGCGGAACGTGCGGACTGCAGTGACTTTCTGCTGCCCCTTCGACTGCAGCGCCGCGATTGCTGTCTACGCGAGCAGCCTCACATGCTCCCATTGCCTAGCCGCGCCGGTCCAAACACTACCCCGTATTCTAGTATACACTGTAGTAAAACGATGCTAAGGCATCTGTTTGAGGCTGGGCTTTCTCGTTGTTATCTTTGGAGTGTGTTAGACAGGGTCTTCTGGATCGAGCTGAAGTTCGTCTTACCTTAGCATTGACTATGTTTAGTCATGCATGGTAAAGGCGCGAGCTAATTGCTTTGGGTCACTCCTCGGTGGCTGCGCGAGCGCTCGCGCAGCGAGGGCCAGTCGGGGCGGCCAATGGTTATCACGCACACGTGCACAGCCTTTGGAGTTAGTCCATGCTAAGGTTGGAGGGATCGGTGGCCGACTGAGTGAGTGAGTGAAAAGACGTTTATTGACACTGGTGAATGGAGGAGTCAACTTATTGGCAAGTTTAGAGATAGTTGGTTAGGCGGGACATTGGCGATTTACATAACTCCGGTACAGCTGTGGTCCCGCCGTGGGGGAACGACCCCCTTGGTGGCCGACTTCTTCTCGCATGTAATAAAAAAAAAAAGAAAAAGAAAAACGGGGAAAGGTGGCTGAGTGTGCTAGAGCACACCAGTACAGTGTTCTGTTACACCAGCTCGGAGTAAGTACATGGAGCGAAAGCTCGCGCTGCAGAACCCAGGATCATGGGTTAAATTCCCACTCCTGCCCGTTTAGATCTGGATGAGCATCGTACCGGCGTGCGGTCGTTGCCGCTCGCCTTGAGTTAAAGAGTCAAGGCTAGCGGTTGTACTGCACTGGCTAAATTTCTCATCTACAGCTGGGAGACGCGTCGCCCGTTGAAGGAGACCGAGTTCTAAGCTGTATAATCATAGATACACCCCAATTTTTTCCCATGCTAGGATGAGGCGAATTATAGCTTTGGCCGTGAAACGGTGGCATAATCATGTCAGCTATATATTTTTCTGTTTGTAAACAAGCTCATAACCGCCCACTATTGGCAATCCCCTGCGCGCTTCCGGTTTTCATCTTCGTTTAACTATTTTTTTTTGCGTCCTTTTGTTTCCTGTAGAGCTCGAAACGCAAGTACGTTCATATAAAGGTATAATCCGTAACGCGAAGCACGCTTTGCGTTGCAGATGAACAAATAAATACATCCATCACCGGAAGTCCACTGGGGTATGAAGCACTCTTTTGCTCTCGTAATATCAACCCATGCCGAGCGCGCGGTGAATAATTGGCATTAGGTGGTACAGAAGGCACCCAGGTGGTACCAAGGGTTGAATCACACCGAGAAGGCCAGCAGGAGAAGCCCCGCCTCCAGCTCGCGCTTGTCACTCTCCGTGACAAGCGCGAGCTGGAGGAAACACAGACGCTCGGTTTTTATCCGGCGTCCCATCCGAATGAGCATAGGACGTTAAAACCACTCAGTTATTTTTGTTTATTGCACTTAGCTAAAACTGCATGTGTTGTTGCGAGCTTGAAATCTCGTCACGAGGCACCTGGCATTGGGCACGATCGCGCGCATATCATAAGTGAGTGTGTAGGAGTCCAGGGGAAGAAGTACACTCAAGTGCTTTGGAGGAAACCGACAGACGCATTGTGCTGGTGTATAACAACTGATACCACAAGACACGCGAGATATGGCTAAAGCGCGAAACACATGTGCGACGAAACCGTCCGACCCGGCGTCCGATCAGGCAATACGACGGTCGGACGCAGCTTGTTTGGTCGTGTCGCACGCAACGTCGGAACGGCGTTGCGTCATGCGACCGACTGTCCAGGGGGGGTTGCGGTGGTCGGATGGCCGCGGCAAATGACGACGCAGGTAGCGGGAACGTCATGAGGCCGTCACGTTTTGGGGAACGGGCTATTCAGGAGCAAGGATCCGGTTGCGAGTCCCTCTTCCTTTTCTTGGCATTTCCGGGGAGAGGAGGAGAGCCCGCGCACAGCTTTATTCAGCGCTCAAAATGGGAGAGGGAACGTGTGCGTGCCTGTCCCTTCCACTGCAGAAGGGCGATCGTAGGAAGTCGGGCAACACGCATTGGTCACGGAGCTGGGCGGAGCAGATCGGAACCGTCGGAACGACGCGTCGCAAGCTCGGTCGGAAGCATGTGTTTCGGATAATCGTTTGCGGCGAGTCGGAGCAGCGATCGGACGTCGGATCGGACGGATCATCGTACATATGTGTTTTGCGCTTAAAGGAGTCATGAAACGTTTTTCCAATATTTTCATGTTTAGCTTTCCTCCTCAACTCATAAATCGCGCATTCTACCGATCAGTTCAAGAAGACGGAAAGGGGGAGTCCCCTCTTGCTCGGACTCTCGTTTGTGTAATCCGGACACATCCATTCTCCCCCTAGAAGATTAGCCCGTCGCTCAAAATTCAGACAAAAGTTGCTATCCCCACCCCGTTCACCCCGAAGCTGACAGTGCTATGAAAGTTACATGCTCCTTAGGCCAGCCACACCTTTGCCACGTGATCACGCTCTCTCGCGCATACCCACGCGCAGAGACAGGTGATGAAAGGGGGGTGGCTGATTGGTCCGGCAAGCGCGTAGCTTCCACCACAATGTCAGCTTAGGGATGAAGGGAATAAGTGAGGTCCGGTGTCGTGTGACGTTCGTTTGGGCCCGGTGACGCGCTGCGGGGGCCCAGTGACGCGCTGCGGGGTCCGCGGATGTATCACAGTGAAAAGGCAGAGAGCTTACGAAGGGAAGGATTTACGAAATAGTCCGCTGTGTTTTTCAAATTTTCGTACTGAAAGTCACGCTTTTGACTTTCTACCTTTTTTTTCTTTTAGCCCACTGAACGATGTGCTATTAGTAAAATCCCAATATAAATTGATTCATTCCAGCCCGAAATTCGTTTCATGGGCCCTTTAAAGGCCGGTTCAGACATTAGAGAGTTTTCGTAGATCGCTTTCGCCGTCCCGCAAAGCTCTCCGCAACACGCTACGCTACCCGGAACTCTACAGTCAAGGCCATCGGCTTGCAGGCGCATTAGCGGCTTCTTCGTTGCGGAGGGCTTAGCGGAGTGGGAAACGCGGTCTACGAAAACTCCCTATTAGCGTTTGACTGCGTTCCGTCCGCCTGCGTCTTTTGTAAAGATATTACGATAATCCCCGTAGAACGGTAGCTCGCGCCGTCTCAAGCGGACGCAGTGGGGATTAGCGCAAGCAAACGCAATGTCTGAAGCACGCCTAAAGGTCCATACGCACATCTGTGTTTGAGCGCGGTGCGTTCCGTAGCGGCAAGCGGACGCGTTGCGTTGCGAAGAGCGCTTGCGCCATGCTTGTACAAACAGTTGCGCTGACACGCAGTCAACCGCAGTCAAGAGCCCATAACAACGCGCTATCATCGCTAGCAGCTCACCAATAGTAAGCGAAATCCACGGCACCATGGCGGCGCCCAGCGACAGCGCCGAAGTGTTCGATCTTGGGACAATGCCGCTGGATTCCCCGACATTTTGTCGAACTTGAACATCGCAGCCTTGGGAAAACCAGTCCCCACCGCTCCCCAAAACGAAAAAGCAAGCACTGCGAGCGGAGAACCGGATACGTCTCGCCGAGTCGGCCGAGTGGTGCGAGCGGACACGTCACGTTACTCAACTCACAGGTTCGGGATGAGGTTTCGACTTTACAAACTCATCACAAAAACCCGCGCATACTCTTCCTGCCTGATTCCCCACGGAGCCCTGGCAGTTGTTGGCTGCTGTTTCAGTCGTGAACCCAGTCTTTTTTTCTTTTTTTTTTTAAGACGCACAAATTGTGAAAGGGCGGTATGTAGGTGGACGAAGATAAAAGTCTAGGACTGTTTCAAAATGTCCATTCAAAACTATTTTCACGTCCATCACTAGTATTATTCGCAGCAACGAGTTTGACATCAACCATCAAAAATAATATTCACAAAGTTTATAATGAACACTTTTACATATTTTTTCACATGTCCACAGCCAGAACACATGCCCACAGCCAGAAAAGTCTAATGACAATCTGTTTGCTTTTGCCTCAGATGGTCTTGTGGAATCAGGGATACATACAGAAAAATTGCGTACTTTGACATAGAGCAACTTTAGGATATACAAGTTAAGTATCTACAGCAAATAATCAGATTTATGATGTACGAATCATTCATAAACTCACTAAAACAGTTTTAGACAAAATATAAAAGTACTCTCCCAGACTAGCGTAATATATATAGTCAGCTACGCTATAGTGGCAGCTGAAGCTTCTAAGGCGAGTTTTCTGCCTTCCTGAGCAAAAGGCAACTTGCCAAAAATGTCGTTAGGACTTAGTCCTCGGAGCGAATACACGCGGCTTGCGGTGCGACGGACCAGATTGAAAAATTTATAGAAAAATAAATATAGGTAATATCAAAATTCTCTCCCGGAATATATAACTAGGTATACAGAGGTACGTGATAGGAGAAAATGTAATCTTGTCAGATGATTTGTGTGGCTTCCTGAGCGAGGGGCAACTGCCCAAAAAACTCGTTCGGACTTAGTCTCCACAGCGAAGAGTGCCGACGTTTGTTCCGAGAGACCAGATTAAACAATTTACAGAAAAATAATTATAGGTAATATCAAAATGCTCTCCCGGAATATACAAATAGGCATACAGAGGTACGTGATAGGAGAAAATGTAATATTGTCAGATGATTTGTGTGGCTTCCTGAGCGAGGGGCAACTGCCCAAAAAACTCGTTCGGACTTAGTCTCCACAGCGAAGAGTGCCGACGTTTGTTCCGAGAGACCAGATTAAAAAATTTACAGAAAAATAATTATAGGTAATATCAAAATGCTCTCCCGGAATATACAAATAGGCATACAGAGGTACGTGATAGGAGAAAATGTAATATTGTCAGATGATTTGTGTGGCTTCCTGAGCGAGGGGCAACTGCCCAAAAAACTCGTTCGGACTTAGTCTCCACAGCGAAGAGAGCCGACTTATTGTACAAGGGACGAGAGTAAAAAAATCACAAAAAAAAAACAATTCTAATAATCATCAAAATTGTCTCCTGGAATGTGATGCTATACATACCGAGCTATGCATTGAAATGCGAAATCATTATAGTCCCGCGGGAGAAATGTTTTCTAGTAATGCTTCTACACGTATTAAAGTTGAGGACGACGTATGGGACGACGTCGAGGACGACGTCCCAGAGATCGACGCCAAGTAAGGCATATAAGTCGACCCCTTGCACGACGTCGAGGGTGACATCTAGGACGACGTCGAGAGCGACGTCAAGGACGTCATCTAGGGCGACGCGGAGGACGACCTCAACGACGACGTCTAGGATGACGTCGAGAACGACGCCTAGATGACGACGTCTAGGATGACGTCGAGAATGACGCGTAGGTGACGACGTCTAGGAAGACATCGAGAACGACGCCTAGAGCACGACGTCTAGGACGACCTCAAGGACGACTCCAAAGACGACGTCTAGGACGACCTCAAAGTACGGGTTGACGACGTTAGACCTTAAAGCGTAATGGTAGACCTAACGTCAGGCCATCGCATACACGCTTCCCACCTTCACGTAATACATCTGCGCGTACCGGTTGACGACGTTAGACCTCAAAGCGTGACGTGAGCCCAGCGCATAACCGCCCCACCCCCTCCCCCTTACCCCTGCGCCGCCAGCAGTTTGGCTGGCTCCTCGGCAACGATGACCCCGTTGCTATGGAGCCACATGACGCGTCGCACCCATTGGGAATTTAGGTCTCGTTACACTCAGCCAATGGGAATTTAGGTGGCGTATTTCGCCGGCTTCACTCCACGGGACAGTTAATGCTTTCGCATTAATACATATTTAATCTCTTGAAATAGTAAATATTCGCAAAAAGGTTTGAGCGGGAAATCCGTGCTGGCCCATCCATGTTTTCACGCTATTGCAAGCTCTCGATTATCACGGAACTTTAGACCTCGATAACTCAAGATTAAACGTGAATTTCAAAATGCTCTCCTGGAATCAATTAAAGCTAAGATTAATCAAATAATCGTATTCGACTTCAAGTGTCTGTGGCGCCAAGATTTTCTTCCTGGGAAGTGAATGTCATGGTCTCTTTTTCAATGGGGGTCTGTGGGAACCGGTTCATTAATTCAGGAAGAAAATATAATGGTCGTGTGGCATTGAATTTCTTAAAATAGGCGGGCCATTAGGTCAATATTATAATCCTCCGAGTGCAAAAAAATCGGCGGGTTCGTTACTGAATTACAAAAATATATTTGTTTTTGCCCTTTAAGTTAAGCTGGGCCACTGACGTGACTGCCGAGAGATGGCGCAAGTTGTAAGCAGCGGCGTGTCCCGGATTCTTGGGGATGGCATCTGCGTGGCTGTGCTTTTCTTCGTGTTTCATTTTTGAGGCGCGTGCTTGATGACGTAGTTTTGTGACCATCTTTCGGGGACAACACCGACGGTTTTTCGCGTAATAGGACAAAGACAAGTAAGGCTTTTTTTCGTAAAACTTACTGCCAAAGCTAGCGCCCGAACGCAGCGGCAGATGATATCGAGTCTCAAGTGCTCGAAAGTCCCAGCCTCGGCAGGTTTTTGTTCACAGAGTTTTAGCCAAGACGCTGCTTCTAGCATGACGACCCTGTTGTCAAAAGCGTGGAATCTTTTCTGCCACACCACTCGCCCTGAGGCAAGATTATTGGCGTTTAAGTGCCTCGCGCTCCAATGTTCACGCAGAAGCTTTTCAGAGGGCATGCGGGCAAGCTGGTTGAGCAACGACGCGTGCTACAAGTGAACATGTCAAAGAAGTGCTTGGAAAGATAATTATAGGCTTCGCTTCAGGCAAATCTATCTGAGCATAAGTGAATGCCGCTTTTGAAAAAGGGGTCAGCATTGAAGCTAATGTTAAGCTTGATCTCTACCTCGATTCCGGATATTACTGTTAACAACGCCCGAAAATTCGCTGATATTCTCCTACCAAGTACCCGGCCTCTACGGTGGATAGGCACAGCCCTGTTTTAAATAAGGGAATGGGCCCACTCTGAACTTGGACTCTCGGTCCCTCTGTAAAGCTAGCTTCTCCGTAGTTACGGTACTAGTGGGGGGAAGCCAACCGTCCAGATACGAACTTTCGTGTCTTCATTGTTTTGGGACATCAGCACTTATTTGAGGACGGTAATACGGTGACCATTCCAAACGAGTCAATGAAATACAATTTGTCGACGCTTAGGAGGAGTGCATCTCCAATCGGAGCGTTCCAAGTTCCAAAAGTAAGAGCACATATAAGGCTGGAGTAACTTCCTGCATACGGCCAAACCATAGACCGACCTGACTTCAGCTGTAAATCAACAACTTAAAAACACTAGAATAGGATGGTTCATTGATGGTTTCAAGGGCTGTTGAGTTTTATTTCTTGGTTTTATTGGAATCATCACCTTATAATATTTTGTTTTAGGTATCGGGGCTACCGCCATCTTTACAATGTTTCCTCTTGAACCGCTTAGTTACTCTTATCTTTTGGGATCTGAAACACAGTACCTTAGCGAGGAAAGAGATGATGTTTTAGAATATTGAGTTTTGAGTGGTCAATATGAAGCTTTCCAATACATTCTTAATTTCGATAGCCGATGTATATCTGCCCAGGGGCTTGCAGTCATCCAATGACATTGATGCCTTCTTGGGATCACGCCAACCATGTTTTTCGGATACCCGGCAATTTTATTACCCACCACATATATTATGCAATTTAAAAGAAACCCAGGCAAAACTAGGCTTCGGGGTTGAGTGTTCGGCGATTACTAATGATAGCACGATCAAAACAAAGTAAAAAAAAAACGTTCAATTGACAATTGATCGCGCGTTTTAGTTCCGCACATTAGATGTGCCATTAAGGGAGATCGTAAGAGATGGAAAGAAAACGAATCATTCTCCTTAAAATATAAGCCTTATGTTACCTTAATTAAGAATATTAGGGCATAAATGAAGGTTATTAAGGGAACTATGCCCATGATAAAATCTATATAAGAAAAAACATTTTTTTAGCAAACATTTGTTTATGTTGCTTACTAAGTATATATAGCAGGTGCGGACTTTAGTTCGGACGATACGGCTGCCGTTTCTTTTAGTAACACGCTAAAACACAATCACGTGAGCTAGGGGTAAATTACCGTGTCTCGCTTTTTGATAATTTCGAATTCAAATAGTTTTTAGTGAAATGATAAAATGAAATCCTGATAAACGAGACACTTGGTCAACGCAGCTGGTAAAACTAGAACAACGGTTAATTACATTTATCGCATACATATATGTTTAAATTTTACATTGGCTGGACTCGGTCAAAGGTAACTTTATCCGAAGAGGTGGTTTATGCCTGTGAACTGTTACAATAAAACTCTCGGCTGTGCCTTCCGCGTTCATTTCCGTTTTTGGTGGGTAAGGCATTGCACAAGTCTAAACTACGCGATTCTCGCGTGGCTCTTTCACGCAACGCGAAAGTAATTAAATAAAAGAAAGTAACGAAATGATTAACCGATTGCTCTTCATGTCAAGTTATTTGTAACGGTATAATCGGTTGGGTTTTGACGTCCGGTACAATTCTCTGGAGTGACGGGCGTATGTCCGCTCACAGGTGGCGACGCTGTCCGGCTGCGCCGAATACGCGGACGTACAGCTCCGCACCAGCGAGAAGGCGACGCTGAACAAGCTCAACGGCACCAAGCGGGCACCGGGCATCCGGTACGTCCGAAAGAATCGCCGACACCGCAAACAACTCGTTTATTGTTCCGCCTATAAAGTTTTTTTTTGTGTGTGTCAGAACAGGACATAATGTTTTTATAGCGGTAGCTATTAGTGCCATCGTTCGCCGTAAGTTGGTGACGTCCGTACGTAATTACTCAGGTGATTGTGGGGACAGAGTAATATAGCGCCACTGCGCTATCACTCTACCTCCATCGCCGTCGCCTCTCGCACAACGACGTCATCTATAGTTAGACAAACTATCGCCCCCCCCCCTCCCCCGCCGCCACGTCGGGGTTCTGGAAGGTTCTCCGGCTTGTGCTACGATTCACTCTTCGTCCGAGAAGAGGGAATGTCATGCACGCTGCAATGAGCAGAGTAGACGCAGGGCTTCAGCGGCGGGAGTAAAGCAAGAGGCGCGGGGCCCCGACTATCACGTACGAGAGTGTCACGTGCACGTCTCCTAGACACATATTCTACTAAAAGCAAAGCCAGGAATGCAAATATATAAAGTACATTGACTAAAAACAAATCTTATAAAGAACACAAGGCAACACTTGCCATTGCCAAAAGCAGCACGCTTGGTATGGTCGTTTGGAATTTGTCTTTCCGCACATAGTCAACTATTTGACGAGAAAAATGAACACGTTCACACCAAAACTAGACGACCGCAGCGAGGTACGTGACGTAGTTTCAAGTCCCCTGATACTTTCTTTTACGAGTGTGTTTTAAAACTAAAACCCACGACAAAACCCATTTTTCGGGAACGAAATGAGGTCTTGCAGTTCATCCCGCTACTGTGTACCGCCATTGGCTTCTTGAAGCCTGCACCGCCAGGCAGTCGACGCTTAAAAAAATAAACGGTACTCTCAAGATGCGCGGAGTATTTTTTTTTTTTTTTAAACTAGGGACTTTAAAGTCGTCGTTTACGAGAGTAGCAGGAAGTCACTTTTTGCGACTATATATTCGCTCAAAGACTTCATAAATGTAAAGGTTTTTAGGGTAGCACTGATGATAACAAGCACATTTCTTGGGGTTTATTCTTTTATTAACAAATCTTGACGTTATATTGCACCGTGTTGTCAACTCGGTGGAAGAAAACGTGTCTAAACTGCGCCGCGCTGCCATGAAGCACGCGTGTCGAAGGGTTTCTTCCATTTTCGGCCACCGCCGTGAGATTCACATCCTGACAGGAGCTCGAGGAAACGTATTGAAGCCGCGTGGCTTGCGACGACCCCCAAACCAACAACGCCCCTGACGGGACAGGCGCGAAGCCTGAGCGAATGTTTGCCGCCTCGTTCGGGCACCTCTCTCTCCTCTCTCTGTGGTTGTCACCGCGCTTGGCATTGCAAATGAGGGACAACTGAACACTCAATTTCCAGACAACAAATTCCCTGCAAAAATCATTTTTGTTTTGTTTTTCTGTTGAAGGAATGTTGTTGATAGTTATCTACCATCGAAACAAGTTCGTCTTGTCATAGTTGGACCGTCGTAAACGGCGCTTGAGTAAAGATGTTACTTTTGCGCGCTTTTTTATGGGTAGGAGCTCACGGCCTCGTCGCCTGCTTTCCAGGTTCCCCATGAAGGGCAGGATAAAGACCAGGGACATGAAGGTCAACTGGTGAGGGAAACCCTCGTCAGTCCGCAGTCCGGAGCCGCTAGGTGCAGCTGCCCCCAACGTCGGGGGTGATGCGCAGAAAATACACAAGCGTAATCGGGGCTATTCGCCGGAGGCCGTCAGCGGAAATAAAAACGACAGTCGTCAATATTGCTCTTCCAGTGGGGCACCGTGTTGCCGAGTGTTTTCGCTAAAAAAAACTGTTGTTTTCTCAAGCTCGGTTATTCGACGAGCTTTGTTCGTGGATCGCAGTGCCTGGCTCTCTCTCCGAGTGCGGTGCGGAAAAGTGGACGCGCGGGCGTCTCTTTTGAGAGTGGTGCACGCTCCCCAAGTCAAGTCAGTTCAGTTCAATTCATTTTATATACTTCTATATTAGGAATAGGTGATTACAATTGAGGCAGGAAAAAACAAAAAAAAAAACGGCAGAAGTGCAGCTTCACGAATCTTCTTGCCCCCTACTGGCAGATGGGACGGCAGGAAAAAAATACCAACTTATAACACAAGTAGAAAAACGGACATCTTACCGAAGGTCCGCTAATTATGTGTTCCAAGTGAACATTTTTTATTTTACAAAGCCTGCAGCGCCGTGTTCGGCGCCGAAAGCAATGCCTTGAACGGCCTGTATACAGAACCGGCTGTGACAGTCGCCAGAGGCGATATTGGAGGTTAAAAAAATACAAGATACGCGTGCTGAAAAACTCCAATTGCGCTTCCTTCTCTCTGTCTCTCACTTTGTTCGATGACACACGGTAGGTTCGGCGTAGGCAGGGAGAAGCGTTTACAGAACATTTCCGTAACTCGTGGCGTCTTCTTCGCACGCGTACTTTTTTATGAGTTTTTTTTTTTACAAAATTTCTAAGCCGCAGTGTTGTACCGCTCATGCGTCGTATACAAAAGACGCGGTATTCGCTACAGACACGACAACATAACTATCTGCTCACGCCCCTCGAGCACTTCCGAAGCACGCTTGCTTCATAGATATACGTATACACTTCGAACACATCGGCAGACAGTTCTATCTGTGAAGAACAATGAGACAGGACGGTCGAGAAACGCGAATCGAATATAGTGACTGCACGACTGTCTTTCGTCCGTTGCGCTAGCGGTGTGCGAGCGCGGCTGAAGTGTTTTGGGGCCCGCAAGTTTGTTGCAGGCATCCCTGGGCTGCCTCTCGGTGACGGAGCCGTCGCTGTCGCAGGACTTGCCTCGGGTGCTCCGCGTCGCCCAGAGGCTGGCCAAAGGTATAGCTCGCCTTGCCTAATGGCCAGAGATCCCACGGTCACTGCCAGCTTGAGAAACCCCGAGGCGAGGAACGGGAACCTAATAAGCCACTTATTAGGTTCCCGTTTCTCGCTTCCTATATTCGTCTTTCGGTGTTTTTATTCGCTAGTGCCACAACAATCCCATTGACTGCGGAGCAATAATGAGATGCCGACCACTCGACACGCCCTGCGTTTGTTCGGCTGTCGGTGTCTGTACCGATCCCCAGGAACTAACGGAAGATTTTCCTTCTTGAGAGCATTTCTGCGAAAGAAGCATGAAAAGACGCCCCGATCGCTCGTGATGCCCGTGTCCCACTAGAGCGACATACAGAAACAAAAGACAACCGCAAGCCTCAAACCAGAGTCTTTCGCGATTTGAGAGGCTTTGTAGAATAAAGGGGGCTATGCTCAAACACGAGCATCATGCACGCGAGGGTATCTTTGGCAGGCTTGCAATCGCTCGTGCTTACTTCACGAGCACCGAACGACTAAACGCCTGCCAAAGGTACCATCGCGAGCATGCTGCATGGGTTTGAGGCTTGTCGCTGTCTTTTGTCTCTGTCTGTCGCTCTAGTGGGACACGGGCTTGAGAGGTAAAGTCACTGGATCCTGGGAAAGTAGCGCCATTGCACTCCCTGCCTGCTAGCCGGACACAAAGAGCCACTAACATAAAGACGACCAGACTTCGCGAGGTGATTGGTTGATTGGTCTCACTTGCCATGGCGAATCGCTCCTTCGGTCCATTTTGAATCTTTGAAACTTCGAAAGTGTTGTTTCGAACCAGTCGCATCAGGATTACCACGGACTGGAGCATTTTCGTACTGAAAGCGTTCCTCACCAATATAAGCGTCTTTGACGCTGTGCACGCAATTCACTTATCAATCACACGCTTATCTCCACGGATACCTTACAATGATATTGTTGCTTTTTGCGTACTTAAAACGAAAAAAATATCTTTCAAAGCCACCAAGCACCGGCGCCGCTTGTGGTGGCGGTGCGAACATGTATGCTTGCTTCGACGGTGCGCAGATAACAAGATCTCGATATTCGAGAAACGTATCTATAAAGCTACCGGTAATAAACGAATTTCAATCGGCTCACCAAGAATGAAGTGGTCATGAAAAAGGTGTTCATTCCATGAACCAAAATGGTAAGCATACGTGGAGCTTGGCGCTACTTTGCCAGGATGCAGTGCCGTTAGGGAGTTCCAGGGAACCGTTTTTTCACATCCGATACGGTATACGATGGACCCTCCGGTACGCACTGCGCTTGTGCGAGTCTTCTGCGGTAGCGCATGCGCAGTTTGTACCGGAGGGCTTATCGTACCGTATCGGATGTGGAAAAACGGTTCCCTGGAACTCTCTATTAGCTATACTCCATTCACTCCTAAGCTAAGACTGCAGCCACAAGCACGAGGACGCGAGGTTGCTACTTTAAAAAGTTCTTCCACAAAGTGAGCCCTCACGCTATACAAAGGCACGTCTCAAAGCTAAGAGCACGGGCTAGCTCGCGCATGCAGCTTTGGCTGCAGTGTCAGCTTAAGAGGACGGAGCATAGAATCAGCGTCCAAGCTGAAACTTGACTGTACAAAACGAGCAGAGTGCGACGTGAAGTCGAGTCTCTAGCGCGCGCTGGCTCCAGACTTGGCAGGCTTTTTTTTTTTTTAACACAGTTTAAGTTAAGACGTTGATTCTAGTAAACCGGCTCTTGTGACCTCGTACAAACCTCAAACTCAGACAGGTTGCTTTGAGGTTTATAGAAAGGTGGAAGAAACGTTTTAAATGGTATTCACATGGGTGATGCTTTTCGGGGAGAGATACTATCGGCCCTTTACAGGGCTTTTACAGAAACGAGTGCGTATCGGGTGGTGTGCCAGGCAAAGCAAAGAGGTAAAAAGCCTTACGCGAAGTGCGCCTGCTCGCCCACCGCCGTGTACGTTAAGTACACGGCGGTGGATGGATGGATGGATGGATGGATGTTAATGGCTATAGTCTTTTTAACGGGCGGTAGCTTGCGACACCTAGCCCAAGTCTAAAAAGACAAACATATGATTCCTCCCGCCCTTCTCAGCATATTTTCTCCCACTAACTATCACAGGGCAGTGTACAATATCACCAGGATGGCTTTTTGGGTGGGCAAGCAGGGATGTCAGTGTTATCAGATGCATTTGGGGGTCGCCTTCTCGGCAACAGGGCACGATGCGCGCCGACGAGAGTAGAAAAATTAAAGCGTCCATGAACCGGCGATATGCGATTATGGCAGCAGCGCTTTTAATTGCAGAAAACAACAAACTGCTTCCTGCTATAAACGAAAAAAAAAGAAGAAGCTTCTTGAATGAGTCGACGCAATACAAAGAACGAGGAGTCCAAAACCTGTTGAATGAGGAGCGTTTTGAGGCCGGCATTGATGAATATCGCAGACTCCTTTGGATGCCTCGGACGATATGCGTAACGACGCAAGCCACAACAAGTTAGGTTATCTCGGGACCCGATGCAACCTCCGGTGTCCCGCTGAGGAAAACCTGTAACGTTGCCAGACACGCAAACAAAATAACGCTAATTGCGAAGAGATCCCACGCCAAGGTGGGGAGTGTTTGTGCAGCCTGAGCGAAAATTCGGGCTACGTCAGCTTGGGCTGACGTAGACATTCCCCTGGGATCTCTACGCCACCGCGGCTCCGCGCAAAAGCGTGACGTTTTTACCACGTGATGTGCATCCCGGGGAGCTAGAAAGGGGAGGGATGTCTCCCCCGTGTGAATACCCTTTCATAGTGCACATAGCTAAGACTGTTCTATTTGAACTCCTCTTCCCTCTTGCTGAGTGACGTCTTCGTCCCCGCGACAGTTGTTTCTTCAGGAAGTCGGATGTCTAGCTAGTCAAAAGGCCAATAAAAATTAAGACCGATTGATCTGCTCAGCAGTCAACCCATCTAAGCATTGGGCCCTGGGGTGTCCGCAGTGCTGCTGGAGTTCCTGCTGCTCCGGCCCGAGTGCGGCTTCGGCGCGCTCCTGCAGGCGGTGGTCCTCCACAAGTGCATCCAGGCCAGACTGTGGGAGGACTCGCTCCATGTCGCCAGACAGATCGACAAAATCGGTGCGTCGACTCGTATCACTTTTGCTCCCAAGTCCAGTATGCCCCCGCATCTCTATAGTTATCTGAGAGCACTTGTCAAGCTGGTCACTGCGATCTACGGAAAAGCTCTGCCAAACGACGTTCCCAGAAAAACCACATATCCACTTAGAAACTGACGTGAGGGGCGCGCCTGGTGACGTCGTTTCTAACTCCCGGTACGAACTCTCGTGTTTTAGTCAAGCCGCCTATTAGGCCTTACCCTTCGCTAGCCGATTTCCGTAGACTAGACCACAGCGATTGGCTATCCGAGTACTACTCGAGAAAGGAGGCACGCAGGTGCAACGCGTGCTTGGTAGCTAGACCGTATACCGCTGGATTTTCTACGTCAGCTACGAGGGACCAGCGCGGGGTAAACATTGAACACGAGTGCCGCGTCATCGTTTCAAAGAAGCTCGCGTTCAGTCAGCGAGAACAGTTAGTGAGAGCCTTGCTATCTGGGAGGCGTTGGCAGGATACCTTGCAGAGCACATCCAGCGTCCTCGGCGCTTTGAGAGTTCTTGAGCAGGATCACCCGCCACACTTGCAGGGGTGGCGCTGTCCAGCGCGCTGCTGCGAGCGGGAATCACCAGCCTGGACAAGTTGGTCAACACGAACCCGAGGGAGCTGGAGCTAGTGAGCCCGACGCTTCGGATGACGTCCTTCCCGCATTCAGAAATGCCCCCGCGCAATAGCCTGCCCGGCAGTGCACTGGGAGCCGTATTCTTATTTACCCACTTTTGGTGTCCATCCTTTCCCGCGCTCAAGCTGCATGACCATTAGAGAGCGATTGCCCCCCTCACTGACTTACCTCAATTTATTTTTACAGTCAAACTTGGGAAGATTAACGCTTACAGACCAGTGTCCGAAATCCGAACTCCCAGCGATAAAAATGGGAAATAATTTCAAACGCAGGCTTTTCTGAAGAGAGGGGCTGCGCATAAAATAAGATTTTTGCTTTTTACAGCACTCTTGGCATCGGCGTTGTTCTTGAAACTTTTTGACCATACATTTTTGACTTTTTTACACTACGATATATCCGAAAATTAAAAAAAACAAAAACAAAAACAAAAACGGAGTTTTGCAAAAAGCGCAGTTTCGCCACTGTGTCACGGCGTCAGCATAAACAAACATGGCGGCTCCCTTGGAATAGAGCAGACACTGGTGTATACTTCAATATTTTACAGCGAAGATGTCTCGATGATCGGATTTCTGGAATTTTTTCGTGTCATCGTCCTCACGAAAAAAAAAGAAACCTTCAGGGATTGAAGCGAAAAGTGCATATCACGCATACAGCATACAGCACAGCCTTCGTTTTAATAAAAAAACAAGCACAAAATAAGCATCCGAACGAGATAATTAATGATAAGGCGCTCCTGATAACAATGCGAAGCCGTAGCGCTGACCGCATACGTTTCCCGGTAAAGATTAGTGTTGCGCAAGCTGCCGCGGCGACGGCAGCTTGCGGCGTGGGAAGTGATGGCACTGGCCTTTCATATATAAAAAGTTTTGGTACAGTGCATTTACTTTCCTTTCGTCAAACATTCGGTATAGACCTTTTTGCTGTTTACAAACATGGACTGCCGCTTGAGTCCCAAGCGACTTCCGGTCGCACCGTTTTTGCAAGCTTGTCGAGCTTTAACCATGTTGAATTAACCTAAGACTGGGGTAGAGAAGAAACATCAAAACGTAGAAGGGACAGAAGATAGACAGGACGACGTCTCAAAATTGAGACGTCGTCCTGTCTATCTTCTGTCCCTTCTACGTTTTGATGTTTCTTCTCTACCCCAGTCTCAGGTAAATTCAACATGGTTAATATTCACCAGCTCGCGTGTACCCTTACGATTTTGTTGAGCTTGCTTATGTCACCAGTGCCAGAAAGCATAAATGCTGCGCGGACAACAAAGTTTTAGATTTAAAGAGGGCCCTTGGCTGTACAATCGTACATCTTGGAGGAGGTAAGTTGATTTACAAAAATACTCGAAACATTTTAACAGATCTAGCACTCACACGTTTGATAAAAAGAATGAACAAAGCCCACCTTAACACCGCTGCATGAAATGTTAATGAAACGTTTAACCACCGATTCTCCAGGTGAAAACCAAAAGAACGAAGAAGCGCGAGATCTCTTCAAAGTTTTCAAATATTCTTGTAAACTAACTTGCCTCCTCCAAGGCGTTAGATTGTACAGCCGAAGGCCTTTATTAAATCTCCAACTTTGTTGTCCGTGTAGCATTTATGCTTTCTAGCCCTTGTGACGTAAGCAAGCTCGACAGGCTTGCAGCGAGGGAGCGACCGGAAGTCGCTTGGGACGCAAACAACAGTTAATGTTTTAAACAGCAAAAGGGTCTAGAGTGCAGTGGGCAATCGTTGCAAGTGATACCACAGCTTCGCTGTCCAACCATCTTCACAGCGTAGATTGAAGCCACAACTTTTTTTTTTTTTTAAGCTTAGCACAGCGCTTATTGCTTTCGGTTTTCCTCGCGTAGATATGCGAATTTCAATGGTTACACTATATGCAGGTTTGTGTGCATGACTTCTGTGTGTGTTATCCTGGAAAATAGGTGAGCGGCGTTTGGCAACTTCCGGTTCCTTAGGAAATTTTGTTTAGCTGTTGACAAGCGACGTCGATGATTTGCAAGCCTGTCTAAGCGTGGTTCTAAAAGCTACAGTCTGGAGGTTTCAGAATTATGCTTGCACAGGCTTGCAGCTCATTGTCGTCGCTTGTCAATGGTGAAACAAAATTTCCTAAGGAACCGGAAGTTGCCAAACGCCGCTCACCTATTGCAGTGGATCACTCTGGGGGCCCGGGACGAGCCAAGCTGCACGCAAAGAAAACGAAGTTTAATATTTCTATTATCACCTTTCCGAGTGCATGGCTGGGCAAACACGTATGGTGCATGGAAAGCGTCTAAAATTGATATACGAAAACACCGCGAGGGTGCAGGCGAGCAGTTGTAAGCTGGTGTAAAATGGTAAAAAAAGTTCAATCGATGTTTGTAACGACCCTGAAGAGGCAGCAGTACACGTACAGGAGCCACCGGTGCACACCGAGGAACGCTATGGGTTGTTGCAAGTCAGGCGGTCGGTAGCAGAAAGGCCGGCGCAGACGACGTGCGAACGCAGGCCTCAGTGACGTCACAAAGTCCCAAGCTGAGGCTGCAAAAAAATTTTGCCATCCGTCGAGCTGCAGAACAAGCAGAGGGATAAGTGCATCCAGCTCCGCCGCTGTGCCACCGCCAGGAGCGCTGAAAACCGCAGCATTACAAAATTGCGACGCCACCAGGTGGACGCGTCACCAGCAAGGGACGTGTTCCAGGCACCTTGCACGTACGGGTATTTCTGAGGGTGTGCATGAACTTCCCTAGGTGCTGAACCGACACCCGCCCTTTGGGTCGCAAGTCTTGCAGGCAGCTCGCAGTCTGCCCAAATACCGGCTGCAGATTGTTCAGGTGGGCAAGTATTTTTGGCCAACTTGGATTTGCTATGTGGCATTATGAAAAAGGGAACGAGCCATTAGGCAGTTTTAGAGAGCGCTTCCGACACGAACGGTTCGTCCTCGAACAATTTTTAGACGCCACTATACGTACGCGGGAGAATTGTTGACGACTTTGGGAACCGGTAATTATTTCTAGATTTGTATTCAGGATTGGTTCAGGGCGCTAGAACTTTCTTCCGAATCGCGACGACCCACAGGCAATCCCAAGATGACCGACTCGACGGTGACGCGATTGGTGAGGTAGGGAAACTGTGACAGCAAAACACAATGTACGGTCCTGATAGCCTCCGCTTTTATGAGAGCACGAACCAGATCTGTTAGAGCAGTGGTTCTCTAATTGGGGTCCGCTGACCCTTTGGGGTCTGCGAAGGCAATCTAGGGGCCAGTGAAGGCCTGCCTCAGGAGTCAAGACCGAAAATAAAAGTTGTACATTTTCAGATAGAAAGAAACGTTATAAAGTTTTGGTGACTTTTCTTGTGCGTATGTCAATAACAGAAATCTACTTAACACAATCCTTAGTTATATATTCATTTATAAAATTATTAACATAATCAATATATACCTTTTCCTTCCCCTCACCACGAACGGGGTCCTCCATCATCTCCGCCGATCCACAAGGGGTCCGCGAAACATCAGTGGTTGAAAGCCACTGTGTTATAGAACGGCTCACGTCGTAGATAGTGGAATACACACCACAAGTCTTCCCGATGTCGAGCAAGAAGCCCAAACATAAAAATCTCGTCATGCATTTCTTTAACTGTTTGTGACTACAGGTGGTCTGAGCGGCTGTCTCCCTCACAGGAGGGCAGTCCCAGCAACGATACGGCCACGGTGCAGCTGTCCGTCGAGGTGGGCTGTCTCGGCGAGTCCGTGGCCGAGCCCGGGTCCGGACGCTTGTCCTTGGCGCCCGCGTACCTGCTCGTCGGAGACGCCGACGACCGCCTGCTGCTGCACCAGTGCATCTCGTCCGTGCCCTCTCGCACACACTCCACCTAACCCCGGCGTGAAAAAACGGCATTTTTTTCAGCGAGGGCAACATACTTTCTGCCTCGTCATTCAACGAGCTTCCTCCCTATATTGAAGCGATTGGCCTTACCAAGTGCTTTACGGAAAAGTAGACGCTCCAGATTGCTTAGAATATAGAGAAGATATTGCTGTTTTTGTACACTTTATCTGTGTATTGAATTTTGTTTTCAGTAAAGCTGAGGCTACACTTCTCATACATCATACAAAAACAGTTTGCAAACAAGAGGAGGAAAACTTTATTCAAAAGCTCAGGTCCAAGCCGTCCATAGGATCGCAGTGCCTGGCTCAGCTTGATGGCCTCTTCAAGCTGAGCCAGCTTGAGAGACTGTCTGCGGAACCTTCAAGCAGACAAGAAATATATGCTTGAAAGACCATGCGAAAGTATTCTCAACGCCATTCAAAGATATAAAAACACGTTTTTAGCGCTTAGCTTTGCGTCTAATTATAAGCAAAGAAAATTCAAAGTGAATGGTGATGATAGCAAGTCGTAGCAATTCGGCTGCTGCGTGTGAACGCGGACGGCCCGTGTTGCTGGTGTTGCAAACAAGAGTCGCCGTAATATTTGTGGTTCGAATGCCGCGTGTCAAGCTTCTCCTTGAATTCACCGCGATGCGGCATTGAAGCACGGATCTCGCGGTGACTCACATTTGAATCTGTATGCTGACTGTCTTTTGTATGATGTACGAGGGGCGTTCATAAAGTTCGTATTATCGGCATAAAAAATATAAAAAAGCGGAACAAAACAGGCATCAACATGAGCGCTCGTCCCTCTAGTTTCCGCACAGTGTACACATCGCGTGCTATAGTAGCGCGGAACGCCGCTAGGGAGTCGATACCAAAATGGCACCACCCGTCGGTGCCAAGCACATCCAGTGATCCGTTTTTTTCCATTTGAAGGGAAGCAATGCCTAGGATATTCATTCCAATCAGGGAGCGTTGTTCTGGGACAACGCACAAGTTTATGAAACGGTGGTTAAATGTCGCTAACGCTTCCAGTGTGGCCAAACAAGAGGAAAGCATTTTAAGGACGACGACCAAGTGATCGCTGAAGTGGAGTGATTCCTGAACACTCAAAACGAGGAGTTCTAAAACAATGGCCTCCGGCATGTGGTCCATCGCTGGCAAAAGTGGGTAACGTTTGGTGGCGAACATGTAGAGAAAGTCTCAACTCCTACTCGAGTTTGATTGCTGAATCTTTATTCCTTCGTAACAATGATACGAACTTTATGAACGCCCCTCGTATAAGCAGTGCGACGCCCGCTTAAAGGAACACAATTGCACATACAGCTCCTCATACACAACACCTTTGCGGGGCCGGCAAGGAATATTTGGGAAAGGGGGGAGGGGTGCGCCCCCTGAGTACGGCCCGCATCTAGCCAATGAGAAGCATCACGTGGATTGTCTCTCAAGTCTCAACGGTAGAAAGGTGTCTTCCTCTTTTGCCACGGAGACTACGGCGCCTGGAGGCTGGAACCCGCCTTTGAGTGGCATGTTTAGCGTCCTCTACCGCTCATGCATCAAAAGCGGTCCCGATGTAAAAACAAATGACGCCACAGCACTCCCATGAACCGGTTTGTCATGCTGCTGTATGTCCCGATTCTGGCAGCTGATCGTTGAGGTTCCAGGAAAAAGGACGAGCGAACGCGAGTGTCGCGGTCGTTGCAGTTTATCAACTTGTTTTCTGAAGGCGCTTCCGTGAAAGCCGCGGTACGCTGATGATACAAACGACAGTCTGCAAACATTGTCTGTCTTCCCTGTTAAATTGGTCATACAAAAACTATGCTTCGAACATGCGTCAGGCGTGTCCGCAGATTGTTCTATCACCATGTCGACACCGTGTCTCTTGTAAGATGTACGAGCAGTCTGACTGTCTCCGGCTTAAAGCTAAAGAGCGACCCGTCTGCCGTGCCCGCCTCCGTTGCTGTGCCACCTCCAAGATCGAAACGGGCACCAGCAGGACACTTTTATGACTTCGTCAGGCTGAAATGGGGAGACCACATTTTAGGACGCGGTAATGACACCAGTCAGAGACCCGCTCCGGACACCGTAGTCATACTGAGACTGTGCAGCCGCTGTAGCCAGATGATGCTCGTCGCCTTGCTGTGACCAGTGAAGGGCGCGTTACGAGTGTACCTCCAAAAATTCGTGCCCCTCTTTCGGAGCGGACCGGGCTTCAACGTAACTTGGGGTGATCTTCCTCGGCAGGGCTCACCACTCCCAACGCAGCTGGAAGAGACGCCTGGTTCTGAGCAGAGCAGTTGCCGGTGATTCCCTACACGTCTGCCTTGTCAGCGCCAAGTACGGTACGACCCGGCTGCAATCCTCGGGCTTGCCTCGAAGAACAGTGCCATGCATGCTTTCAACGGACTCTGATGCATGATATACTGCAACACGATGTACTCGGAACGCTAATTACAGGCCTTTTCCAAGACCACCGTATGGTAAAGCAGGACGGCGAGTGGCATTAACCTCGGACAGTCAAGTGGTTTGAGTGGCCAAAGGATTGTCCTCCTGCCACCATTACCCTAGTATCTGAGGTCAGACTCAACTGTTGTTCAGAGTTCCAGACGCAGTGGCCCGCCGCGACCCGCACCTTCCCCCCCCCCTCCCTTAGTGACGCCACTGGCCCGACGGGCATCCTAAACCGCAGTCACACTTCAGTATACTTAGAAGGTACTGCCAACTGTTAGCGACGTGCGCGACCAAAAGTGTCGCTTTGGTTGGCTTTCCTGGTCTTCCACTATTGACCAAGCCACGAGCATAAGAGCATTGCCAGAGATTGTTATCTTCGACGGTGTTATTTCAAAATATGATGGCTCCCAGTTCCCACTGTGCTTTTTGAACACAACATCGAACTTGTCCTCGCAACTGATGATAAGTAGCCAGGGTAACAACTTGTGACGTTACGACGAGGCAAATCCTGGTCGTGACGTCACGGATGGAAACCGAAAAGGGGGCTCCACTGAAACATCTCGGTGCTAATACAGTCATATCTTCTTAATAGGGACCCCGTTAATATAGATACCCCGCTATATGAACACCATTTTTGATGACAAGCTGGGGAAATATATGCATTTGTGTCTCGTTATTATGGACAACTCTCACTATGGACGATTTCTGGGGGGAACGGAGGTGTCTATAGTGGCGAGACATCATTGTACCCTAGTTATCTGGGTACCCTGTACCGCAGTTAAGCGTGGCCTTAGTCACAATTAACTCCGGTTAAGGGTGCCCGTGAAACACAGGTATTAGGGCACCCTTAACCGCAGTTAAATTCAACTTTAGCTACTCTTAACTGCGGTTAAGGGTGCCCGTGTAACTAGGGTATAAGACTGTACACACCGTTAAAGTGCAATGCCACTCTCCTTTCACTTTGGCTAGAGTTTTACTGCAAAGCTGTTAAGCGCTAGTTTCCCCAGTTTCGTGTCCGGTACCAAACAAATGTCGACACAAACTACACAACACTCTGGATAGCTAACGCCATCTACGAGTGACGGCGGCAACCAGACAACCAGTCTGGTTGCCGCCGTCACTCATAGATCGCGGCAACCTTTCCAGCTATCAGCTATCATAGAAGAATAGATAGTTGGGCGAGTTGTTGGGAATTCATCGTAGGAAACGGCGCGCAAAACAGACGAGGACGAAGAAGAAGCACACGGGACGAGTGTACAGCTTCGCTGGTCTTCCTTCTTCACCAGAGTGGAAAGGCTGAAAGTTTTTTTGTTTTTTTCTAAAGAACATCCAGGGATTGTCATTTAGAACGCATTGCAGTGCAGTATACACCCAGGGGTGTCTGAGAGTGTTCGGGTTTCGCAGTCTGCCAAGGCGGCACATCTTTTTTGTTTTTTACGGGACCCACTACTCGATTGCAAGCAAGCCATCTGTTCGCCACCACGTGAACAAGCAACCCCCAACTTGCATGCTGTACGTGCTTGTACGTACACCATAGCTAGGGTGGATGAGAAGGGAAGTGTGCTGATTGCCTGCATCAATTCAATCCAAAGATACACGACGGAAGTAGATGGCGCAGTCATCGGATCTGATCAAAATTTCTGCCTAGAATCGCGCTTATTTTGCCACGTCGTTGCATGCGTTTGGATAAGGTGGTATTGAAGGCGGTCAGCAGTACACTGTGGCATGCTACTGCTGGCAGATTTTTCCACCCATTGCCCTTTATCTTATTTCCAGTAATGGTCTCCCGCTACGAAAATGAACTCAGGCCTTTATAAAAACTGTAGCACACGGAAAATAAATACGAGAATTGAGCAGTTCCACTGAGGGCTGCTGAGGGACAACCTGCCACATGCTGCTGTCCTCCTCAAAGGCAAAAAACAAAAAAGTATGAAGCTTTTGTAGAATTTTGCAGTGTCTCGACGAATAGGTGGATGTAAAGGCGCCCTCTGACTAAAATGGCTTAAAAAAAAATAAAAGCGCACATTACTGACTTGCTGTTGAAATAGCTACCTGGTGTTATTTGTTTTCTAGGTTTGGAGACGAACCTAGCTTTCTGGTGGAGAAAAGAGAAAATGTTACCCGTAAGGTTAAGTTGCCCGGCTCTCACCCTGGCACAGAGCGGTGGCGTTGGATAGTATTTACCTCTTTCAAACGTCCTTCATCAGGCGAAATTCGTTGTAATTCTTATAAACACAGGGCGATCGGTGGCCGGAAGCGCCTTTGAGACGCAGAGAAAGTCGGACGCTCGAAAAAGAATGAGCTCCCAAGGAGCGTTTTCAACGGCCTTGCACGGTCGCGGATCATCTTATTTTGCCTCATATGGTGAATACGAAATTACCCTGCAACCGGTGATCACGGAAACTGCTGCGCTAAACTCAGTGTTTTTACATTGTGACTTTGGAGGACGACCCTACCGGATCGAGGACTTCAGAGAGGAGCCTTGGAAGGTGGGATGTACCAGGGTGTCTACCGACCGGGAAAACCGGGAATTGTCAGGGAATTTTAAGACAGCTGGAAAAGTCAGGGAATTGTCAGGGAAATTTCCAAAAAGATTGCCGAGTCGGGGAATTTATCCCATGCTCGCCCGCTTACGCTAGAAGCGACAGGCACGGGCAGGCATAGCCACGAGCGCAGTCAAGTGCGGCGTACCCCCTAGGCGCGATGCGACCTGCCCAATTTTCCACGCGCTGCCCTTCACACGAGAGCATGTGCGAAAAGCTGGCGGCTCGTCGTTCTTTTAGGCCCGCTTCAGACGGGGCAACTTTTCCAGCAATTCTGAGGTTGCTGGCGGGTTGTTCCCTAGCTGTCCCTAGATCGACACAAATTCCTGAGATCGGGTCCGGCTCGAAACGGACGAGCAACTCGAACAACTCGGAGCCGTTTGAAACGGCAGCAGCCAATCAGGGACGCGATATTTTCACGTGACACCCCCGTGGGGGTGATGATGACAGCTAAAGACTTGGCTCTGGTTTGAAATGGATCGTTTTTGGAAAGAAACCTTTTCAGAAAGATGAGTTAGTATTCTCAACGCCATTCAAAGATATAAAAACACGTTTTTAGCGCGTAGCTTTGCGTCTAAATAGTGCACGAAAATTCAAAGTGAGTGGTGATGATAGCAAGTCGTAGCAATTCGGTTGCTGCGTGTGAACGCGGACGGCCCGGCCCGTGTTGCTGGTGTTGCGACGTCAAGTTGCTGGGTGAAATTGCTCCGTCTGAAGCGGGCCTTAGTACACTCTAAAGCCACTAAATAAGCTACACTTTAGAGTAGCAACGCTAAAGTATGGCGGCTAAAGAGTTACTCAGAGTTACTAGTGAAGCAGAGTAGCAGCGGCCATTTTGTTTAGTTCGTGACTCTTGTCAGGTGGTGTTGCTCTAGTACGAGGAGAAACAGTTACTCTAGCCGATACTAGGTGGCGCGAGTCACCACTCACTTTGAAGAGAATCGGCCGTCGTTCATTTATCTACCCTCCGAGAGGCGCGCGCCTATAGCGATCCATTCGTTTGTCAGATGTGGTGTTTTCGCGCTTCACCGTAAACGCAACCTGGACGCCTGCACTCTACGAGCTCTGCCACGTGCGTTTGTGGCTTTGGGTTGGGCTTTCTATTGTGTTATTTTCCGGAAGTGGAGATATGTGAAAGTGACTATGTCGCTGTCGAGGAAGTGCTCCTTCAACCTCAACTGTACGAACCCGGACATATCCACGAATGCAAGTTGGATTCGGCCCGTTCCAAATGATCCAAATAGTGCTCACTGCACAATGTGCTGCAAGACGTTCTCCCTGAGCAACATGGGGATTAGGGTGATTACTGCTCATGTTGAGGGTAAGAAACATCAAGCTGCTATGAAATATCTGCAAAGCGTTTCCCAGAGCCCAATCATATTTTTCAAAACTGCGACAAATGCGGACTTGCCTTCCGCGACAGCAACGGGTGTTTTGTCCGGAGGTAGCAATAGCGCTTGTAAAGCTCCGGCAATGCGTCTAACCACCGCCACGGAAGCTCTTAGCCCCTCTGTGAAGACGTGGGTGGTGGCTTCTGATTGGAGAAGGAAGTCACAAAGGCCGGGATCATGTGGTGCTTGAACACTATAACTACTCATGGGTCTTTCCGTTCAGCGGCAGCGTCTGCCTCGCTGTTTTCGTTGATGTTCCCCATGTGTGAGACCGCCAGAAAAATGCAGCTTGGAAAAGACAAAGTGGGATATACCATATGTCATGGTATCGGCCCATTCTTTCAAAAGAAGTTGCTAGCAAGCCTCTCTCGCGTGCCATATCTGGTGGTTGCTTTTGATGAGTCACTGAACAAAGTAACTCAGAGAAAACAAATGGATGTACTGATCAGGAACTGGGACCAAACTCTCTGAAACAGTAAACCCTGGTCAATGCTGTATTCTAAACATTTTCCAAAGTGAAGGTAGTTGCTTTATCTAACTTACATAAAATATTTTACGTTGTGAACAGTGTCTTTCTATAATATATTGTGTTTTTGGTGTCAGTAGTTGTAGGTCAGGGAATTCAATTAAAACAGTCAGGTTAAACCTGGAAAGGTCAGGGAATTTTTAAAAAAAGAATTTGGTAGACACCCTATGTACTGAAGGAAATCGCCTTCTTTGGATCCTACCAGATGAATCACGTGTGGATGCTCACCCTTCGATCTTCAGCGGCAAAACAGCGGGTGATGGAAGCCAAGAAACTGAAAATAAAAAAAACCTGAAGTGCTTAGTGCTCGACCCTAACAGCACTGAACTGCGCCTCAGACTGCACTAGGTGCCCTTCCATGTACCCGGCGAGGTCGTACGTAAGGTATTGGAACCCTACGGCAACGTGACTGGACTTGAAACGGAAACATGGCGTGTCAAAGGTTTTGAAGGTGTGAAGTTGACAGTCAGATTAGCCCGAATTGAAGTGAAGGCAGACGTAAACATCGAAGACGTACCCCACCAGATGAAGATAATGGGCGGAACAGCGCTGATCGTCATCCCAGGTCGTGCACCGCTTTGTTTACGCTGTAAACGCACAGGACACGTGAGACAGGAGTGTCGAGTTCCGAAGTGTCCGAAGTGTTTCTGATTTGAACATAGACAAATGTGTGAAAATGCACGTCAGAGTTGCGGTTGCATTCACTGCAGACGAAGAGCAAAACAAACATATCACCGACGCCACTGAGGCAGAAGATGTGACAAGGGATGCCATGTCGGCAACCAAGGAGAAAACATCGTTGAATGCTACACTTACCACGGAAACCGAGGTGGCGGAAGCACCAACAGTGGAGAAAACCGCCACAGGCTCCCAAAACTACGAGAGTCCACCGGAGGTGAACCAAAAAACTTTTTAATGCGAAAGCATTAACTGTCCCATGGAGCGAACCGACGTCATCAGCTTTGAAGCCGCGCGAAACGGTACCTTAAATCCTTTCTCCAAGTGAAGTCTCCCAGATATGAAAACACACGAAAAGCCTTGCCAAACGGCACCTAGATTTCCCGATCCCAAAGGAGCGGAGTAAAGCTGATGGATTTCGGCTTCGGTCCCATTGGCTGGCGCGCGTCGACGAGGCTTCTATTGGCCGCTGCGCGTCAGTTTCAACGACCGCCACCCCATGGCGCTGCGTGTCCGTCAGCGCGCTGGTAACACGAAACGTCCAAGGACAGAGCGGCGAGGAGAGGGCGCGCTCTGCCGTAGAAGCAAATACGCTGCAGACGAAATAAAGGAGCGGAAGAAGGATGTGTATTCTTACGCATTCACAACTCATAAGAAGTGCTTAGGTGTACCTCGAGCCTTTCATGAGAAAGACCATCAGAAAGCAGCACATCAGATCGCAGTCGGCATTGAACTGAAAATGGACACTGACAGTCAACACATTAAGCGTACTCTTGAACAGTCATTAGCAGTTACGGAGGGAGTCGAGGACGATTCGCAACCTTGGATGCAAGTCATTAAGCGAGGGCGCTATCCCTACTTGTCTGGCACATTTTAAACAGAGCGACGAAGTGCGGACTTGAAGTAAAACGACTTTCGCTTGGTATGAGGTTTGAAACAATAAATGTCAAAAATAAAATTTAAAAATATATACAAATATTGAAACAAATCCGAAGAGCCTTCGCTGACTTTCAACCAGAGTTCGAGTGGACGAGCTTGCTAAAAACCCTTTTTTTTTTTTAAAGGAAATAGTTTTCAATTGGAGGACGCAAAAAATTGAAACTGGTCGCATTTTCAAAGTACGACATAGCGAGTAGACAATGTGTTTAGAATTACCAATTAGGCTGAACATTGAAAACTTGTAAGGAAATGAATATGCAATGTAAATTGTAAATAGAACAATTGGTAGTGCTAAGATGTCTTTACCATGCAATAAAAAAAAACAAATAAAAACATTACGGGAAGATCCATTGGTGGATTCTTTAGGAATGCGTTAGCATGACCCTTGGAAACGCCACACACACCTCCCTTTGGGAAAGTCTAACGCTGGACCCTTCACTTTTTTTCTTTTGGCTTTCTCATTTGCTTCCTCTATTTTTGCTTCCTTTTTTGTCGTCGTTACGAGATAGCGTTTCCCCAAGGGTCATGCTAACGCATTCCGTAAGAGTCCACCAATGGATCTTCCTGTAATTGTTTTATTCCTTTTTTGTACCCTGCCTGTTAGAGTACGTCGACGCCCATGGATACGGTCCTCCATATCACTCGTAGAAAGAACCACATCCATACCACTCGTGGAAGGAACCGTATCCATAATACTCGTGGAGGGAACCGCTTCTACCGTTTTAATTGCACTCACAGATCACAGCCCACGCACCGCTGCTGCGGAAAACCAGAGCGAAGAACAACCGGCGACGGCAGATTGGCAACTGAGCACGCCCGCATTCCACCGCGCCGCGGCGCAACACCTCCTAGATAACAAAGCCGTGGTGTCGAAGGAGATTGAGTCATCAGAAAAGGCCAACGCTGGGCACATATTGGATACGACGATTGCGTCAACGTTCGGCTCAAACTTGACTCGAAGCCGAGAGCTGACGCAGCACTCGTTTTTAATCTGTGTCCAGCGTTGTCCTTCTCTGATGAATTTATCTCATTCAGCACTTCGGCTTTATTATCTAGGAGGTGTTGCGCGGCGCCTCCTCCTTTCTGGCTCCGCGCCAGCTGTGCGCGTGACTTTGCCAAAAACGAGAAGTCTCGTTTTGACGAAAACCCAGCGGCGTCTGTCAGTTTGTCAGCGCCGGGGAGGAAGGGAGAGGTTGACGCGTGCTCACGTCAGCGCTTCGAACCAATGGAAACGTCGCACGTGACAACTGGCAAACGAAAGGCACCACCGAGTTTTCGTCAAAACGAGCGCTCTAATGCTAACGCACTAAAAAAAGAAAAGGACCGACGGCCGAGTTGGTTAGCGCATCGCAGCTCGGAGCACGTGAAGCGAAAGCTCGCGCTGCAGAACCCAGGAATCCTGGGTTCAATCCGCACACCTGTCCGTTTTGATCTGGATGAGCATCGTACCGGCGTGCGGTCGTGTATCACTACTGCGTGGTGCACGTTAAAGACCCCAGGCTAGCGGATGTACTGCACTGGCGAAATTGCTCATCTGCAGCTGAGAGAAAAGTCGCCCGTTGAGGCAGGCTAAGTTCAGACTGTATAAACATACCCAAAACCCAACTTTTGTTTCCTCTTGTAAACACATCTACTCGTACGGAGCTCTTCATAATTTTCATCTTCTTTCAATTCAGTATTGAATGACGGAAAAAACAAAACAAATCAGGTTTCATGAACGTTTAAAAAGCGAGAGAAACCTGCCTCTGAGATTCGGTGTCATATGGTTCGACGTTGTGGAGGGTTAACTTCTCCAGTGCGGTCTGAGATCTAACCCGAAGTGCGTAATGTGCTCCACGCTGTTGTGATGACACGACCGCACACCTATACGATGCCTGTCCATGTAAAACCAAGCAAGGGCGCGGCTCAGGTAGATGATTCCCTGAGGAGATTTATGGCGTTTGCATCAGACTTGATCGGAACGCACCCACACTCGTCCTGAAGCCGTGGATTATTTGTCTCAATGTGCTGAAATTAAAGTGGTCCCCACGAAAGTGTGTGGTCATACGAGGGCGAGGGCGTATTATGGACACAAACAGCGCTAAGGACGAGGATTAGTAGGAGAAGTGGACAGGACAGGCGCTGTCCACTTCACCAGTTCATTCATGATATGCCGGAACCTGCCCCCATGCGGTGAGCCTAATGCCGCAGTATCGAGATGCTCCTTATGTGCTCACGACAAACACTACACTTTTATAAAACCTCTGACAGTACATACCGGTGCCGGAAGCTAAACAAATCTAGAGCTCGCCTGCTATCTAAACAACTTCAACCTCTTCTTCTTTTCTTTCTGATCTTATAGATACTAAATTACATATTTTGATAGAACAAGGTGGCATGTGTCACGTGTGACTTGATTATAGAGTAACTGTATACGTTCCACCTTGCTAACCTTGCGGAGCACAGTACCGCCATGGTGCTTCCAGGGTGGCCACGTTGGATCCAAGGCCGCACTGCGGGAAGCGACCGTCGCTTCTGCAAGAGCCCCCGATGCACGAGCTACGCGATCATCTTTCGTGTCGTCTTCTTCCCAAACTTCGAAAACATGCAGTGGCAACACATAATGTTGAATGGTCAAGGAACCTTCCAGTTCGTTCTATTTTAGATGTATATTGCCACGCGTGTCGCTGAGTGATCGCGTACGTGACCGAACGGTTGCCGTGTTTGGTTGTCGCGCGGATGATCTGGGTTCGATTTCAGGGAACGGAATGTTCTTTTATTTATTCTTTCTACTTGGCGTTCTTTCAAATTCGAGAACTTTCTGGTCTGATAGAGTTACGAATCTTCTACGCTCCGAACGTTCTAGGCCGAATGTTCCAGACACCCACGCGGCTACAAAAGGTACTCCGCGTGGCAAGCCGGAGTCAGTCTCGCCTCAGCGTTCGATCCTGCTGTTTCGCCGCTATCGACGCTTGCGACGCTAGCCATTTCCTATTTTGTTTTAAGCGCAAGTTCGCCCATTAAACGTTTAGCTTTCTTCAGTTTTTGGCGCCTCATCAAGTGTCATTCGTGACAATATTTCTCAAACGCAAAGCGAGAAACATGATCCTCCCGAAACTCGGCGCCTGCAAGGTCGCTTTCTCGCACGAAGTTCGGATCCAGCTCGGTGCACATGGCAGCTTCTCCGCCAATATAGAGTCGGCGTCGAAAGGGCAAGGAACGCGACGCTTTGGCTCTGCAAGCAGAGCCTATACAGTTACTCTAACTTGAATGATAGCGTCAGCTTCGCCGAGCGGATCATGCACAGGTGGCGTTTTTGCCACAACGTGGAGAAGCAAAGAACACCCACACCATAACTTCCAGCCTACTATGCCGAACCAGGTAATGAGCACACCTCCCCCTTCAGCCCACCTTGTCGTAGCTGAGAAGCTCAGACGCCGTGCTCGTTCTATAGACGCTTTCAGGCAGCTGTGCATGGGCGCCGCCATAACCGACCTTCAGTTTTTGTTTCTTCTTATTCCGTTCGCTCCACTACATCATTACCACAGTAGGTCAGGTCATTGCCATTTTAGATTCTACCGCGTCTTTCTCCCCATCATAGGCCCTTGTGGAGACTCGTCAACGCCCGCTTCAGTGGCTCGGCATCTCGATAAGACAAGAGAAGGTCGGCTATGGCGGCTCAATTTGGCGCGCGCTGAAAGCGTCTATACTCAGTTCACCCAATTTAGCTGAGAGTGCAGCCAAAGCTACAAGCGCGAGCCAGCTCGCGCTCCTGGCTTTGAAACATGCATTTTTAGCGTGACTGCTCGTTCTCCGGAAAAACGTTTCAAAGACCCCGACCGTTCGTGCGCATTCCCCTATCTTCGAAAATGCCACCGTAACAACGTCTGCTCGGTTCTGGCTGGTTTACGCATTTGTTACGTTCGCAGCAACCGAAACAACAGCACCGACAAAGGGGGTGGCATTCAGTTGGTCGAACGACGTTACGTTTTAGCGAATACCGACTATTCATCAAAAGACACTTCAACGAATTGTCGGCCGACGCGAAGCGGCGTTTATAAGTGGGCCAAGTGGGCTAACAATTTTGTAATGAGCCGCCGCAGACTGCTGCCGCGAAGGGGCGTAAGCGCAGCGCGGAGGAGTGCGTTAACGCGCGCGCGCCCCCGTTATTCGCTAAAACGTCGATTTGATCAAATGGCGCTGTTCACTAAAACTTCGTTCGTTGATGTGATATGAACCCCCGACAAAGTCACCGGGACAAGTGTTAGCCGTACACAACGTGGCAAGCGATGCGAAAGGTAGCTTCGCGAAGCAGTCATGAGTCACGGTTGTTCCGGTGTTCCGGTGTTGTGAACGCAACCGTTGAAAATGTGTGAACCAGCTTTGAGCCTGTCGGTGACAGGCTCAAGGCTGGTTCAAGACCTTGAGCCAGTAGAGATTACGCCTACATCACGAGCTCGTTGCTTTCCGCCGGGCTCTGGCTGCGTGTGCGACCAAGTGGGATCGAAGGCTGAAAGCTCGCACTGAAGGCAGACTTTTAACTGTTTGCCGACCATAAATAACAAATATTATGTGCTTAATTTTCGGCGTCGCCTCTCAGAGGTCAACGCAGCATCTTGTGGCCCGCCAGGGCTAGCCGATCTCGCAATAGCGCAAAATAGCGACACCACTTTTACCATCTGATCAACACGCGGATACTTTCTTTTTCCGTCGAAAATACAAAACAACGAAGGGGCCGTTTTTTTCCCCTGTTGTACGACTCTTAAGCAGCGGTTGCTAGACATTCGGCACTATTAATGACCAATTCCCGAAACCTCCTTCCGAGATGCCAGGGAAAATACTTGTGCCCGGTAATGTGCACACATTCGGCGTTTTTCGCTCTTTTCCGCAGTCGGGGTGGACGTGCGCCAGAGTTTCACTCCCTGCTACCTGGACTCCGCACCTGCGACCAGGAATGATTCAGCTGAGCCCTCTTCAACTCCGGCACGGCTTATCCTGGCCACGCCAAAAACTATGGCCACGCCAAAAACTATGGCCATGCCAAAAACTACGGCCATGCCAAAACCTGCGGCCACGCCAAAAACTGCTGCCACGCCAAAAACTACGGCCACGCCAAGAATTCAGGCACCGACAAAACCTCCGGCCACGCCAAAATCTCGAGCTACCCCAAGACCTCTGGCCACAACCACAACTCTGCGAACGCCGGTAGCTTCGATTCCCACGTCGAGGGCTCCATTCACGACAAAAACGTCGGCAGAGGTGAGAAAGTTCGAAATTTAAGAAAACCCTACTCGCCGTCAGAATCTTCTAACAAATCCTTTCAAGCTAAGAGATGGACAATCTTCTCATCGTCGAACGCTTTCGAATGCGAGATCCAAACACCGGACGCCAGCGTTCCGCATTCTAACGCGTTTGACGAGTGCAGTGTAGACGAAGGCAGCTTGCTTGAGGTCTACCAACTAGTCATTCCAATCACAGCTTGGCGTTCTGACGTACCCCTCGCACTCTTGTCTCCCCCTCTCAGTTTCTTGGCACATTAGCTCAGGAAAAATAATTTTCGGGCTGCAGCTACGGCCGATTGCGTCCACTCTGCAGTAGGCAATGAAATGGCGCCGCCCGCAAGATAATCGGGAATAGAGTGTCGATACCGTTTAAGCGTAGCGTCTTTAGAGTCTGTGGCTATGCAGCCCATGGTACGGGAGCACGTGCTTGATAGATGATTAAAGCTGCTAGGTGCACTCCTCCTCTTTTCAGGAATACCACAGAAAATTACCTCGAATGTAATCTACCCTTGCACGCAGGACGGCGGCTCGTTGCCGGGGCCCGCACCGGCAGCAGCGCGTAAGGTGGAGTCCCCTGGAGGCGCCCCTTGGAACTTGCAGGATGGTAACGAAGCGGCGGACAAACTCAAGGTCACGGGGGGCTGGGAACGTCCCAGGGGACTGCAGCGGGACTTGGTCCTCGATCGCCAAGACAACGTGGAAATGAGGCCGAGTAAGGACCCTGCAAAAGGGGAAGCAATTGAATTCCCTCGACAGACTGTGTGCCACTTTTATGTTATTTGGCTGGGACCCAGCCTTTTCTGGTTTCACATACCAGAGGAACGCAAAATCGTCATAGGAGTAGTGCGTCAGCGTTTTGATGGAACTCCTGTCGTCACTGATTGGACGCGAGTCCAACGTTAGATCAACTCACTTACGGAACTGCCATAGACGCTGCTTCCACGAACGGTAACCCCCCCCCCCCCCCCATTGTCCGCTTCCCGTCGTTCGATGTGCCACCGTTTTGCGGGCGGATGTTATGGTAACTGCAGTGTATTCTATGGAATGCCCAAAGAATGCATATATGTTTTGAAGCACAGCTTCTAGATAGTGCTTCGCCATACTCTATAGAATACACAGTTTTCAAACGAAACCCGAAATGGCGCTTCAAACGATGGGTGGCGGACTGAAGGGGTGAGGGGAGGGTACCCCATTCCGCGGGAGTTCCACAACTGAGCTAATCTAGTAACATTGCGCGAGTCCGAGCCGAACGTCTTGCTCAAGCAGACCAGAGTTACTCTAGTGGGTCACATCACGTGATCAAACATAGAGCGACGCCAGCGATCCATTCTACTCCTTGCACGCGCCAGATTAACTCAGTTGTGGAACTCCCGCAGAAGGGGTACTCCCAACCTCACCCCCCTTCAGGCCTCCTCCCGTCATTTGAAGTGCCATCTAGATTTTCGTTTCAAAACTGTTTTCATAAAGTGCGGTGAAGCGTTATCTAGACGCTGTGCTTGAAAAGACACGTATTCCCTAGAATACACTGCAATTAGTACCATAGTCGCCGTCCCCCAAACGTTGGCGTGTCGAGGCGGGCCATGGGGGGAGGGGGGTATTGCTCGTGGAAGCGGCTCGGTAACTGAGCTAATCGAATAACCTAAGTACGCGCTGAACGGGCGAGCTCCGGTCGTTCAGCGTTCCTACCGAGCGCACGCCTTCTTTATATAAATTCAATGGCATTCCTTTTTGCTACTACAGGCGAAAAATGCCGAGTCATCGGGACGTGAACGCATGCGCGGCGTCTGATATTGCTCAGTAGGAAGCTACTGGAATGCCCAGAACGTCTTCGACAGCAAGATGGTAGCGCAGAAGGCTATTCCTGGAATGATCTATAGACGCAAAATGCTTCATTCGCGCATTCGTCTCCGAAGGTTCCGAACTCGCCGATTCCGGCTCCTTTTGCCGCCTCCCCCGCAGGCGACCCCAGGCCCCAGCGAGCACCTCAAGCGCATCCTCCCGTTGCCGGGCTGCACGACGCAGTGTCGTCGGCACGCTTCGCTGCGGCTGCCTCCGCGGCAAAGCGGCCCTGCCTCGATGTCGCCGAGGGGTGAGGCACCGCACGAGGCGCTTCCTGTTACACGCCTTGCGACGTCTGTGGACCGTTTCACAAAGAGGACGGGGCCGAAAAGCGCCGAACCCCAAGCGCCGCAAGACGGGTTCGGCGATTCGGCATATCCCCCTCACTCGTTCGGGCCCCGTCTAGTGGCGTAGCAGGGAATTGTTTTCGAAGAAAGGGGGATTACCTTCTAGAGAAGAAAGCCTCGGGGCTAAATTTTTCTGCGTCACTAAAGAAGGTCACCGTAGGTCACATATTTGACACGAGTGTCGGTTCAGCGTTCGGCTGGAATGTGTGTTAAATTAGTTGGAACACGAGTAGCCCCCGCACGCTGACGCGGCACTCCCGTCCAATCACCTGTGCCCTTCGGTGGTCTTCTTTAGTGTCGCAGGAAAATTCATCACTAAGGCTTTCTTATCTCGGAGGCGTTGACTAAAGCCCCCCTCCTTCCTCCTGGCTTCTAGCTTCGGGGTGATATCACTGCAACATGCTCGCGCTAATTCCTACCTGTCCTCGCCGAGAAAACACAAAGTCGGAGGTGCGAAGTGTGTGCCGCCGAAGGTGCGCCTTCGGCAGCGAATGACCGCTGGTGTGTCGTCATTGCGAGTCGCTGTAAAGCCTACTCTTGCAACGAGGGATATAAAATAAACCGAGAATCACGAGACGATTGTTTCGTTTAGAAAGTACAAAGGCTGGAACGCATATGAGAGAAACAGACCGGATTTCGCAGGCAAGTCGAAACGCGCGAATGTATTTACACGTTAGTATCCAAAAGTGAGAACCCCCGAAGCCTAATACATGCTATTTCTATCGCATTTCTGCCACATCTATAAATGGCGGACTCTGTAAGAATGCCTCGCTGAAAAATGATTTCGCCTAACTATACGACAGTAGTGAATGAACGTAAAGAAAGGAATCCCACTAGCAAAATGTGGTCAGAATTTTATCACCTCTCTTTCCCGCCCTTTCTCGAACATTGGAATATAAGAGTTTGGAAGCCTGAGAGTAGCAGCCGGCGTTTGATTGAGAGCTTCGGGGCCCCGGAGGTACCCAGCCTCTTAGCCGAACAACGCTTTCAGTCCGAAAAAAACGTAATTCGCAAGTTTTTTTTTTTTTTTAATGCAATACCAATTCTAAGGCTACTGAGCCGTCAGATCCTGTTCGTCCGTCCGTCGCCGCTCCATAGTTAAATTTAGAGTGAAAATTTTCCCCCTAGCCGAAAGCTTTTCCCCACTAGATTTGGCGGGAGAACTTGAATTGGTGTATAATTGATTCATTGTCACGCCTTGTGATGCGGTCGCATCACGTGACGTCATGACGTCACTTTACCTTGTAACGTCACGTGACACTGACGTCACACGAAGAGACGCAGTGATTGGTGGAAGCCCGAGGGAAGAGGAGAGCGCATGTGGCGAGGAAAGGAATTTGTTTCGAACTGCGGGGTTTGGCAGTATCGCGATACAAATGTATGGCGATAGTATTTCAGAAATTGATTATGTATTTGTATTTCTGTATCGCGATACAAATTTTCAACTGTATCATCGAAATACATTTTCGGTTGTATTCTTGGTATCGCGATACTCTTAGGGCCGATGCCATTTTGTTAAAATCTTAAAATAATTGGTGACCTCCACACAGTTTCGTCAGGGACGTTTTGTGTCTCTGGCGGCAGGTGGCTCCCTTCTTAATTGTGCAAAAGCTAACAAATGTTTTATCACACTTTAGGTGGTCGGCTATCCAGTCGATTCCAAAAGTTGAAGGCTCTGTCTTCGCGCCAAACTAACAGATAAAAGGATACGGGTTCCTTGAACTTCATTCCACGGTGACGTTATAAGGTCACTCCTGAAAGAGGCATCTTGATTGAATATAATCATAGTGACTTCTCGAGGTTATTTGAGAGGACACAAAACTGATTTTAGATTTCCCTGGGATTTTGTCTCAGAAAGAGATGCCGAAATAAAACCGCACTCGAGCCACGGTGAAAAAGTCGCTTGCTTTCCTTACTGCTTTCTAAAATACAATATTTTAATTCTGCCGTAAATTTTATTCCAGCTTAAGTCAGGCTCCCACATGCAGTGAGAACTCGCTTTCTGGTCTAAAAACAAAAATCACGTACTCTAGAGTATGCTTCTTTTTTGTTCTTTGTATGGTCTAAGGTGTGCATCAAAATATCCAAAATAGTTTTTATAAGAATGTGTTTTAATTAGTGTCTGTATTTTAGCCCCACCAAAATGAATTTCTGTATTTGTATTTCCAGATACTTTTCTATTTTTCAAATGTATTTCTGATACGTATCGCGATACATTTTTATAAATGTATTTCAGCTTCAGTATTCTAGCTATCTTTGCCATGTATCCTAGTATTTGCATTTCCAAATACTTTTGAGAGTATTTCTGCCTAACCCTGCTTGGTAGTGCGTCTGAAGTGTTAAAGTATGTTAAAGGATTCCAATCACTATCGTATTACGTCTTTTTTTTTTTGGCACTAGCCAAAGAGAAGGCGTGCTCTAAAAAAAAAAAGAAGGTATAGGAGTTCTCTTTCCTGCAGAATAAAAGACAAAAAATTGCAAACGTCCACATGTGCTGCGATTGACAGCGGTAGCTGCTGTGTCGTGGAAAAGACATGTTGAAGGAGATTTGCCTTTAACCAGTGTGCTGTACACTGTTTGCAATGGGTTATTCGTTTTCAGTAGAAATGATGTAAGAAACGTGTGTGAGGAGATACGTGCTTTGGTGGTGCGATTGTGCGTGATGTTGCATGCGTTAGAAAAGAACACATAAACATGTTTTTTTATTATATATATATATTTTTTTGCTGGAACGTTTATTTAGAACGGGGGTTCCCATGACTGCGCCTGCGGTAAAAGAAGCGAAAGTGTTTACGCTAGGTGTTCTGTAGAGGCGCCGAGAGCACAATAGAACGGAACCTGGGCGGCGGTAGTAGGGAGGCGAGGGAGCGTGGCCGCACAGCACGAAAACGTGGGCATTTCGCAACGGCGACTGCCGGCCGTTGCGATTGCGGAGGGAGGGGGGGCGGAGTTTTGCAGGAATAAGAGCAACGGCGGCCTACAAGGGGGAAGGCAGTGGGGGAGCGAGAGATAGCCTTGCCGAGCTGAGGAACGACGGGGAAAGGGAGAGCAGTGCCTCTGCTCTAGCGTGGTGTTTTGCGTTCGTACATGAGCATTTGTTTGCGGAAAGGGGCACTAACAGCTACCGCTGTAAAAGTCACGATAAACAATACCAGGATTACAGCGAATGACGAAGCTCATAAAAGATCAGACCAAAAATGCGATGTGTGCAGAGACAAATATCATGACGGTTCACTTTTTCACTCTTTCTGCGCACATCGCGTTTTTTTTTTTTCGGATCTAATCTTACTATGAGCTTCGTCATTTGATGCGATCCTTTTATTTGGCGCCGTGATCGACTTTTTTGTATTCTGCAGGAAAGTTAGCTCCTGATACTTTGTCTTAAAGTGCATATTTTTCCTTCCGTCTTCGGCTGTACCCCCGTGACTTGTTTGGGCTTCGCCTCTTTTGTCGCGCAGTCGCAGCGATGTCCGCCCGTGGCAACAAGTGCCGGACTTCGAGGCCGTGTCTGCGGCTCTGCGCAGCCGCTACTTCCCCCGTCGCTCCTGCCAACCCAGTGGGCCCTGATTCGCTTGCCCGGCTCGAAGGAACAATAAAGACGACGAGGATCATTTCGTTCCTCGGTGACCCTAATGTACTTCACGATGTCTAGAAGTTCACACTGTCCTTCCTGTCTTCATTCCAGCTCTTTCTATATTGCAAATCAAGCCGCCTGCCAATAGACCCCTTTCGAAATTCGCGTGCCGATTATTAGGAGGTCGGAACCACTGCACAATGGTGGAAAAACTGGCGTCGTGGAACGTGCAAGTCATTCCATGAGATAGCGAACGTTCGGAGCGCGGTGGCCAACGGAGCAGACGAGCCAATCGAACAGCGGGGAAAGCGCAACGTCACTGCGCTCATCACCTTTTCTGTGGGTGTGTTTTTTTCTTCTACTCCAAACAAACGCATAAAGTGTGCCGTGACGTTGCGGTTTTAGTCCGCCATTGTGCAGAGATTCCACAGCTGCCAACAGAGGGCAGTATTTCGAAAGGGGTCTATAGCCCGGCGGCATGCGTTTTTTCATCCAGGCCATCTATCGAGCTAGAAGGCGGATACTTTTTTTTAAGTCGGCCAGAGTTTTAAGTGTAAAACACATGTTAGCAAAAATCGCGTCGCGTCGTGCCACCAAGCAGCGTAACCATAACACCCGCCGCTGTCGCTGTGTCGGGGCCGGACGCCTCGCCGCCACGTTACAGCGTCCGCGATGATTACTATGGTTACGTCGCTCAGTTGCATGACGTGACGCAACAGGCTTAACACTATTCTACCTGGAACGCGACTCTGACTGTTGTGTTCAGCGTCCAGTACCGTCCGCGTATCGAAGCGTTCCTTGAAACGGAGGCACAATACGTCACGCTTGCGAGCTACGGCAGAGCAGCTCTGGATGCCGTACCCACCTCCGCTGTTCTGGTACCGCCAAGAAGCCTGCGATCCCCGGCACGACGCAGCTCTGACGTCGCGCGCCACTTATAGACATTCCCGGCAAGCCTTTTTCACTCGTGGCTGTCCGGGAGGCGTATTCGCTGGGGAAAGGCTTCTGAAGTAAGTAAACAGGCCGATTTGGACACTCCGTTTGACGCGTTTTCGTGGATGTCACATCGCGTGGTATACGGGGGGGGGGGGGGGGGGGGCAGTGTACTTCAGGGATTCACGCTCTTAGTCGGCTCCCAGATTTACTTACGCAATGAGGGGTGTTTACCTAAGCCTAAACCCCTTCCCTCTCTCCCAACCCCTGTAAACCATTCGAAGTGACGTCCATGAAAACGCGCCAATCAGAGTGCCGAAATCGGCCTGTTCACTTACTTCACAAGCTTTTCCGAATACGCGTCCGGGAGTAAAAACCTCCCAGACAGCCACGTTTTGGCTGCCCTATCGCTTCTGCTCATCGAGTTGAATGGCTCTGAATTAAATGGTAATTTTATTATTCACATTAGTGGTGCGATGGGGACAAACATTGAAACTTTTTGTCCCCATCTTATAAACTTACTTTTTTGCCTTGCTTTCTGCCAGCGACAAGGGTAAGTACTCGACACAAATGATCTTTTCTTTTTTTAAATCAAAATTCCGATATCGATGGGTTTTATCGACATTGGTTGTCTCTTTTGAAACAAATCGACCGCCGGACAAGCCGCGACCTATAGCTGCCCTCGAGAGAGACCGATGCACGTACCTCAGCCGTCGACTGCACGCTGGGCCATGGCGTGACAAACGCTGTCCCATATGTGCTCATCAACAGTCCTTGAAAGCGTCATGCGAGTGGCATCGATTATTTTTCGCCGCACGCATCACCGGGAAGGCCATTGGCCAGTCGCCTATACACCGCGGCTCTCGTAGGGGCAGGAACCCGCTCAAAGAGTGAGTCAATCGCAACGTTTGTCACCCTCAGAAGACTGCGAATGAATACCGTGCCCCAGCGTATTCGCAACACGAATTATTGGTCGAAATCATTAGAAATAATGAGAAGGGGTAGCTCGCTCCGGCAGTCACGCAGCCTCGGTGGCCAAAAAAGGTGAAAGCTTTTTCGTCACGCTGCGCGACCTTCGGAGCAGTGTATTGTTAGCCCTTCTCAGTAGCTGGACTCGTAAGGGAAATATCGCCGACTGGTGTTTCGGGTGCAACGAGTAAAGAATACATACAGGAGCTCCTTATCTTGATCGATCGAATGTAAGCAGTTGACGTCGAACTCGCATCTTTAACAATTTCTCTGGCTAAACTGCTTTATGCCTAATTCACAAGGCGCGATTTTACAGCTGCTACGCTGAGCACCACAGGTTTCATTGTGTATTTTTCTTTTTTGTCCGCACGAGCAACGTTGCGATTGCGAAATCGGAGGTAAAATCGCATAATGGGGATTGGGCAACGGAGTGATTCGGTGCTGTACTCCATTTCATTCATAGTGTACAACGCTGTCAATGCTATACTGGCGCGTGTGCGTGTTTTTAATCTAGCGTCTCGTTTGGAAAGAAAGCGTATGCAAATAAATCGGTAGATAAAGTCAACCGCTCGCTTGAACAGCGTTGAATGCACTCTGCATAAAACGGAGTGTACGTCGCTTAAACCAACCAAACCAACAACCAGTTTGCGAGGTCAGGGAGCAAGTTCCTTGCAGGAGCTGTCCCGTTTTCTTTCGGCTGGCATGCCTGGAAAGTTCGTGTGGCCCGAGCCTTTCCGAGGCCCCATCAGCGTCAAGACCGTGTCCGTGATCCGAACGTTCGCCTCGCTCTCCTCGAACAAGGACGCCGGCGACGAGGAGCACCGACGACGGGAATCTCGAATGTGAGTGTGCGGAAAATGACGCAACTACTCTCGTCTATTAAATAAATAAAAGCCGTATTTTTCGTCCTCAACGTGCGAAGAAACGAAAGCGATAGCTGTAGCACGGTCTCGCAATGCGGGTGGAATGGTGCCGTCACGTGCCTGAGGACGGAGGCGCGACGTGGTTAATTCTCATAGCCGCCGTGGTTGGCGTCGTGGATGCCACTGACGGCCGCCACCAGTGCTTGGTCATCCGTGAAGTAAGTGGGTAAGCAAGGTTGAGGTTTCTAAAACCGTCTAACATTACGCGTAGCAACTGGTTACTGCCAAAGTGGGATTTCGAATAACGCGAGTGATGTTTAAAAACAAGTTTTTCAAGCAGACGACACGGAAGACTTTTTCGTTGTGAATTGTTACTGGGTAAACTCTAGTGAGGGTGGGTGCAACCCAAATCCTGCGGAGTGTTTTCAACGTAATGGGGGCGCCTGAAGGAGAGATTGGAAAAGGATATGCGCCAATGTTGCCTGCACGAGAGCAGACACCCGCTCTGTTGCAACTGTGTTGTCCCATGCGCCTTTCCTAATCTCGCCTCCTATTGCAAGCAACGAACGCCTTGGCGTGGCCTTTCTCGCTTTCCTCTCGCTCCGGGAATCGCAAACGCCGAGAGGATAAAACAGGGTTGCCAGACAAGCAGCAGCGTCCAAGATGGCGGAATTTACCATTTTTCGCGTTATAGAAATGCTTAACCTATCGGAACAAAACTGGTGGCCATAGAAAAGTAATCATTTATACCTTGCGTAAATTATTCAAGCACATTAATGGGCTCTTACGACCTGAGGAAGTAAAACGACCCTTTGCTCCGTCTCCCAGCAAAAGTTATCAATTAAATGGCGTCCATATCCCGTGTTGGCCGATCTAGCAGTTGCGCCCACTCTCACTAGAGCCTCCCTAGGTGTTACTGGGGGGTGCCGGGGCGGCCGACGGGAAAACCCGAATTCCCTGGCCTCGCGCCAAGAGCGGAGAGAAGAGTTTTTCCGTAGCGGCGACGACAGGAGACGAGGTCGAAATTTCTGTTAGGTGCCGCCCGTAAGACCATCACATAAAAAAAAAAAAAGATGCTATATGCGTTCTTTGAAATGCTAATTTACGTGTTCTGCTCTTCAATGCATGCATCCGTGGACCGCATTTATTCGGTTTAACGAGCAGCATCGTGTCCTAAAAACTTTTCCACACATACACCCCAGCGCTACCTTAGTTCCTTGGCGCTGGAAATAGCGCTCTCCCTGCTCATGCAGCGTTGACTTTACGCGAGACGCCGATACAGCGCCGCATCAAGTCAGGGCTGCATCAGCGGTGTTTTATGCTGCGATCTATGTGTGAGACGGCCTTAATGATCACTTGAGTCACCACTAAGACACGATGCTACCGAGACAGCACGGCCTTTTATGATTTTTACCGATCGTATCTTTCGCTGGTTCTATACTGACCAATAACAAAGGAAAGGGCGTCATGGGTAATCAAACACTTACGGAGCACAAAAACGGCGAGTGTTCTAACGTGCGGCATATGACACACACACACACACACGCACACACACACACACACACGCACGCACGCACGCACGCACACACACACACACACACACACACACAAAAAAAAAAAAAACAGGCGCCGGCTTTGCCGCAGAGCATATTTAAAAAAGAAATCTAGTTGTGTGGCGAACATGTTTTAACAACAATAAATCTCTTACGCCCAGTAAATATCTTCTTTTCCAAAAAGGCACAAATTCCGTGCGCATTTTGGTTGGTTTTTCGCACATTGGTTTCAGTGTTACCCCTCCGGGGTAACACTGCTCATACGTCTTACAAAGGACAGTCTGCAAACACGAGTCCCCTGGAATATCCGTGGTTAGAATGCCGCGTGTCCAAGTTTCTTCTTGAACTCATTGCCACGCGGCATTCTAAGCACAGGACCTCGCGGTGACTCGCGTTAGAATCTGTGTGCAGACTGTCTTTTGTATGATTTATAAGCAGTGTGACCCCGGCTTTCAGGAATCGCAGCAAATGCCGAGCAAAATATAAAGCTTAAAATAAAACATCGTAAAACTCTTCGCTTAGGATGTCAATATAAAATAGCTTTGCGCCTATACAAATGTATGTCTTTTGTGGATAGAACATGAGCCCTAGCTCGCGTCATGTAAGCGCTTGGGTCAAAATTGAGAGGACACATAAGCACGCGAGCATATTAATTGATAAACAGAGAAGCAAGGAGGCCGAAAATCGGACCTATTTGCACACAGTATACCATAAGCTGGATGTTCTTGCCGCTGCGAGGTTTCTTGTTTGGGAAAGCAGAGGCGATTACAAGCTTGCCAAAGTTACACCAGCAAGCGAACTGTACGCGCTTGCAGGCGTGGCATATCAGCCAGGACATCATGCTTGCATGTTAAATTTTAAGCCAGGCCTACTCGGCCCTTTCTATATCTCTCGTCGTCTGGAAAAGCACACGAGGTTTGAAGTCTACGAAGGATACACATGTAAGTTGCCCCGAACGCGAGACATTCTCCCAGGCACCAAATACCGTAAACAAACGCTGAAGTCCTGCTCGAGTTAATAGGGACTTTTAGGAAACCCTTACCGTGTTCCGCATACCGCACTACCGGAGCCTTTGAAGCATGTTTTTAAGCGTGCGCCTGCGGTCATGGCATCACCGCGTGCGCGCTTAAAAGCATGCTTCAAAGCTCCGGTACTACAGGTACGCGAAACACGGTAAAGGTTTGCTAAAAGTTCCTTGTGTAGCGCAGTACCGTGCTACAAAGTGAGCGTGAACTCGACATCTGCGCATTTTCTCTCTGTATACAGACAGAAGAAAAGAGGGTGAACATCGACATTAAAAAGTTTACCGCTTCCGTTGATATATACTCGATTGAGCGTTGTCCTTCACACGTACATGTTCGATTAGAACTATTCATTTTTAGGAGACGAAGTGAAATGACTGGCATTCGTTTGTTAATGCTGTAGCGCTGTCGGGCTCTTAAACATTTTGCGTATTCGGCTTCAAATCTATCACATGAGCACATGGCTTTGTTCCTGCATGTTCCGTACACGGTGTTTCAGAATGCTAAACAGGCGAATATGATACTAATTTCTTCATATCGGCCTAAAATGGGTGCCGTGTTTTCAACAACACCGTCTGGGATAACGAAGGCCTTCCGAACGCCCCACTCTTCCTCCATGAAACGTCATCACAATCGGATGGCGGAAACTCGGCTATTGGACTCGAGACCGATGCCGAATGTCCTCCGACGCGTTGATTGGACACGAGGCCTAGCCGAGCACTGACACAGCACTCGGATCCAATCTGTGTTTTTGCTCGATCTCGCTACGATGACGTCAAAATTCCAGTGCACAGGCTTTGATTATTCCAGGTGGTGTTGCATTTTAAGCCAGTGTCCTGCCGTATTTCGTGTCTGTCTCGTGAAATCGTTCAATCACATTTCTTGGGCGTGCTAAAATAAACGCATTTAATAATGCGTTAGCACAAGCACCTACAGGGCAGCGAAAAGCTGACGGCATCCCTCTGTGGACAAAACAGTAAAGAGGGAAGCGCGCTGTGGATAGAGAGTTGGAGAGTAGTAAAGGACAAAGGTGAGAGGGAGGTGACGTCACGGGGCAGAAGCAACAACTCCTAGAAATAAGGCCGTAGCGCTCTTCTCGTGACGTCGCAAAGGAAGGCCATCGGGGGCTCGCGTCGAAGCGAATGCAACGCGCGTGGATCGACCGTCGTAACGCGCTTTTAGTCACGTGCGCGTGTCTTGTTAGCTAAAATGAAAGCTGCACATAGCAACGGGGCTAGAGAAAATTTTATTACACGGGCAAAATATTACACCGCTAAATAATCGGTACGAAATGGCACGAGGTATGCGTATAAGGCGTCTATAGGAAAATGTGATTGTTTTAAGTCGAAAACGTTGAGTTACGCAATTATTGCTGTAGGAATGCATATTTTAAACAGATATACTTCGACTACATGGCGAGACACGCAGTGATTGGACACAGCAAAACAGATCACAGTTAAAAATCAGGTAGACGTAGTGAACGCGGACACGGCAAGTCAAGTGTCACTTACAATCATGTAAGCGATGTTATCGCGTGCAGTCACTGAATTTTTACATTATACCCCGGCCACATGGCAAAATCAAAGTAATTTTGATCGAATGACATTGTGGGGTCGACAAATCAGCTTGCGACGCTCGTATAATCACTCAAGACAGCGAGCTGATTAAATCCCAGATAATTGAATGAAAATATATTAACTTTTCTGTGTGGCAGGGGTACTAAACTTACTATTTACAGTCAACTATTTTACTTCTTCCTATGAGCTCGAGGTGTTTACGAACAAAATATAAGCTATTTTGTATACAATAATACTATTACCTTAATACAGTTAAGATTCTATTATAAACGCGGTAAAGGCAATAAAACAACATTCGTATAAATAAACACCTAAGCACAAACAACGCACTTTCAATAATCACACAATCTTGTTATCTTCCTTCCAGTAAAAGCTGGAATATTACCACGTATATTTACAAATGTCGACGCAATAGCAAACGAATAACGACGAAGAACAAGATTTCATTCTATCACAATATTTAAAAAAAATCGACTGCATAATTTTACGTGCTTCTTACATGACCAAGAAAACCCGTAAATAAGTTGTTTCTCACCTGTCGATCGTATCCATACGTCCCACAATATCCACGACGAAAACATTTGAACACGAACTTCAAGAATTCTCCCTCTGTCGAGAGAGAGGTCATCTATCAGTGCCTCGTTGACTAGTTGCCACACACGTCACTCAAACCGTAGCAGGACTTGCTTCGCGAATCCACGTAAATGCCGTAGTATTAAGCGAACACAAAGAAAGCTACCCGAGACTGCGGTGACGACAGAGAAACGACGAGAAGGAAACAAGCCTAAAAAAAACCACCCACGAAAGCACAGGCAGCGGAGGAAAGGCTTTAGGTTGTCGACCCATCTCTTGCTCGTGTGCGCTCCCTGCGGCGATGACTGGATATTTTATTCCATTCCCTTGCCTTCTGAATCGTCTCAGCGTTCCTTTTAAGACAGTCAGCAGCTCACACACAACGTAAATTTACCAGAATCGGAAACCTTATGAGGGAAGATGACGCACCGGACCCCGGTTCATTCGAAAAGTGTGGGGAGCTGCGGGACTGCAGGTAGTCCCGCGGTTACGGGGATGATCATAAATATAAATTTGGTACTTTCAACCTTGGTAACGCGTTGTATATTACGTCTATATTATATATATATAATAAATTGTACAAGAATGCGCTTTTAAAACGTATATTAATGCCGTATAAACGCGCACGAACACCACCGCACCGCTTGACAAGAAACTTTTTTTTTTTTTTTAACGTTGGTAGCAGAAATTTTCTCACGTAGTTGCGCCATGGCCTTCCTTCTCCGACATTCTGACGTAACCACTCGGAGTGCTACGGCCTTAATTCTGGAGGTGTTGGGGAAGCCAACGCGCGCGCGGGAAACCCGTGAGCAGCGAAAGCAGCGTCAGGCTGCGGATGCCACTGCTAAGCGTGCAAGGCGAGCGAAAGAGACAGAGGAGCGGAAGCATCCCCTAGCTCAGCTGGCCGAAACGTTTGGCAAGCCGAGCTAGGGGTTGGCCAAACATTTCGAGAAGCGGCTAGCAGGCGGGGGTCTGTGTGCGACAGAGGCTGGGGCGAAGTGGTCTCGGCGCTTCGCCGTAAAAAAAAGATGGAAGATCCATTGGTGGATCTTTAGTGAATGCGTGAACATGACCCTTTTGTAAATGCCACACACGTCCCCCTTCGGGAAACGCTACGCAGACCTCGTAACAAAGCCAAAACGAGGCAGCAAAGAATAGAGGAAGCAAAAGAGAAAGCCAAAACTGAAAAGTGAAAGGGTCAACGTTAACGTTCCCAAAGGGCGACGTGTGTGTCTCTTCCCTGGGATCATGCTAAAACATTCTCTCAGGATCCAACAATAAATATTCCTTTCATTAAAAAAAAAAAGATATCACTTTATAAACAAAAGTTATTTTAACCGATACATTATACTGTAGAATACCTAGCAACCACCCTCGTAAAGTTTAAAGATATAATCATGAAAAGCCCGAGAAGGGGGAGGGGGGGGGGGGGGTTTGAATGCAAAAGGGCGCACTAGATAGCTCGGGCTCGGTCTTCGCCGCTTTACACCGGCGTCCTCGGAAAAGCAAAAGCGGAAGACGCGAGGGAGCATCCCGCTCGGCTCAGCAGCCTCCTTTATTATATTTTCTCTGCTTATTTTTCAAACTAATCGTTAGTATCGAGTGGATGCTTATCATGACATGAACGCTCCGCAATTTTTTAAGCTCTCAATGAGCATATAGAGGATATGGAGTCACTGACAGCTGAAAAAAATGCTGGGCGTAGCTTATCATCTTCACTCTTCGTGCTTCGTGATTCTTTCGTGGAGAATGAAAATCAAGATGATTTAAATCGTGATTTACGTCACGTCAGTTTCAATGAGATGATTTGAATGAAACCTTTTGCTCACAAAAAAATAATAAAAAATATTTGTTTCTTACTAAGATATATATCTTTCTAATTGTTTTGTATCTATATGAAATTATGATCTCGCAAGAATGATTGTAGCAGGCTGAAAACAAGCAAAAAGCAGTGAGTGCTCTTCTGATTAAATCGGAACGTTGACCTTTCTTTCTACCTTGCATTTTGTTCGCCAGTTAAGTGGTGTTTTGTTACCAGCAAATCCTAACGCGAAGGAAAGAAACGAAAACAAGATAATGCCACAATGCCAGCAAAATTAAAACGTAAAACATGCTATTAAAGTTTTTCTACTAACTAAAATAAAGTCAATTTGTATTTGTTTGAGTATTGCGGGATTTACATCAATAAAAGAGTTAATGTACTTTCAATGCACGGCAATCCTTTCGTCCGCATTGTTTTCAATAATCCAATGAATTGGCCAATCGTTCTGTCATGTTTCAAAGTACATTTAGTTATGAATAATTGCTTTTTTTCTGGCCAAAGTAATTTAAATCCAATTAATCCGATTTATATAAAATAACTCTTCATTACCTTAAATTTTTTTTTTTTTTTACTTTGTTTTTTTTTCGCGATCTTAACGGCTAATACCGCAGCCTCATTGGCTGCGGAGGGACAATAAGATGCCGAGGACTAGCCGGACTGCGTTTCTTCTGCTGTCCGTGGGCCTATATACACTCTAAGAAATGCCTACGCGTCTACTTACCTGCAAAACACTTAAAGGGCCAATCTCTGCAATCTACGAAATCAGCTCAGTGAATGATAAGGCGGAACATCCGTTTAGACCTAAAAATAAAGTCTGCGCTGTGGCATTACGCAATGCGAGGCGTCATGTTTGCATTGCGTAATGCCACATCGCAGACTTAATTTCGAGGTTTAAACAGATGTTCCGCCCCATCATTCCCTGAGCTGATCTCGTAAATCACCGAGATTGGCCGTGAGAGCGTTTTGGGTGTAAGTAGACGCATAGGCATTTCTCAGAGTGTAGCGACGACTTGAGAGAAGGAAGGGCTCGGGGCCCGGTGTTGTGGACGGCGTCGGCCGTGGTTGTCTTGCCTGTGCCGCAGAGTGCGCAAGGCCCTGTACTGGCGGGTGGCGACGCTGGTGCTGTCGCTGTGCGGCGTCGTCTACCAGGCGTCGCAGATCATCGGAGAGTACCTGGACTACCGCAGCGCCGTGGACCTGCGCATCGAGGGCTCTGGCACCCTGCTGTACCCGGGACTCTCGTACTGCCTCACCAACTGGTACGTGGTCGCTCACGCTGGGAGCAGCCAATCTGGCATCACGCCGCGCAAGCGAGGACGCCTCGAGTTTCTCCAGAATGATTTCTACGCGTTCGCAGTGCCCACAGGTGCTGCTGTGGGCAAACATCCAAACACCTGCCCTCTGTGAGTGAGCATCTTTCTCTACTAGGCTTTGCAACGAGCTCTGATCATGCACCGTAGAATAGCTCTCGTTCGCGGATTATCACACACCCTAAATGTGTCCACAGTTTTTTTTTTTGCTTTGTTTTGTTTTTTTACTCGGTGATGAGCTCTGGAATGTGGCGCGTTCACAACCCAGAGATTAGGAACATTTTGCCTTGGTGCAAAAAAAAAAAAAAAAATCAGATTAGGGTTTTTAAGACACAAACCAACGAAGGGCGTCATGCACGACCCAGCGGAGGACTGACGATTAATTTCGACCATCTGGGCATCTTTTAATGTGCAACGGAAATCTCGGTTCCATGGCGCCTTCTCCGTAATAATACGCCGTCAGGTTGCGAGAACATCAGACCGGGATTCGAACCCTCATCGGCGCTTTGCCTTGGGACCAAACAAACGTTTTTTTTTGTTTTTTTTTACGTTGTTTTGCGGCATTTTTGCGAAGTGTTCAAGTGCCGTCCGACGGCACACCATGTGCGCATTGAAGTGCCGTTCGTGGGTGTTAAACACACGTCGCGCTTATTCTAACCTGCTTTCCATCAGTCGCTCGCCACCGATTTGTGTGCCCCAAGAACGAGCAGTATGCCTTCTAGCCTTATGCCAGTGACGAACCAGCGCGTGGTCTCTTCGAGTTTGCTAACCGATACACTCTTTGATTGTGATACAAAATAAATTTGAGTTTGAACCTTATGCTCTTCAGGGGCGGCGGCAGCCACTACAAAAGGCAGAGCAACAAAAAAGAGCAAAAAAGCAAGAAGAAAAAACGGCGAAAAAAAACTTTGTTCGACGCGCGTGCTATTGAAACTATACACTCCACGGCGGTCAAGGATTGCCATCCAAGCAGGCAAACCGTTCCGTTATTTAAGCGAGTCAGAAGCACAATCATTCTGCTTTCAGATATTATTTCTTTCATAGAGAAAGTTTTATCGAATATTTATGGCCGAGTATAATCGTGATTGACGAATCTGACACAAAAAAGTAAGGAAATACTTTTTGTACAGATAATGCTACTAAACACCTTACAAAGGTGTATAACTGATCTGAAGGCAGTACTTAAACTGCTGTAGCCGAGTATCGCCAAGCTGATGGCGCTCGTCGTCGTCGTCGGTGGTTTTTGTGTCGAAGTCGGTAGTTGGCGACTTGTGACCGGTGCCTCGGTTGTGAGTCAAACTGCTACGATGATTGTGGCAGGGTCGGAAGGACTGCAGCGTAGAGATAACTGTGATAGGACTGTCTGGTCCCGCGGATCCTACCGCCGGAGGAGTACGGAAACGACAAACATTAAGTTTTAACATGGTTTACAGGATCCTAAAAATCGACCAAACAGAATGTAGCAAAACAAAGAAGATGTAAAGTGCAAGCTTGAGCTCGCGGTTTTGAGTAGTGACGTATAGCGGCCCATAGACGTGACGGCCAAAACCACCAGGATCACTAAATCTAGGCCACGATCAGAGTGCAAAAATATCGTGATTAAAAAAATATTATATCTGAGATGTAGATTTATTTGAGATCAATTCGATTTAAATCACTTTAGCTAGAAAATAGCGGTTCTTTACCACGAGATGCAATTTTAAACATTCCAGATTGATTGATCAATCCGTACGATCACTGGAAACATTGCGGAAGAAAGAGTTACGTGTAACCTAAAGTTCAGAATAATTCGCAACTTTTTATTGATGCAAAACCAGTCATACTCAAACAAAACAGCTTAATTTTCTAGCTTGTTAGATAGCTTTATTTAATTTTAATTTCGCGTTCTGATTTGCTGGAAATAGAATGTTACGTAACTGATCAGGGTAGCGCAAGGTAAAAATAAAACTCAACACTCCAATTTGCTCAGAAGAGAAACTGGGTTTTGCTCATCTTCAGCCTGATATAGATCTTTATTTCTTGATGATTATTAGATTTAAATACAAAACAAATGCTCATAGAACGCACCAAATTATAGACGAAGGGAAAATAAAAATATTTTCGGTCTTATTTTTACGGGAAAGGTTCGATTTAAATCATCATAGTAAAACTGGTCTGATTTGAATCGTGATTTAAATAATAATTTAAATCACCTCGATTTTTATTCTCCACCCTGGCTACAACACACTCTTTGATCAAAAGTGTTCGAATTGCGTCGTTGAATGGACCCAGAAACCATTCGAACGATTCCGTCACAAGCCATCGTTGCTTTTGAACTCACTTTGCTATCATCATCGTCAATATTAGTTTATATCTGAGTGCTTATAAACAGCTACTTGCCTGGATAAATAATCATATATTGACAGGTACTCGTCATGTTGATGTTCACTTAAATATATCCATCATTTATAGCTGATTTGTATCTTTTAATGCAAAGTTTTTTTTTTTTTTTTGCGTGGCTTGTTGCGCTGTTTACAGGCCGACGACCAGACTCGAGATTCTGCAAGGCAGAAGATCCTCCTCACCGTGGGGGAGGAGGAAATAGGCAACGGTCGACAGGGTAGAAGGGGGGAGAGGAGGAAGCGAGAGAAAAGTGGAAAGCGCGAACTGGTCGTCGGCCTTTAAACTTTTATTGCTGAGAAAGTTCAGTCTACATGGCCTTCAGAAGTAACTATATTGATAAGGGTACTTCGATACCTCAAAATAACATAGAAATATTTGAAATGTCAGTCGTGACGTTTGGGTCGAGATTAGAGCTTAACATCGTGCCCTCGATTGACTTACAGGATCAACAAGGAAAAGCTGTGCTCTCGCTACCCACAGTTCTGCAACTTCTCAGATGCCATGGTGAGATGCAAATTTTTAGTCTTTGGTGTTTATTAGATATTTTCATTTGTATGTGCATAAAACAAAATGCTAAAACAGTAAGGGAAGCGCGCGGTCATTGAAATGGGCAAACAACAAATATAGACCCGTATGATGATAGTACCGGTAAGACGGCGTTGAAATCACAATTGTTAGCCTTCGTCGTTTGATATTGAAATTAAACACAAAACATATAAATAAAAAGGGAGGAACAAAGAAGGTATCCATTTTCTTAAAACATCCAAGACTGGGTGGATCAGCTTAAAAAAAACATTAAAAAAACAGTTACAGACGACAGAAACCAAAGTCTAAAGCTCAGCTGGCTCGTGTTTTCAGCATCATTTCCATATATACATTCTCAAGGTCGTCAACCAGCTACAACGCGTACAAAAATGTTCAGTCCCAAACCACATTCACAGCACACAACAAAGGGTATGGCCTTCTTCCTAAAATGGACACTCATCCTCCTGGAAACTAAGAACAAAACCGAGACAATTCGCCCCCTCTATGTTATGCATTTTACACAATTCTAGTGTCCGTCAATGAGCTTTAGCAGTGTGTAAACAGAAGCTTGAAACGAGTTCGACCGTATTTAAAGAACAAAAAAAAAAAAACAACATATCTATGGGCCAGGTGTTGACTTTGCGTCATCATAAAACTTTATTAAATACGCCAATGACTTTACCGTTGTACGGCGCCCTTGAGAATCTCAACAAAACACTCAATTTGGCACTGAAAGTTATTCTATTTTAACTTCATTTCAGCCGAATACTATGTAGATTGTCTCTGGCTACATACGTAAAATAACCATACTCAGATGTCCACGCAATGTTCTTCATCGATCCGCATGTGTTTCGAAAGTGACTGCTGCAATGGGGTTTTTTACGCAAAAATAGTGCCCCTTGTAGCACCATTTTTGCTGTAATGCCTAATGCTTTTAAGCACGACCTAACTGCTAGCTTCGTGTTTAAAGTCCCGTCAAACTTGCTGCGAAATTAACAATAACGAGCAATCGCGCAAGAACGAGAAAGCACGGAAGGCGGTGTCTTTGAGATGAACGAGTCAAGGCATAACTCTTTACGCAGCATTCACGAAGAAAAATATTGTGAATTACGTACATACGAGGGCTATAGAATTATTATTGCTTCACCAAAATGGGCATACGGCTGCTCCAGTAGATGCTCAAAAACGTCTCAACCCAGTTACATCATTTCAATGCTCTTTCGCTCAGTTCCAAGTAGAAAGTGTTTTCTGAAAATGTAATTTTGGTAGTTCCGCGTTGTTTTTTCGTTATAAAATTTACTCCTCATTTGCTTACCCAGTATTATCCTTCAAATGTAAACCAAAAGTTTCGCTTTTCTCTCGTTGTCCAGCCCTCGCAGCGTGGAGAACGAACCTTTCCGAGGAAGAATAAACTTCGAAAGTGAACGGCCAGAAAGCCAATCATTGCAATCGACCTAGTAATGAGCTCGACGTAGACAGATAAAATGTTTTCACCAGAAGTTTAGGGTCCACACTTTGACGCTGATCCTGACGTTTTATAACACATGCTAGCATCATTCTTAGTGTCACAGCGCTAACTGCACATATCACGTTGAAGTTTTTTTTTTTCATTTTATCTCGTCAATAATCGTGCTCCCTCACAATTTCTGTAATTGGCTGAAAGATCGCGTGTTCTGCTAAAAAGTACACATGCGCGAGCATATTTTGGTTTCTGCTTTTCTGTTCGGACTCTGTCGTTTACTTCGTTCCCGTTTGAGTCCGCTAAGACAAGGAGTGGCGTGACGATGCACTTTTGGCGCTGCTTGATCGGATTAAAGTAAAACAAAAAATAGCTGTGACTTTTTTTGCTAATATTATTATTATATTGTTTTGCAGCTGCCCACTTTGCGGAAAATACTCGAGGAAGACGGCTATCTGACCGAGATCGCCAGTGATGGCAACTCTATGACGCAGGCCGGAATCGTCAACTCGCCAAACTACTTTATCGATTTCTACCTTGAAAACAGGTATGTACCTATATATATATATATATATATATTAGGGCTGAGCGTCGATTAAAAATTTTAACCCGATTAATCGCCACCCTTTAATCGATTAATTAATCGATTAATCGGTTGCGTTAATTTTTATAAATAATATTTTAAAAAGAATGCAACAACTCGTCTTGCCTTTGAAGACTTATTTTACTCTCTGTTACACGGCGCAAAGGACATTTAGAAATAAGGATACATATAGTTTAACGATTCAAAGACTCACATAGTTTTGCTCCAGCTCCGAAAACAAATACGTTCGCCCACATTCTCCGACAGGAAGACAAGAAGTAAGAGCTTGGGCGATGCTTTCTTCTTTTTTCAAAGAAAGGAACCTTCGACGAGAAGGCGTTGATTGTTGTCTGCGTTTTGGCGGATGGTCCTTGCTGCAGCTACATGGGTGCTTTGCTTGTAGGCGATACTGAAGCGAACTTACGCTTCCACTGTACGAAAATGGCTTTTTGCAGATGATGCAGTGGACTTCCTTCGAGTTAAAAACTTCACCGCTGGAGTTTACTTTAAACTAAAACTTTCCAGCAAAATTGCCTTTCATACTCGTGAACTCGTCCATTTTTACTTGACGAATACTGGAACAAGTAACCATGGCGTTGTTAGATTCCCAGCTTGTTTTTCTGCTTGTTTGTCTTGCCTGGGCAAGATGTGTAATAGATCCTCAACACGTCAAGTTTCGCGGTCACTCGGGGATCAATTGTGGGCCCGGCTTGTTCGTCTAGCCTCGGCAGAACTGTAATGTATATCCTCTAACACGTGACGCTTCGCGAGCGCGAGAATTGAACCTTGCTCATAGCACCCGGCTGGGAAAAGAGTTCTTTTGAGTACCGATTAAAAAACGGATTAATCGGTTAAAAAATTTGATCGCGATTAAAGCCTTAATCGATTAATCGGAAGGTTAATCGATCAATTGCCCAGCCCTAATATATATATATATATATATATATATATATATATATATATATATATATATATATATATATATATATATATATAGAGAGAGAGAGAGAGAGAGAGAGAGAGAGAGAGAGAGAGAGAGAGAGAGAGAGAGAGCGAGCGAGAGAGAGACACTGCTGCAGCGAAGCCTAGAAGACCGAACTAAAAAAATAGTAAGTTGCTCCGGCTGCGCGGACAAATATCGATATAAGCTCAAAAGACCGAAATACGTCTTCGATTATTTTTTTATTGAGATCTTTCATCAAGGGAGCCGCTCATGCACCTCGATTCTGTATTTTACCGACACCCCAAAACAACGCCAACAACGGATCGTCTATACGTGCAAACAATCAGAGAAAATGGCGGAAGACGTTTCTCCAGCATGGCCACACAGTGCATACCGAAAGTTACAAGGCGTTTCGTGACCCCCCCCCCCCCCCCCCCCCCCCTTCTTCCTTATTCGTTGCTCTTCGATACGGTTTTCGTTCTTAGTCCACGCGTCTAGGCGTCTTGCGCCTAGCAATTTCTCAGTGCATTTCCCATGTACCACCCCCCGTCGCGTGTCGTGTCCTTTGCAGGTCCATCGAGCAGTCGTTCTCCCGCCTTCCCAAGTTTATGTGCTACACGCTCAGCTGGCGCAAGTACAAGAGCATGGAGTACGTGCACCAGAACCCGCTCTACTTTGGTGAGCCGCACTCCAGGACCAGAGCGTTTCCGTCACGAGAATGGACGGCACGACCTCCCCTCTCGACACCTCACAAATAACGAAGCTGTTGCGCTTAATTTTTTTTTTTTTTTACGTAACCTGCAGAATACTAGCGCGAGTCACGTATTAGGCACGAGTACTACGTCAGCGATAGGCTGGAACTCGCGTTCAATCAGTCAGAACATGAGTCTTCAACCGAACGTTAATATAGTACTTGTGTGCAATATGTGGCCCGCGCTGACCCCCAGTAAGGTCACGTCGAAAATTCGATTACTCTAGTCATTTTTTATGTATGTGGTGTTGCCTTATCACGCAGTAACATGACCGAGTGTCGAAGCTGTACAGAAAAAAGCTCGCGACTGAAAACCGAGGACGAAAAACATGATTGGAAGCAAGACACCGCAGGATCTAATATTAGATCCCGCGGTGTCTTGCGTCCACTCATGTTTTTCGTCCTCGATTTTCAGTCGTGAGCTTTTTTTCGGGTAACAGTTGGCATATTAAACGTTGAGTGTGCTTCAAAATGGCTTCTTATCTTTCGGGTGTTAAAGAAACCCGGGACAGAAGCCTACACGCTAAGAAACTTAACCTGGGAGCGTGGATTTGTTTTTTTTTATTTGCAGATATGGTTTCGTAAATTTGTTTACGCATGAATAAAAAGTGAGTGAAAACGAAATGTTACATACGCATGCTCCCAAATGAGCGAAGGAATACACAGGCGAAAAGGCTACGTCGACGTGCTACCGAGCGAAATTTCAGCAACACAAGATGCCTTATAAACCGGCACGTGACCCTGACATCATGCAGGCCGCTGTGGTGGCGCTGGTATTGGCAGGGCGCATGTGCGGACGCGTAACGCGAATCTGGTTTCCGCGTACGTGCAGTGCCCACACCTCGTGTTTATGAGCAGCTTTTTGGCTTATACCTCGAATTCCAACGTCAAATATGGCAGCCTTCGCATTAAAAAAAAAAACAAAAAACGGATGTGTCAAGACCCACGTTGATTGGCGGGAGTGGTGGGTCGTTGCAGAGCTGAACCTGCTGGTCACGTGGATCCAGGAGTCCGTGGTGGAGATGGACCCGTACGAGCTGGACCTGGGCCTGCACCACGTGGACACCAGCAGCGCCGGACAGAAGCACGCGCTCGTGCTCCAGCCCAGCGGGTACTACACGATCACTTTCCAGCAGGTGGGATGTCGAGTGCCGCAGAACGTTTCAAAGTTCTACCCTCGCAGGTAGCGTAGTTGGTGACAGGTTAATAACGCTGTAGATGCTCCCCCTCCGGCGCGAGCTTTCTGCCATTGATAGCGCTTCAGCGCTACTGGAGGTGGAACTTCTCACTGCTTTGTTAGAGTTTCGCGTATCACCCGCCGTCGATATGAAGGGGAACGCCGGACCGTCGACCGGTCCGTGCTATCAGCGCCATGACGCGGCTGCCGTGGCGGCTCGCTTTCTTATCGCGAACTTCGCCGAGATTAAGCGCTTGGATCGAGCGCTGTTCTCAGCTCTGCTGCAACTCCCCGCAGAAGGCGCCTGGATTGTAGAAGGAGCCTTTCAGATATGCTATCGGTACACAATGTGATTTAGTAGTTCTTTGTTGTGATATGTGCTAAACCGGAAGGCTGCGGAACAAATAAAAAATAACTTATACTTTCCACTGCTTAGAAAGAAGAACAGTTATTATCGTTCGCAGTTATTATCGTTCGCTCATGAATGAAGAAAGCGGTTGAGTCACTGATAAACCATGCCGAACAACGTCCGCTTTAGTTCACGTGCAATGTGCAAATCATTTGCCGGCAATGACGTGGGCACGGCGCCCACAAAAAGCGATGCGGAAATCAAAATTCACTTCCACGCTTTCTGCGGGGAGTAGAAGCAGAGCTGAGAACAGCGCTCGATCCAAGCGCTTAGTCTCGGCGAAGCGCGCGATAAGAAAGCGAGCCGCCACGGCAGCCGCGTCATGGCGCTGATAGCACGGACCGGTCGACGGTCCGGCGTTCACGTTCATATCGCCGGCGGGTGTACGTAGTAGCTGACAGAGCAGCGAACGTGCCAAGCGGTCCTTGCTTTGAAAACAGTCTTTTAGCTCAAGCTTTTTTTTTCTAAAAGCACGTTTAAAAGCTTAAATCTTGTACCTTTCGGAAGCGTAATTGGGAAGTTTGATACTTTTGACCTTAATCTACCACTTTACCGGGCAATCTCGTCCAACTTTATCATATTTACCACTTGGTGCGAATCGGGGATTACCTAAGGATGACGTAGTGTACCAGCCTTGTCTTTTAGGCGATATGATTATAATTTGGTAAATAACGAGTGAGCGTCGTTTTACCTCAGAGGACCAATGTACAACTTAGTACTTCTAAAAAAATTAAAGACGTTTACGATTCCCTGTAATGCCGAATTAGAGCGCAGCTCTTGAGGAGGAGGAGGCATACTTTTGGTGTGACCTTCACGAGTGACCATGACGTCACGCGTGACGTCATTATGAGAAACGTCCCATAATGCAACGGGCGGGTCACGAGTGAGACCCGCGCGTTATATCATGGAACGTTTCCCATAATGCAACGCGCGGGACCCTCGTGACGTCACTCGTGACGTCACGTGTGACGTCACGTGTGACGCCATTATGAGAAACGTCTCATAATGCAACGCGCGGTTACGCGCGGTGCATTATAGGACGTTTCCCGTAATGCAGCGCGTAGTTACGCCGACTGCGACGTCGACGGCGACGCTGCTCAAGCTGGAAACGAGCGCCTAACCCCCCATTCACACTGGAAGCGGATCCGCGTTCGCGAAGCGGTTGCGAACGCGGTTGTATAAAGATCTACTACAATTGCACGCGCATTTGATGTCATCAAATGTGCGTGCAAATGTACTGAATCCTTATACAACCGCGTTCGCAACCGCTTTGCGAACGCGGATCCGCTTCCAGTGTGAATGAGCCCTAAGAGCTGCGCTCAAAAACCAAACTCGAGTCATTTTTGCTTTGTAGTTTTCAGAAACTGAGGCCTGAGGGCCGAAGATACGAGGAAGCTCAATAACTTGGTGGTGTTTAAAAATAATTGTATTTAAAATATATCTCTTTGTTGGTAGGAAGGCGCGCAAGTGTTGAGAGCAACGATAATTTTAGAGCGCGCCAGAGTTTTCGGTTTTTTTTTTCATTTGTCTACTGTTTGTTTTAATAGGTGAGCGTCTTAAGCGCGTACCTTCCTTACTTTGTGAAGCCTCCCCACTTTTCTTTTATTCCTATCGCCGCAGCGAGGTGTGAAGGGACTGCCGCACCCGTATGACACCAAGTGTACCAACTACAGCCAATTTGACCCGCTCGTCATCTACCCTGTCAAGATGACCCGCCAAGTACGTGTGCAAACTTAGAAACCTTCGCACGGTGTCCTCTCTGTTCGATTGACTGACCCTGTGCACTCTGGCTTCTATCTCCACTTCCGCCGCTTTGGTCGCGTTCATTGAATTGGCGTACGGCCGTGTTATCACCAATGCATGATGCACGTAGTGGTGATTGCTGTGGAGGATAATTGGCACTCTATCAAAAACTTATGTGCCTAAAATACTGCAGCATGTTAGACAAGATCAAATAAGAAATCAAAGATAAAACGATAGTAGGCAAAGTATATAAAAAAATTAAATGATAGCATGTCAACGAAGGTTATACACTATTCATCGGAAAGGGTTACATAAATATAAACAAAACAAGCCACCCTAAGTTAAGCGTCCGCATTCAACGAATAATTTAATTGAGTAAGGAATATGGGGATGGTGGGGGCTGCTATTAATGGTAAGGTAAAGTTAGTTCCATTCTCTGGCGTCTAAACAAACAAAAAAAAAGTGAGTACCGAAAACAATCACCTCTAAAGATTATTCAAAGAAGTGTTTACTGTATTTGTGTCTGGCCGCCATATAAAATGAAACAGATGAAACTACTTAGATTTGTCAATTTGAAAATAACCTTGAAGTAGGAGGCACAAGAACATGAGACCTACTTCGTTTAGCACCGCTAGCTATAAGGTTAGAGGCAAGTTTCTTCAGTGGTTCGGCTGGAGAGTCTGTGCACCTGCACTGAAAATTTTAAGCTTAGCTGTGCCCGCCTTTCAAAAAGAAAACAAACCGATGTTAGCATATTCACGTAAAAAGGCTGGCGTAAGCTAAGAGCTTTGTGGCTTCGGTGGCTACTTTGAGTTTCCTCTCCAAGTCTTTTGAAGGCTTTGGTTGTTACATACTCGGCATGAAAATCCCACTTTAAACTTGGAATATTAAACCTAAACATTTACATTGACTTATCCCTGAAAAAGTTACATCGTTAAGGCTGTGAAACTTAGAAAATAGCTTTGGTTTTTGTTATCGACAAGCAAATTATTTGTTTTTATGAGAACCATCTCCCAGCTAAAGCACAAGTCATTTATTAACTAAACAGTGTTATTGAGATGCATATGTGTTCATTAGATAATAAAATTAATTTCCACCGAGACGGATACTTAAAACGTTAGTTATTGAAGCATTAGGCAATTAGCTCGCTAATTATCATGCCGCGCTCGTGTTTTCACTTCGACTGCGGTTGAAAACGTTATTCGGAACGAAGCAATTTAATCTCTTTTAGGCACTTTATGATATGTTCAGTATATAATGAAGAAAATACCACGGACATCTTGCAAACACACTCCGAAGTATCGGTATAAATCTGCGCCGCGGTGTATTCGCCGCACCAATCAATATCCTCTCAGCCAATGAGAAAGGGCATCGGTATCATCAGTATAGTCCAACCATCGCGTAATCTCAGTGGCAAAAAGGGATGGACGGTTATTTAATACCGACGATGCTCGACCGTAGGAGGGCGCTCCTTATGGGCTGGAGTGATTAAAGGCAGGTAAATGATCTTTATTCCGTGAGCATCACGGGGAAGCTTCCGCACGAAGACGTGCTCAGAGCGCAGCGGTGCCTGACGAACACCTCTTATACAAGCCACGGTCACACTGCTAGTACATAATATAAGAGACCATCTGCAGACACCGTTTTGTGTAAATAAAATAATATATAGCGCGCAAAACACAAAAACCAAAATGAATGGATGTTAATGGCCATACCCTTTGTACGGGAGGCAGCTTGCGCCACCTAGCCTAAGTAGAAGAAATAGTAAAAGTGCGCACCAAGGTTATGCACTTGAACTATTTTTGGTCTTCGTTGTTCGGCGGGGTATATACGTATATTCGTTCCGCAATTGCCACTCTTTACAATGCGTAAGAAAGAGCGGAAAGAGGAAAGGATTCCTAACTCTTCTTGATTTGTGTGTGTATTGTTGTTTTTGCCCCCCCCCCCCCCCCCCCTTATGTAAAGCCCCTACCGGGCGCTATAAAGGTATATTAAATGAAATGAAATGAAATATTTATTTTCTCAGTAATGAATCAACTCGCCCACATCGCCGATTTGACACCGTTTGAGGCGAGTTTTTTTCTTGGAGGACGGATCCTGTCACAGTGAGCCGGGGTCACGCTGCTCCTACATCATACAAAAGACGGTCTGCAAGCACGAGTCACCACAATATCCGTGGTTTGAATGCCGCGTCCCCAAGTTTCCTCCTTGAACTCGTAGCCACGCGGCATTCGAAGCGCGGATCTCGCGGTGAATCGCGTTTGACTCTGTATGCAGACTGTCTTTTGTATGACACGTAGAAGCAGTGCGAACCCGGCTTAAGTCCTACAAAAAAAAAAGTCTGCAGACAAGTTCGAAGCACACGATATGTACGAAGCAATCATACTTTGAAGGAGCTGGATGCATATCTGCAGATAATTCTTTCATCATGTTTGCAGACAGCACAGTTTTTTATTGTCTTTTTTGTATATTATGTACGAGCAGTGTAATTGCGGATTTAGGTATACACAGCCGTGGGGCTTACTTTTCCTTAAATTTTGACATAATCTAAAGAAGGCCGACAATAGTGGCAGAGATTGAACGCGAGTGTTGCGTCAGTGCTCGGCTGGAACTTGCATTCCCACTCAATGAGCACAAATCTGAGCCGCACGCAGACGCGGCACTATACGGCCCAGCTAACCTAGGAGGGCCTTTGACCGAACGCTGGTTCTTCGGTGACGTCATTCTGCGACGCTTGTGTGATGGCCAGATCTGCCTGGAAGAGTGCCAGATGAACATCACGCGGAGCATCTGCCAGTGCATCGACCAGGGTTACACCTTCCGCAACCGCCTGAACGACTCCGGCTGCACGGCCCAGGAGATGGGTGAGTGGCGCACCTTCAAAATCCTAAAAACCCGGATGTACACCTCTGGTGTACATCCGGGATGTACACCAGAGGTGCCATTCCTGATCAGTGCAGTCCACGCTTTGTGGACGCTATGCGCCGAGAAACTCCGGGAGAGGAGGAGGCGAGGGCGCGGGGACGTCAAAACGCCGAGCTCTGATTGGAAGGATTAGTGGTAGACCTAAGGCTGGCTGCCTTTGTCTCCACTGCACTCGTCGAAGGCGTTAGAAAGCGGAACGACGGCGTCTGGCGGCCGGCGTTTGCTTCTCACATTGGACGAGTGCAGTGCCGCTCTCATCTTGTCAGTGACTAGGTGGGCACACCGGTCACTCCCTGAGTACGATGCAGAGAATCTCATTATGATCAACTCGTGATGCTTGGACGGCGACTGCGCTGTGTCCCCGCAGAGAGCTGCGTGCTGCCCCGGAGCCGTCCCGTCGCCCTGGTCGAGTGCGAGAAGTTGTGCGGCTTCCCATGCGAGTGAGTTCACCGGACACTTTTAATATGCCCTCTCAGGTAAAGGGGACCCGAACGAAGTGGACGCGAACGGAGTGGTCGAGACGCGAACGCTCAGCCATTATAGTTAAGCGCTTGGAGCATCGACACTTCGTCCCCCGACTGCCCAGTGGGCGCCACCATTTTGTTTCCTAGTCAAGAGCAGGAGTAACTAAACTTAGCTATGATTCGTAAATACGAATACTTGAGCTTTAGATAGGTTCATGGCGATATCGTGTTGCTTTGTTCTGGACTGCCTTAATATTTGTGGAGGACGGAGAGACACTTTCTACGATTTCCGATAAAGATTCAGGTAACTGGCAACCATGATGTTTAGCACCAAGATGGCTGAAGTGTAGTTCCTCTTAAGCGAATCTTTTATATTTGTACTCAAAATTCCCGCTTGGCAAGTCGACTTGATTCTTAGTTAAGGCGTAAAAAATAAAAAAAAATCCCTCCCCACAATTTTTTTACTTAAAAATTTAGTTTGAGTTTTAAAGGGACACTGAATCGAAATTTGAACAATGCCTCTCACGTTCAGAAATAAGTTAAACATTATCAACAGTATCTGCTCATAACAATCGCACGTTTGTATTTCAAACGAATGGCTGTATTATTCGTTCTAGCTCTTCGATTCTGGCGATTGCTTCAAAATCAGCCATCGAAGAGCGCGGTGCGTCTCGGGAAATCCGTCACGCCCGCGACTTGCCCGCGACGTCATCGGCCTCCCTAGGGTTAAGCGTACCGTAGTTATGATTGTTGACACTTGGTGGCTTCAACGAGTTACTACCTCGCTTAGTCGGAGTCAGTGCCCGAAGGCTGTAACATATCGCCGAGAGATGGCGGAGCCGGCGGAGTCGCGCGCGCTATGACAACACGCTGTGCGTCGTTTGCTCCGCGACTTCGCCGATGGGGCGACATCGGCAATGTCGGTTTCGGGCGCGAGCCCGCTGCTCCTTGAACGGGACGACATCGTCGCGAGGCGGCTGAGGTACCTCTGTTATCTCGCAGGAGGCGAAATGCTGGTATATTTCCTACCTCATCTTATTTATAGGTGACGGCAGATTAATCTGTGGCATTGGTAGGACAAGGCAAGTGCTCCTTACCTGATTTGCTACCGACTGATCTCAACGACCAGAGTCGGCGAGGGCGCCAGCTAACGGATAAATAAATATCGCTTTGAAGGCGCCATACTAGTCTGAATCCTTCATTTTTTAAACGAGCAGGGAAGGAGGCCGAGTCCGGTGAGGCAGCATGGCGGTGGCATCACTCGAGTATCTCACGCAGCGTATCGCATCGATAATGATGTGACCACAGCATTGTTACGCCACGGCAAAGAAACGCGCACACCAGGACGATTTTGTGGCATTACTTGTTACAAGGGCGAACACTAAACGAGCGAAGGTAAGGCATCGGCGTAGAGAGCTTACGCTGGTTTCGACGGGACGCGATTTTCCAAGCGAAGGCAAGCAGAGCTCAGAGAACACGACTGTACAATTCCCACATCGTCACACAAAAACTACCGCGAAAAAACGCTCGCTACGCCACGGTTTTCCAACGTGACTTGTCTCCATTGCGAACACTAAACGAATAAAGAGAAGCGATCGACACCGCTTTCGTGCATCGCGTCCAACCAGGCTTACGCGATCGTCCAAGCGGGGACACTGAGCACGCCGACGGCGACTAAGTTGGAGGGCGAGACGAATTCTTACATCGTCGCACAGAAACTACCGCGCACAAAAGCGGATACCAACACAGCTGTGCGACGTACACCCGAGTCACTTCGAGAGGTCGGCGGCCCTAGGCGAGAACGACGTTCGAAGCATGACGTCAGTGACGTCAAAGAATGGGTGGAAGCAATTGGCTGGCGGAATGAATCCAGGGTGGCCAACTGTGCTTTAGCTTTCTTCGCCAAACAATCGGTGTTCCGCTCTGGCCCAGCAACGTTGTGGCCTAGGTAATCTGTACTAGTGAGCGTACATCCCACATAGTGGCGCTGCCGTTGGAGGCCGATGCCGTCACGGCACTCCATTGAAGCTTCCTGACCAACAACGAGGGGTTTTTCGGTTATCGTTTAATTCAGTTTAAAGGGAAGCTGAAGCGGTTTTTAATAGGAATAAAAACACCTAAGCCTAGTTAATGAGGCCTCAGCAATCACGAATAGCGTATTCGTTTGGTTATTTTCTGCGCGGATTAACCGGAAAAGCGCCTTCAAAGTAGCACCGAAGCCACGCCTCTCCGAAGCAGAGGGAAAGGGGAGAGAGGAGGAAGCCCGTCAGCCGGCGTCACAAAAGGACCGACTGGGGGACCCCGCCGCGGCTGGCCGCGCTTTCCTCGTAGGCTGCTCTAGTGTCTTTTCGAGCCGTCGTCATTCTGCCGCTGCATAGCGCTTGCTTTGATCCGTTGACCGGTCATGCTATTCACTCAATCGCATGACGTGTTGATTGTTCTCTTGTTTGTTCACGTGTTTGCAGAATTCTCGTGGCACCGAACCAACTGACTAGTGCTGTTGCAGGATGCCGTACTCATGTGTAGCCGCCAGCTTTCACGAACAGCGCTCGTCGCAGTTGTTCTTCCCGCTTACCGTCTTTTCCACTTCGTCACCGAGCTTTTAAAGGGGTGGGTGGGTTTGAGCAGTACACCGTTTATTGTTCGAAACGTGTTTCGGACGGCGCATATGAAAACTATATACGTATGGGTTTGGGTCTGAAGAAGTCTCGCCTGAACCCGACTCTCTGTCGACCATCTTTGAAGGTAAGAAGGCAATTCAGCGCATTAAAAGTCACAAGCAAAGGGGGAAACGTAACTAGGTAGGAATTGTAGGTCGACTGTTCTAGAAAAAAGCTATTATGTTATTATACTCTGTTTCACCTTGTGTTGTACCGCAGGGAAGGCTACAAGCGCGAGCTCCTTGCTCTTGGGCACATCTCGGCGGCACAAGCTCTCGTGCACTAAGGGCAGCTGCCAACGCTATGAGCTCGCGCTTCTTGCCTTCGCTGCGGTACAACATAAGGTGAAACGGAGTTAGAATTGTGCAGTGTGCTAGAAAAGCCGCGATCATTTAGCCGAGTAGCGGGTTTCTACTGGCTCTCTTGTGTTAACCGCCTTATATTAGTGTTTTGGAGTTGGTTTCTTATATTGCTGAAGTGACCATATTTTCCGGACCGACTCCGGTCCGGGAAATCTGGGAAACAAAAGAAAACAATCTTGGGTAGCCCAAGATTTTTTTCTTTTGCCTTTTATCTACTCGGCTACGCAGTCACTTGGGAGAGGAGGGCTTGCTCTAATAAGTGGTCATGCAATTCATAATGCGACTTTCACGGTGCAACTTGTTTTAGCATAAACATTTTTTTTACAGTTGCTGACATTATTTGAGGTCACATATTTTTTAAACGTAAACATAAATTTTGTTAAATTTTTCTTCCAAAGGTTCATATTCTCTTCAGGAGAGCTTTTTGGAAATACAAAGCATGTGACCTTCTCTTCTGAAATGAGTTCTTTTTTTACAAGTTACGCAGTGTTTTTCGTATAAAGATTGTGTTATGCAATTATTCTTTGTGCCATAGAAATGCGATCGGACGATGATAATGCTTGGTGGTGGTGTGATGCAGTCAACAAATCTTGGTAGAATTATGCAAATATAGAGGCCCAGGAAGCTTTCACGATTTTGACATCATTTTGGCATCAAATTAAGGGCTGCCGGGCACACATCTCCGATTTTTCTAAAGCTATAATGGCGTAATAGTTTGTGGCAAACAAACTAAACGCAGCGGAGGGTACCGCTATCACAGGGATGGACCTTCTGCGCAGTTATTCGCATAGTGCGCAAGGACATGGAGGTGGCAGAACGGTGACCCTGTTTTATCACCCGTCTCATCTCAGCGGAAGCTCTCCCGTCGCTCGAAGCCGATTATACTATCCCTTCAAAGTTGAAACCATTTCAGAACAATGCAGCCTGCACGCTTACGCGTCCAGCAGCTGGCAAGCACGAAGGCCGATGTGTGCAGAATTCTTGTCCTCGGACGACCGTTTTGGGGAGGGTCACGCTAATCCGGCTTGAGGCGTCCCGTCAAAAGCACTCCGTTTATTGTCAACGTTTTAGGTTACAATAAGTAGCAGTCAGTACGTTCCTGATGGTATGAAGCCGGCTATGTCGGCGCCCGCGCAAGCGGTTCCTCGAGTCTGCGTTTATTACTGCGGGGGGTCATTTTCCTACTTTGCCAACGGCTGGAACGCGTACTTTGTCACGTCTAGGGTCGTTTGGACACATTCCTCTTTCGGATTCACCGACAGATTTCGAAAAATCAGAAGCCGAACCCGATATACAAGAGCAGAAGACCCGGCGCCCGGCTACTTCCGCAAGCGACGGAGCAAGCGAGAATCGAGATGGTCCTTTTATGACGTAGTGGAGCGTCACGCGTCACTAGCCAATGGCGTGCCGCTGCGGCGATCGCTTCTGATTTCTTCGCTTTTTTTCGCGTTGAGGGATTATTTTGGGTCGAACGGTTGTGACATTTGGACTCAGCAGGCACAAACACGTCAGGATCAACCCTTAACTCATTTTTTTCGAAAAGCTCTTCAGCTTCCCTTTAATAAACGTTTTCTCGCGTTTTCCAACGAAATGTTGATGTTCCTGAGGTTCTACTGCTACCTACGTCATGATGAAGCAAAGACATGAGCTCCAGAATTTATCTCGTACCCCTTTAACAATGCGCTGGATGTGAGCCTGTCAAACGCCGCGCTCATCGTTTCCGCTCGGACGGAATTGTTTCGGCGAAAACGTGCGTTTCATTGCCTCGTCATTCGTCGAGCTTTATGCGAGGAGCCCACGTGATTGGCTTTGCGAACGCTCTGCGCAAAATAGATCGCGGGGATGTGCCAGAGTGCAATATTTCCTCGTTATATAGCACCAGAAATAAAACTTTTTCGAAAAATCTATTAAGCCAGATATGTTTAGTCGGCAATTATTGACAGTTCACAGAAACAAAAATACTCAGGTTAAAGAAGGCAAAAACAAAGACAGGACAAATACGCATTAAAATAAATGTTTTAAAGAGGCAGTTTTTGTCGGCTTCTAAATGGCAGTTTCCAAATCGATCTCACAGATCCCAGGTTTAAACACTACACTTTCTATTTTGTACCTCCGCCTTCATCCTCCTCGATTTGTTGTTAAACAGATGAGGGTATTATCCCTGCAGAAAGCTGAAGTGCCCAGTTTCGTGTTTTCGGCGTTTATATCCGAAACGACGTGGCCTAATAACTCGGTGTCTATTTTCTTGTCCTAAAATCTATAATATTTTGTAACGCGACATCAGCATCGTGAAATTGTTGTAAAAGCTACATACAATATATATACCTGATGAAGAGCGGTCCCCGCTCGAAACGTCGTAATAAACTTTGAATTAGTAACTCCGACAGTACGCATCTTTGACTTATTAACTTTTCCCGGTCCATTGTTTTTATATTTACCTTACTTCACCTATATATATATATATATATATATAAGAAATGTTGTGGAGATCCCTCAAAAAGAAAAGGCGAAAATTACTCTACAGGTTTTTGTTGCTCATTCTCCGTCCAAAGGTAGCAGTAGTGGTCTGAACCAAACGCTAAAGTCTCAAAACTAGCCGTTATCTTAATCAAAAGTTACGAGTGATTTTCCGAAAATTTCCAAAGGAAAAAGGGATGTTTTTGCCCATCTTGGGTAACTGGCGCCATAAACCTCCATGTATTCGAGAAATTTGTCGGCCGCCATTTTCTCATTGAAAATTTCAGAGAATCTTAATTTTAACTCTTGAATAAAACGACTGCTAGTCCTGGCACATTTGCATCCGGTTCGGACCGCTAGCGCTACATTTGGGCGGAGAATGAGCATTCGGCAATGGGTAGTTTATTTTTGCGTTGAAAAATATACTGTAACATTTTTTGGACATCCTGTAGATTTGCGAGCGATAGAAGATACAAATAAGTGAAAGTGCAGCTGTAGGAAGATAAATATATTTATTTGCTTCTTCGATAATTTCTTATCGAACAATAATTGTGAAGAGCAAGGCTCTTCACAATTACCTCTGATGCGAAGCAAGTGCCAGCCGCGTATATAAAATAAAATGTTTATAAACGGTGAACCATCGCGCAAATATCTGGTGTTCGTATACTCGTTTTTCTACTTGTGCATCACGAAATCGTTCGGCGTATCTATATATCGTTTTTCTTTTTATTCTCGTAAATAACACGAACCAGGAGCCTGGCTGGCGTAAGCCTCCGAGCCTACCACGATAAAAAAAGTAAGCGACTTACTTGCTTTGCAGGGAAACGATCTACGACATCACGCAGTCCTTCTCTAAGACGTACGGACTGATGGCCGAGGAAGGGTAAGTCTGACGCCGGTCGTGCTTACGCTTCAGTGTTAGACACGAAATAACGCCGTCCTTTCTCTCCGGTTAGGGTCTATTTCCTCAAGCTCAAACTGCTCATGACGTCACGGAATGTCGAAGTCGTGCACTTCATTCCAGCCATCACGGTGCGTATGGTTCCATGTCTGTTCTGTGTGCGTGTGTGTGTGTAATTGTTCCACAGCCCAGCAGGATTGCGCCATCAGTCAATAAGAACGTCAAGGAAGGAATAACGAAGCAAGAAGCGTGAACTTCATAAGCCACGGCTTGCGTGTCTTACGTTGTCGGTGACTACCGAGTGTATAGGCAGCCACAAGAACGACCGAACGGACGACGGGCGGCTTGGGCTCGCAGCTGACGGAGCTGCTGGGCATCGTGGGCGGCTACATGGGCTTCTGGATGGAGCTGTCCACCCTCAAAGTGCTCTGGCGCCTGGTGGGGGTCGCCCAGCGCTGCCTGGCCTCGGGCCGCCTGCTCAGGGGACGGCCCCTGGCCCTGCTCCGGGCCCGCTTCGCCTGGTCTTTGGGCCTGGTCGTGGCGGCCGGCGGCTGCGCCTTCGTCTGCCTCGTCAGCTCCTACTGGGACGTCCGCTCCTACCTGCAGTACCGCACCACAGTGCTCTTCGAGCAGACGTCGCTCAGCGGCATCGCCTTTCCGGAGATGACCGTCTGCAACGAGAACGGGTACACGTGTCGTGACCACGCCGCGGCCACCTGTTGCCAAACTGAAGCGTGACAAATTTGGTCTCGCGGGCTCCTTTATAGACCAACTCAACTTGCTGACGTCATACGATCGCGGTGGCGCTGCTGTCGGTACTGCGCATGCGCTAACGCTTCATTCCTCCCAAATTTGGCTTCTGTGCATGCGCAGTGCCCACACCTGTTGTGGGCAAAGCGGGCTTGTTTGTAAACAGTGTGTTGGTTTATAAAGCCAGGGTCACGCTGTTTATACATATATATATACGGGTGATTTCATCTCAAATCGTGCAGGCAAAAAGGGTCGAATTTTTAATTTCGCTGAAAAAGAAATATATGTCATGGCGTCGTCTCTAGAAATGCAGTCGCCACAAACCGCAAGTTTGTTGGATTTTTTGTTCTCGACTTACGAATTTTAAAAGAGGCCGGGGCGGAAAGCAATGTTTTTCACATCCGTTTTGGGTCGGATGTTTCGCTCGATCTCCCGGCGTGAATTTTTAGTTCATATTATATTAACTTGTTTTCAAGCACTCTGTGAGCCCAGTTAAAAGGCTCTAATGACATGAAATATTTTTAGGCGCTTTTTCTTTTTTTTTTTGTAAAAATGTAAAAAACGCCCTTTCGGTTAATTGTTGATGAACTTTGACAATTAAATACTGGCGATCTAATTGGGTTACATCAATATTTTTTATGTCTATGAAGAGCCCAAAACACGCTCTATTTATATATTATAAAATAACAGAGCTGCATAAAATGTCATTTGCGGTACGTTTACGTTAATGTTACGCTAAAACCAAAAAGTATCAATTTTGAGGTCGATTTTCTAAAAAAAAACATTTTTTATTTTTTTTTTGTTCGAATGTGGATATGGTAGTTGTTTACTCGAAAAGGAAGACGAGAAAGTATGTATTTCGTTTGTATGTTTTATATTTAAGCCTCAATATCGAAAAAAAGACGTCTTCGTTTTGCAAGTCCTAAGTCAGACATAGCGACCCGTGCGTTTCTATGAATTGTGAAAAAGTTTTCTTGCATTTTTGTCTGCGTTTTGTAACCAATTATAAACGTAATTTGCGGTATTGACTAGTTATTTATGTTTTGATTAGAGCGGAAAACCACGAGCAACATATCTAATCAAAGCAGCAGGCCTAGTAGAATTTCAATATCGAAGAAGCACAGACGTTGTATTGTTTCGATTTATAAAATTTTCACTGTAAACTAGCATGACTAGCTATTCAGTCATATTACTAATACATAGAAAGTCACCACATAATTGATATATTATATACAATTCTTTCCGAAACCAAACGCTAGGGTTTGTTTACCGCACATCGCACAGATCACCAGGGAATTGCCTTTCACTTCCGTAATACACAAAGGTGAAGACAGAGAAACGGTCCAAAACACACGGAGAGATTGTCACGGAGGGGATAGGGAAGAAAAATAAATGAATAAGAATAAAATTACCCAACTCCCATCTCAACGAAAATTGCGTTAAAAAATAAAAGATTTAGGTTCGACCGGTGGTCGAACCTAAATCCACAGATCCAGTACACAGTCAAAGAAATCGAGGACACGTAAAAGTAAAAAAAAAAAAAGAATAATAATTAAGACGGAAAAGCTCAGCCGCACACGGCGAGAACAAAAACGAACTCCTCCGGGCATTCCCTAAAAGGGACCCAACCAAATGCGTGCGAACACGCTCTCAACAGCACCGTCAGGCCGCTACGCCATGATGAAATAAACCCAACAAGTAAACCATGCTAGCAAACAGTTCGTAAGAAAACATTAAAAAAAAAACCTTCAGCGGAACCGCACCCGAGAAACAAAGTTCAGCGGGGCGAAGAAACACACACGAAATAAAAAATAGTCTTTACTGACCGACGTCAAGTCCAGTCCCACGACACTGAAGCCTGGCAGGATGACGGCGTCCAGATGATGCTCGAATCTACTCTTCACTCTGTTCCATACATACACGACGGCTGTGCGGAACAGAGTGAAGAATAGATTCGAGCAGCGAGTTTTATGCGCGAGAAGGCAACCGAGACGTAACATGCCTCGAGCTCCATTTCGGGAGTGGAGCTTTCGAGGTAGTTACTGTAGTGACTCACACTTCCTCTTTGCCCTCGCCTTTTTCAGAAGAACACGTCAGCCGGCGCTAACTTTTCATCTCAGGACAGGATCACTCTTCACAAACGGTTATAGTTAACAAGGAGGCTGACTTTGACCCAACTAGTCTCCGGGTCTTCGTTGTTTTCAAAAGAAATAAGCCTTCGGTGCTATCGGATCCCAGCGGAGATAGATAGAGCACGGCCGTTTCAAGGATAGGGCGCTCGAAGCTTGGCCAAATACGCGGTATCACTTCACGCGTGTACGGATGGCTCGTTTCAAGATTTGCCCACATCCCTATTAGAACCGGCGCATCTTCGTGTGTGCGTCTGCGGGATTGTTGTCGCGTGCCGCCGGTTTTAGAGCGCACGCGGCGTTGTTTTGGCCGGCATAACTGTTGTTGACCGCCGATATTGTAAGGCCATGGTGTTCTCATCCTCCCGGGCAACACTTACTTCGCTTTCCCTTCTGCAGTACTCTGACTGACTGACTCCTCCTGGGTGGCCGTCACTGTTCGCCTCGTCAACGCCACATTCGTACCATTCCACTCCTCGTGACACAGGGTTCGCTGCTCGCTTTACTGTCACGGGCCGTGCTATCTAACGCAACGAGCGCGAAAAGTCGTGGTCATCTGCATGTTCCGAAAGAGCGGGACGTTCATATAGACCAATGAGGGCCCCGAATCATTACGACGTCTGACGATTTCTACACATTAAACATTTACGACGCCTGCTGGTCTGTTAAGTAGTGTTGATTTCTATTTTGAACTGCTCCAATATAGCTTGCCGCCTATAATAAAATTTAAATGAGGAATAAATATAACAGGGTGGAGCTACTTCATTTTTCTGTGAGAACGTTGAAAAAAGACAAGAATATTGACAAGTTTGTGAAGACGCGCAATTCGCAAGTCCGTTTCGGGTCGTAAAAACACGTTTTTGTACGATATTAATGCTTAAATATAAAACATACAAACAAAATACACACTTTCTCGACTTGCTTTTTGAGTAGACAACTATCACATATCTACATTGTAACAGAAAATAAGAAAAAATAAAACATGTTTTTTTTGAGAAAATTGATCTTAAAATTGATACTTTTTGGTTTTAGCGTAACATTAACGTAAACGTACCGCAAAAGCCATTTTAGACAGCTCAATGATTTTATAATATATATACAGAGCGTGTTTTGGGCTCTCCATAGACATAAAAAATATCGATGTAACCCAAGTATATCGCCAGTATTTAATTGTCAAAGTTCATCAACAATAACCAAGGGGGCGTTTTTGACATTTTTACAGAATACAAAACAAACCGCTTAAAAATATTTCGTGGCATTATAGCCTTTTAACTGTGCTCACAGAGTGCTTGCAAAACGTTAATATAATGTGAACTGGAAATCCACGCCAGGAGATCGAGCGAAACATCACTCCCACGACGGATGTGAAAAACACTGCTTTCTGCCCCAGCCTCTAATAAAATTCCTAAGTCGAGAACAGAAACTCCAACGAACTTGCGGTTTGTGGCGACTGCGTTTCTAGAGACGACGCCATAACATATTTTTTTTTTTTAGGGAAATTAAAAATTGGACCCTTTTTGCGTGCACGATTTGAGATGAAATCACCCATCATACAGAACAGTCTGCATACAGACTCGAACGCGCGAGTCATCTCGAGATCCGTACGCTTCGAATGCCGCATGGCGATACGTTCGAGGAGGAAACTCGGGCACGCGGCATTCGAAGCGCGGATATTGCGGTGACTTTTTGCAGAATGTCTTTTGTATGATGTACGAGCAGTATGAAGGCCGGTTCAGACACTTGCGTTTGAGTGCGTTTGACTGCGTTGCGTCGAGTACCGAAAGCGAGTCACCGGCACATCTGTGCTTCGTACGAAGCGTGGAATTCAATTCAAGGAATCATCTTGGCACGCGATATAAGCAGAAGTAATGTCCCGGTTTGTCGCATCCGCAACGCAGTCAAACGCAGTCAAATGCAACTGTCTGAACCAGGCTTGACTCCGGCCTAATGATATAACGACCTGAGTATGCCTTGCCGAACATTTAATCGGACATGCTTCTCATTGTGAGCACCTTTGTCACTAACAGCCTAAAGCAGCGGTGACGCCGCTGCTGCATCCTGCAAAGAAACGATATCTAGAGTAGACACCGTATAAGGCGTGTTTCTTCCTCGTACGTCGATCCCGTTACATCGGTGGAACAAGAACAGTCTACAGAGGTGTTCGAAGCAAACGTGTTTCGAACATGCTCGAGTCATGTGTCCGCAGATAATAGAGCCCTTTCGAAGGTCACGTGTTCCTTGTTAACAGGTCACTGCGCAATCGTGGAACAAGCGACACCACAAAATGTGAGATTCTAAAACTATACATAAGCTATACCTGTTTTCACCTCAAGAACCGAAGTAAAACATGTCCGGCTCCTCGCGGAGCATTACTGATTTCCCACTTCATGTGGATAATTAAGACATATGTAGGTGAATTTTAGATTATATATATGTTATCTTATCAAGACGCACACGTTCCAAATGCCAAAAGCGTCGCTTTTTCCTCCGACAACCAAACCTCTTAAGAACTACTTCGCACCGCGTATGAACAATGCGCAAAACTTGCTTTTTTCTTGAGGTGAAAACGGGTATAGAAATAAATTGTCATTATACTTCGTCTCAACCTAGCATGGACTATTGTTACCCGTGCGTGCTAAAAGCGCGAGCCAGTTGCTTTGGATGAAGCCTCGGTGGCTGCACGAGCGCTCGTGCAGCGAGTACTCCAGTCCTGGCTGTCAAGTCTAGCCGCTCGCGCTTGCACAGCCTTCGCAGTTAGTCCATGCTAAGGTGAGACTAGAGGTGAGACGAAGTATAGACGCTCTCAGGCAGCTGTGCATGGGCGCAGCCATAACCGACCTTCAGTTTTTGTAACCACTGATTGCGTTCGCTTCACTTCATCATTACACAGCAGGACAGGTGTTCGCCACTTTAGGTGTTACTGCGCCCTTCTCCCCAGCATAGGCCTCTGTGGAGGCTCATAAAGGCCCGCTTCAGTGGCTCGGCATTTCGGTAAAACAAGAGAAGGTCGGCTATGGCGGCTCAAACTGGCGCGTGTTTAAAGCGTCTATTGGGGAGGAGATCAAACAGTCACGCCTCTAGCGGTGCGCTTCAACTGTGGGGACAACAAACCGTATTTTCTTGTTTGTTTTTGATCCGAGAAATCGAAGATGACGATTCGAAGGCCACTCCTCGTGCGACCAAAGCACTGGTCAGAGCGAAGCGCTCGTGCCCAGACCGTGCTCGGCCAGGTTCAATTTCTTTGTTATGCTGTGTTGATAAACACCGGGCTGTGGGGACAACAAGCTCGATAAAGCGCCCCCTATAGTTCGATCTCCTGCCCAATAGGAAGTATTCACTGGCGGCCATAGCTGTGTGCGCGACTGCTGAGCGCGTGCTGATGGCTAGCTTCCAGGGTTCTTTTGCAACCTGCATTCCACACCGTAAAAATGGCCGGTCTTAGCAGCCTATTAATGGGGGCTCGTTCTGAGCATGCGCTCTAGAAAGCACCCACAAATATGGCGCCCAGTGAATACTCCTTATAGTAGAGTTTTTTTAGATTCCACCGTTGGCGGTGTCTTTTGCGTCCGCCATTGTGCAGGAATTCCACAGCTTCCAACAGAGGGCGCACTTTCGAAAGGGGTCTATTCAGATGCATGCCTTCGGCGAACACTGTGTATTTTGTACGATGTATATCAGCGGTATGAGGGTCGGTGTAAGAAACGCGGCGTGACGAGTCCCACGCATTTGGTTATCGCTCCGAGACAATGAAATTGCAGGATTAGCAAAAAGCAAAGGCACAAAAAAAAACGTATGAGAAAGAAAAAAATATCGTGAACTTAATAAGGTATGTTCTGCGTTTTGAATGCTGTCAGTCACCATGGACTTCGCTATACTCTGTTTCACCTTATGATGTACCGCAGGAACGGCTACAAGCGCGAGCTCCATGCTCTGTGGCACACCTCGGCGGCACAAGCTCTCGTGCACTAAGGGCAGGTACCAAAGATATGAGCTCGCGCTTCTAGCCTTCGCAGCGGTACAACATAAGGTGAAACGGAGTATAGACCTTTTCTGTTTCCTGTCGTTCTCAGTCACGTGGGTTCCGTATCTGGTATGCGGGGCGAAAAAATAATAAAACGTTTAAACCTGGAATATGCGAAAAAATATAGATGAGGCAAATCAAGAATGTGTAACAATCACGCATTTTTCGTAAACACCTTCCAGCTGCGGGGAGAGATCAAAAAGATGTTTTACCGCATACCAGAAGTGACGATATTCAAGATGGCTGCGCGCTTGTGGAAAAGGTGTATAGAACAAGCATCTACGCGTTTTTTTGTTTTTGGAAAAGAAAAAATTGATACAATAACGAAAATACACCCCCGGATACACCCCCGTTTTTTTTTTTTGTCCTTTTTTGTTTCTTTTTGGCGTGGTATACCTTATTGTGTCACACAGTCGATGAAATCATGGGGTCTATATACTTTCCCGCAAAACAACTTGGGACAGCCAATCATTGCAATCTACGGAGAGAGAGCTCGGCGAATGACGACGCTCTGAAAATGATTTTAAAGTATACGTGGCTTTCTTTATTTTTTCCTTTGTCTTTGTTTTTACAGGGTCAACATCACGAAGCTCTGCTTGGATGCGGGTCGCCCAGAATGCTCCAACGCGTCATTTGTGAGTTTTTTTTTTTCGACCATAAACGTTTTGTTTGAGTTTCCTTAAACGGCACGTTGATATTACGCGAAGGAACTCGGATGCCAGCCGGTTTCATCGTACTAGTACTATATGCGACAATGTAAATACAGAGCGCGGCGGGCTAGTTCACGAACCGGCAATCGTCAGTCTTTTGACAACTTCTCTCCCAGCTGAAAAGCAGCGATAAAAACCACCAGTGCATGGCATGCAATGTGCTCCGGAGACGCTCAAATTTTGTAGTTACAATTAATATTCGAGTAAATATTAAAAAAAAAGCGACAATGTCGCTTTCGTGCTGTATCGCGCACTGTACTAAAAAAAAAAAAAAAAATCTATTACCCCCTGAATTATAGTCCCCACTTCATGAGAAACAAAACAGCGCTAAATCCGAAGAAGTCTTAAAAAGGCGAGAGTAGAGTTGTAGATGTTACTGAAAACAAGGTAACGAAATACGTTACTCGTTTCTTGCAAAATAAAGGAACGCGTTAGGGAACTACGTTACCTCAAATAAAAGGAACGCGTTACCGTTACCGGTAAAAAGTAACGCACGTTACTCTTGCATTACTTTTTATTTATAAATTAACTGTAACAGACATTTTTTTTTTTTTTTTTTTTTTTGCGACAGCGTTTTTTGAAGTTCGGACAAGGTTTTTTTTTTTTTAAGTTGGACTTTTTGCGTGAAAAAAAGCGGCGGGAAAAATTTTGAAGGTATGTGGAACGAGTGCAATAATGAATGACTCGGCGCCTATACTTCCGTTTCAGGTTAAGTCCATTCGCAGCCGACGATATACGAGCTAAATAGACCAATCAAGCTGCGCTAAAAGCGCAAGTCACTCGGCCTTTTCTGTTTATGACTGGTTCAGCGATGAGAGAACATTCAAAGAAACTTGACGAACGCCATGATGATGTCCTTTTGACTCCGTCTGATTGGTCCCATTCGCTCGTGGCCTCGGCTGTGTCTGGGCTTAAGGTGACAGGAAAAAACATTAAGTGCACTTTCTTCGGGTCTTGGGAAGAAGATGGAACGAGTAACGTAACTACGCTACCTGTAACTTGAAATAAGTAACGTAAGTACGCTGCTATTTTGGAAACGTAACGAGTCCGTTACCACGCTACCAAATAAAGTAACACGTTACCGGTAACGCCGTTACTTGTAACGCGCTATCGCCAACACTGGACGAGAGTATACATCGGCTAATAAATCACTTTGCTCGGTTTCTTTTTCCATCTTTGCGTTTTTGACAGACTTTTTTTGACTCTGAAACATTTCTAGATCGTAAGGATCGCCGTAGCAGCCGAACCGTATCTCACCCACGGCCGCCCCTATTTGTTGCTCCGCGTGTTTCTCGCGGCTCGCCAATGTTTCTAGGAGGCGTCACCTTTAAAAGCGGTGGCTCGAGCCACCTTGGTGAAGTCACCGACCAGGTGCGAACGGCATAAAGGAGCTTCATGGTTTCCCACCTCCAGCGCGAGCTTTCGACAACGCTTGGGCATCCTATGAGGATCGAGCGTCCACGCGCTGTCAAAGCTCGGAGAGCGCGCTGGAGACCGCGGGCATTCAGAAGACGCGCCCTGTCGTTAGCACTCTGTCAGTGACTATAGTAATTTGTACATCTACGTGAAGGGTATAGGGCCCTTCCACTTTGCTCAACATCAGTCAGATCGCTCTTACACTCGGTGTCGTCTCTCACCCTGAAACGACGCAGAATTTTGAAGACTGTAAGTAAAATCTGTACTTTTAGAGCCGAGCTTTACCTTTGAGTGTAAAGACCGCAATAGAACACGAACCTCGTCGAAGTCTCATAACTAGCAGTTCATGTTTCGTTCGATTCTTGAAAAAACATGTCGGCCTCTGAGGCACCAAGGAGTTTCCTTTCCAAGTTTTTTATTACAGCTTCGACTAATACCTTTGTGATTTGTGTAAAACCGCAAATGGTTTGATGTCCTCTGCGAAGGTGAGAACCGATTCAAAATTAAGTGTTTATATTTTAAGGCAGAATAAGTTCTAGTGGAAGCGAAGATGGGATTTGTGTAGCCGTCGCCGTGCTCTGTCATCCTAAGCTTGATTCAGGGAGACAACACTATCGGTCGCGTCACATGACACAGTGTCACGTGATCACGTAACGACATCGGTAGGTTACATTACCTCCCACTTCCCGATTCTGCATATACTCGAGAATGCTGAGTTTGCGCGGAAGGTCGAACGATCGCCTTAATTTTTTCTTGCTAAATTCACAGAATGAATACGCCCGTTGAGCTCGCGGTAAATATTATGTTCCATCAATGTGACTTCTGCTTGTCGGTGTACACGTACTACATGGACGTGTCCCGCTAGATGAGTTCTGTCTTTAAGGGCACCTTGTTTCTCCTCAGGCGTACGCAATCGGTACTAACATGGAGCTGATGAAACACCTCCTGCACTACTCGTACCCGATCGAATTTATGGTGGATTCGTGTCAGATGGCCTTTGCCGGGGAGACCTGCGAGAGCTTCAGCTGCACCCACATGTGAGCGCCAAAATATTCCGACTTTAGAGCCAGAAGCAACATGCAGTGCCGTGTTCTTTAGCCGGGAGGTAACGTCTTCCGATGACAGCTGGGAGCCGCTTCCCGATATCTGTGGTGATGCAAACATTCAAATGAGGAAGGAGGGAAGGCACAGAGTTGTTAATCCCTTGAGTGCTCAGGTATACTCACATTTAACTACATGAAGAACACGGTCGGTGCCCGGGGGCATTTAATTTGGAAGAGAGTCTTCACCCGTGACTACGGCAGTTGGATGCACTGGTAACTCAAGACACCTGACGCCCTTTCACATTATTTTTAATAACTTTTTTATGTTCTGCAATTGCTATAGATGCAGGGGTTACTTTGATTTCCAGCTTCTCTGTCAGTGCGTGGGTAAACGAGTTTAAAAAGAAGTTTGCCTTTGTCCATCAAGCCCACTAACACGCAATTCAAATGTTACCGAACCGGTCTTTTTTTTTTTTAATATCACTAATTGCAAACGGGACAGTGGCAGAGCGGTGGGATTGTTTCAAACGGGGGCGGATCATCTAGTGAACTTCTGCCATTTTCGTAGTGTAACGTCGGTGTTAACGTCACATACCCGAGATATCTGCGAATCGTGGAAAGGATTGAGAAAAAAAGCATACACACAAACTTCAGAGCTGTAATCACAACATTGGCAGTTTTGTATGCTACGCATAAAATTTTTAAAACGCCATGTGACTTTTCCCTCGCACATGTGAAAAGATGTGCGTTCAAGTGCGTTTACGGGACGCAGGTGGCGGCTGAGCTACACGTCCAACTGGAAGGCCATCTGTTTCACGCTGCGGCTGGCTTCCGAAAAAGACGACAATTCTTCGCGTGCCTACCGGTCCTGCAGGGAGCCCTGGAAATACAGTAAGTGTACCGCTCACGCTCCAAGCCACGAATTGACCGCAAGACACGACGCTCCCAAAGGGGCTTGTCGGAGCACACCCGTAGCAGTTGCTGTCTAGCTAAACTCGGACCCGATGCTTTTTTTGAAATACAGTGGATTCCTATATGATCATTAGCAGCTTAGTACGTTTGCCCACCGATGACTGTGTAAATTCATAAGTACGTGTACGAATGAGCGGGCGCGACAGTGTGCAATGTATGTGTAAAGGTTGACGTGTATCTTCCTAACAGACGACCAACCAAAAGACCTATAGCATACTGATTGTTGTTGATTAAGGGCTTTATGGCGCAAAGCTACTATGGCCATACTGCGCCAAGCTTGTTTAGTTGAAACATACTCAGGACTTTTTGATACAAATTATCTAAAAAAGGTTCATGTGACAAGGTTAAAAATCATAGAATTAAAATTACAACTGCAGTAGGAAGCCGGTTTTTCTTACGTAACTTATGACACGATCAAACGGTACTATAGGAGTCTCCCCAATTAGCAGCGCTGGGTGAAAAGGAATCTGGTGTGAAAAAAACTCGGGGAAATGTGTACGTCGTTCTTGCTCAAGCCCTGGGCACAGCCACAAAATGTGTAAAATTGTTAAACGCTCCCCACAGTAACCACACAGCGGTGGGGCTTCCCCCCTGAGCAAATGTTTGTGGGTGAGGTAGGAGTGTCCAATTCCAAGACGACACAAAAGAACTTCATGGCGGCGGGTTTTGTGGGATGCACTCTCCCACATACCAAGAGCTGGTTTAATCCTGTGAAGTTTGTTTTCGCATTCCAAACTCCACTCCGATTGCCATAGCTGGAAAACTGATGATTTAACTAAGGGCTTCATGTCTTGAAATGGAATCTGTGAGGTGGTTGGCTGTAGGCGCTTAGAGCTAGTGGCCAATTCGTCTGCTCTTTCGTTGCCTAAGATCCCCATATGGCTAGGCACCCAGCAGAATTTTATGTCTCGGCCAAGCCGCAGACCACATTGTACCTTAGATCGGACAAGTTGTGCCAGTCTATTTTTACTTCCCTTCGTTGAGCAAAGTGTAATGAGCACACTTTGAGAATCCACGAATAAAATAGATTTCATCGTCTTGCTGGTGAGAATATACTCCAAGGCCATCAACACCGCATAGAGCTCTGCCGTGTAAATACTTGCACATTCCTTGAGACGCTGAACCTTACTGAATCTTTCAGAGTAAACTGCTGATCCTACAAAATGCAATGATTTGGCACCATCGGTATAAAATTGGGAGTAGTTACCATACTTCTTCTGCACCTCAAGGAATTCTTGCTGAATCACCACTGGAGGGATGTTATGTTTGTTAAATCTAGTAAAATACCAATCACAAAAGACGGGCAACGTACTCCACGGAGCTTCATTTTCACCCTTCTGCAAAAGGTCGGTCTCGTCAAGGGTGAGGTCAAGAGATGTACAAATGCCCTCAAGGCGAAGGCTTAAAGGCGGTACAACCCTGGGCTTATGTTCGAACAGACGAGCAAACTGAGAATGTTGCAAAGCACCATAAGTTGGGTGATTTGGATAGGTAAGAATTTTGGAAGCATAAGTCGCAGCAAGATAACGTCGTCTGTGCCTAAGTGACATCTGATTAGATTCAGCGTACAAGCTGGGAATGGGCGATGTGCGGAAGGCACCTGTAGCGAGCCTTAAACCGAGATGATGCACAGGATCCAGCATTTTGAGTGCAGAAGGCCTCGCTGAGTCGTAAACTATAGCACCAGAGTCCAGACGTGACCGGATAAGGGAGTTGTATAGGCGTAGCAGACATATTCTATCCGATCCCCATGACTTGTGCGCTAAGACTTTAAGAATATTGGCTGATTTAAGGCACTTCTTTTTCAGGCCCTTCAGGTGGCAAATGAAGTTTAACTTCTTATCAAACGTTATGCCCAAAAATTTATGCTCTGTTTTTACACTAATAGGAACCCTGTTTAACGTTAGTTCTGGATCTAGAAACAGCCCCCGACGCAGAGAAAATGGCACACACGTAGTCTTCTCAGGCGAAAACTTATACCCATTTTCGCCAGCCCATTTACTAATTTTGTTGATGGTAAGCTGCAGTTGCCACTCACAGCTAGACAAATTACAAGAAGAAACCGAAATGTGAATATCATCCACGTAGAGGGAGTATGAAACGGAAGGTGGAATTACCTTTGACAACGAGTTAATCTTTACGGCAAACAAGGTGACACTTAATACACCTCCTTGCGGCACACCGTTTTCCTGGACGTACTGGTCGGATAGTGTGGTGCCAAGTCGAACTTGAAAGGAGCGACCTGTGAGAAAACTGCTTATACACCGTAACATGCGACCACGCACACTAGAGGCATACAAATCGCGAAGGATACCATACCGCCATGTCGTGTCATATGCTTTCTCCAGGTCGAAGAAAACAGAGACACAATGTTGCCTATTTACGAAAGCTTCACGTATAGTTGTTTCCAGACGGACTATGTGGTCCAAAGTAGACCGCCCTTCTCGAAAGCCACATTGGTTATTAGCGAAAAAGTGGTTATGCTCCAAAATATATATTAACCGCCTATTAATGAGGCGTTCGAAGGTTTTGCCAAGGTAACTCGTTAACGCGATTGGACGATAACTACGTGGGTCCGAAGGGTCCTTCCCAGCTTTCAGCAAAGGAATTACATGCGCCTGTTTCCAGATTTGAGGAAAGTAAGCTGATTCCCACAGATAGTTGAAAAAACCTAGTAGTGTGTTCAGTGATTCTGGAGACAATTGACGGAGCATTTCATAGTGGATCCCATCAGGGCCCGGAGCCGGCTTCTTCTTGGAGCCCAGAGCCACCTCTAGTTCTTTCATTGTGAAAGGAGTGTTGTATGGCTCACAGCTACAACCGGACATGGGTATACGGTGACACTCAGCACTTGCTTTAAGACGTTTAAATTCCGTCCGATAATTTCGGGAGCTAGAAACATTCTCGAAGTGCTCTCCAAGCACATTAGCAACATCTTTCAGCGAATTAGCAGGGGAGATAAACAGAGGAATAACAAAGCAACGGTAATCCCCTTTGATTTTTTTTGTATCTATCTCAAACTTCCTTCTCCGAGACAAAACTATTTAGGGAGGAAATGTACTTGGTTCAGGACTTCCACTTAGCTTTTCTACTAGTCCATCGGGCCTTTGCTCTTAGTCTTTTAAATTCTATCCTATTGGTAGAAGTAGGGTACCTTCGAAAGGTATCCCATGCCCTATGCTGCTTTTTCCTTGTGGTTGTAGAGTCTTCATTCCTCCAAGGCCTACGCCTCTTGGGTAAATTTTCAGAGGTGCGAGGAATGGCGTCTTTGGCGGCACTTATGATTTGCTCCGTAACATACACTGTCGCTTCTTCGGGTGACAAACTCGCTAGAACTGACGGGTCAAGCACTGCATCAAGTTTAAAAAGTGCCCAGTCGTCTTTGTCCAGTTTCCACCTAGGGGTTCGTTTTAAAATAGTTGGCAGAGGAACGAGGCTTTCAATTACAATTGGGAAACGATCACTCCCGAAAGGGTTGTTTAAAACCTTCCAAGAAAAACAGGGAAGTAATGATGGTGATGAAATGGAGAGGTCTATGGACGTGAAGCAATTATGAGTGGAACTATAAAATGTTGGTTCTTTCTTATTCAAAAGACATACGTCTGAGGACAGTAAACATCTTTCTACAACAGCGCCACGAGAGTCAAGGCGCTTACTTCCCCACAAGGAACTGTGAGCATTAAAATCACCACATATTAAAAAAGGCATTGGGAGTTGCTGAACCAATCCTTGAAGTTCATGAAGATGCAGTTGACGATGAGGTGGTAAATACAAGGACACAACCGTAATGAGACGATCAGCAAGAACACGTACCGCGACTGCTTCTAGTGATGTACACAGAGGAACTTCCACACACGCTATGCCACTCCGTACAACAATAGCCACACCACCAGAAGAGTGGTGTGAATCCCGATCCTTTCTAAAAACGCGGTGACGATTAAAAACATTCGTATGGGTGTTGTTAAGATATGTCTCCTGCAAGCACACAGCAATCGGCTGTAGCTCATCCAGAAAGAAATGAATGTCATCAATATTTTGCAGGAGACGTCTACAGTTCCACTGTATAAAACTATATGTGTTCATGTTAAAATGGTTTAAAATAAAAACAAAACAAAAAAGAAAACCTTCCCTAGGTGTCCTGGGGCGGTTTGGGTGGGGTTACTCGCGGATTAAGCTTCTTCTGGGATGACTTTTTAAGCCTGGCGTCATCAGGTGGGACCGAACGAGCGGGAGGAGGTTCACCAAGTTCCATCCGCTCCTCCTCAGGCTGAACGGCTGAGGGAGCAGCTGACACGGGCCCCTCCTTAGATGTCGAGGCCTCTCCTAAAGCTTTAAAACGAAACACACCCTCCTTCTTCCTGGGAGGGGTCCGAGTAACCAAGGCAGGCACATCGTTCGATGGCCCGTCCTTTGGAATAGAGGAGGCACCAGTGCCTCCTCCCTGAGGCTGGCGTTGCCGCCTTTCCTCTTGTCTCCCCTCCATTAGCACAGGGGCATCCCTCGCCCCTGCACCATCTGGAGGCCCCTGTGGTTTCTTTGGTTCCAACGACAAACGGGGTCGTGGAGCGAATCTTTGTGAGGCAGGGGGAGGTGGTGGAATCACCAGGTCATTAGGACAGACCTGGGTTCCTACCGAAGATTTTGATGGCACACCCCCTGCACGTGCCACCAAAGAGTAAGGCCTCTTCTGCAGGAAGGAGAATCACTTCCTGGCTTCGGGGAACGAAATGTTCTCTTTCACTTTGAGTGTTATAATTTCTTTTTCTTGTTTTCATTTTTTGCAAGATCGGGAATAAGCAGGGTGAGGTTCATTGCAGTTGATGCAGCACGGTGGATTCGAGCAATTCTCTGCAGGGTGATCATTTTTGCCACACTTAGCACATGTTGTCCTTCCACGGAAGCTCTGGGCACTATGGCCATACCTCTGGCAGTGAAAGCAACGCTGAGGGTTTGGCACGTATGGCCGTACTCTACAGTTCAGATACCCTGCCTTGACCGATTCTGGGAGCGCTCTCAGCTCAAAAGTGAGAATGACATGCTTCGTCTTAATTTCTTGACCGTCCCGGCGAAAAGAAATTCGTTTGCCAGCTATGACTCCTTGGTCACGAAGGCCATCGACAATTTCATCTTCGGGGGATTCTAGAAGGTCATCTTCTGTTATTACGCCTTTAATAGTGTTCAGGGTGCGGTGGGGTGATACAGTAACCCTGTAGTCAGAAACCAAGTTAAGTGCCAGCAGGTCTGAGTTTTGTTTAGAGGTTACAACTTCATTGAGGAGATCTACAGATGGAATTTTTTTCGCCTTAAAATTCTTTCCGATCACAGATTCAAGGGTTTTTGAAACAAGGAAAGGGGATAGCTTGGATAAGGGTTTTTCCGTTTCCGAGTGCATGACGAGAAATCGAGGAAACTTCACCACGGTTGCAAATGCTTCTCTAACGTGTACTTCGGTCCGGACCCTTTTCAGGGCCCGATCAGGTTTTTGGTTTAGTTTGGAACCCATAAGAAATGGGAAGGCATTCGGCATCTGTAGCGCACCACCCACCACGGAGCCCAACATGGGGATAGGTAATGCGCCATAGCAATAAAGGTTTTGCTGGCGACATTACGCTATCAGTGCTGCCAAGACACTATAACCTAGTGTGGGTCCAGACAAGGGGTCTATCGCCACCCAAGGTTAGCCCTTGCCGCCGAAGATGTTGAATATGAATGAAGGAAGAGTAGAGAAAAGAGAAAGATAGGAGGGGATAGTAGAAGATATGGCGACTGACTGAATCATCCTGGTCGGGCCAAGCCAGGACACCCGTCTACGGGAAGCGGAGGCCAAAGTGGTGTATTGCCTCACCCGGGGGGCCCCGAAGGGTCTAAACCTACCCCGGGTTCGGCTCAACCACCAGGATGCCCTTTTCCCCGGACACGGGAAAGCCACGCACAGCCAGACGTGGGTGGGTCTTAGCCACTTTTTACTCAGGGTCTGTGGTGTCGCCAATGTGGCTGGGGTCCATGGTGACGCTACTCACCAAGCACCTAGCACCTAAGGTGCAGGCGCCCCCTGCGGGGCTCGGGGTCCGTGGAGACGCCACTCTCCAAACACCTGCTTTCACAGGTGCCCCCTGCGGGGTATAGCATACTGAAGAATAACTATTGCCACTTTTACTTGTTTTGTACTGTGGCCTTTCGTAAGTCTCGCATGATACTGTACACCAGGGGTGTCCAGAGTAACATGGAGTTAGAGCCACAAACAAAACTACAGCAGTCTAGAGGGCCGCAGGAAGAAAAAGAAAAAAAAAAGTTGGGGGGGGGGGGGCTACGTTTAGCAAGAAACGATATGGAGGGGAACAGTCCTTTCTAAAGGGGACAAGTATAATTGTCGACTACGACAAATACCACAAGACAGCAAAACGTTTCTTCAACTGCTAAGCAAAATTGAATGCATGGTTCGCTATCCAGCCAATGCCCCTGGCGCCTGTTATGCCGATTATGGTTCGAAAATTTTTCTAGAAAAATTAAGGAAACATGGTTACTGGACACATTCATGTGTCAAAATGCGTATCGCTTTATATACGTAGTGTAGTACAAGGCTGCCGAGACTGAGTTTTTTTATATTTTTTTATTATAGAACTCTTTTCGTCTTGGGGACACAGGAGGGGAAGAGGGGGGGGGGGGCACACTTCCTAGTGAGCCGCGAGCCACATTTGGACCGCAAAGAGCCGCAGTTCGACCATCCCTGCGGTATACCCACCCGTCTCGTGTTTTTGGTGCTATGACTGTGTCCCGCTCGTGATCCTCCTTTTATCCCTCTTTTTTTTTAAACTCCTCTTCTTTCTTAATTCCTCACCCCTATTATTCCATCCTAATGTGCTATCTTACTTCTCTTTTTCAAGCTATGGAGTAGCCTACTTTGAGGCTGCCAAACACTTCTCAGCTTTTATTTATTTTCTTTTTCTCGGCGCGGATGCACTATGTAATAAGCTGAAGACAGCAGGCTCATTCGATTTGCCTGCCCTTCCCGTAAAAGCTGCACTCGGTGCACGTCGCCGTGTTCGATTTATCAGTGCAGCCTATCTGAACACATACCGGAAGTTGACTGCCTTTTCTTTCTTTTCTGCACCACGCAACGAAGTAGAGGGGCTTAGAGCGATAAACCGGGGTTCCGGTCTGCACTCGAAAGTGTCCCCCATAAGGCCGTTGCCATTGTACGGAAATGTGACCACTAGTCAGATGACCAAACCAAATACGTGACGTCACAGGAAAGATGGCACCGGCTGGCCCCAGCTGGGCCGGAGCATTGGCCGAAGCTTGTCGGATGCTTTGTTCGTTGTCGCTCGTCTCAGCGAGTTGATTTCAGATGCGGAAGCCGCCATATGAGGCCTGTCGAAAGCGACTTCAGAGTTCAGCCTGGTGTCTCACTTAGGTAAACGTGAAAATACGGAGGAACGGTGTACATTTCTCTGGTGATCGACGGGGATATTGTCACGAAAGAGACAATCGGCCCTGCGTTGCTCGGACCAGGGACTGATTCGGATATCGCAAGGATACATTTTAACGCGACGTTTTGTGCCCTCGCTGACCATCGGCATCTTTGAGATCTGCAGTGAAGTGTGTGCAATGTATCTGGATACACTACTAGCTAGGGAAATGGCGCGAATCGTGCTTGGCAGTCTGCAATCGTGGTGCGCCGCTTCGTTCAAATGACAGAAGGCTCACTTTGGTTGTGCGGCGCACCGAAGAGCTGCCTTAAAGCTGTTAGTTCCTGTGCCGCGCTTTAGGTGATGCTGTGCTGCTTCCTAAATTGTTCCGGCGTAGACGTGCACTTTCAGGGAGTACAGGTGTTGCAGTTGGTATTGATTCCGCTGTTCTGTCGCACGTTTCATCGACACAAACGTCTCATCAACACGCGTTACGCGAATTGAAAGCTTTATGGACATTTCATCGCAAGTGTTACCCACCCAGCCCACCCGTTCACGCCGCTATGCAGCGACAGTCTGCAGCAGTTCATTACCAGAAAAGTGGTCCCACATTCATTTCAGTTGAGTTCGTCCACGGCAGTCGCCAAACAAACTCCGAAGGAGAGGAATTATTTGGACGGAATGCCACTAAAGGAATGCAGCTTCTTTAGTGGTCAGGATAGACTTTTTTTTTGTCAGTTTTGTTACATTGTCACGGATGCTTGCTCCAGTCCTATCTTCTATCAATATTTACTATTCTGGAAAGTTTCAGGCCATGCTCGGCTGTCTTCATATGTTCTGGTGGAGGTGCTGGGTACTTTACCCATAGCCCTTCACCCTGTGTGCACCCTGGCAGCTCCTCAGCCGAGTTGCCCGATAACGGAATACGGTTGGCGGACTATCTCGCATCTTAAACTCCCAGCGAACCGTGAACGAAGTACTATCCTAAGCCCGGCAGAAAAACCGCAAGACGAGCGAGTACCACAAGAAGGAACCTCGAAATACACCACGAAGAACCTGAAATCCGAGCCAGTCGCTGCTATTAGGAGAAATCACCGGAATTCGGTATACTGCCAGACAAACCGAAGTTGACTAAGCCAACACTGACTAAACCTGTAGCAGCGAATTGCGTCCGCTCCCACCATTGTTTGCATTCTCGTTGCCCCTCGCACCACGACGCCGTTTCACGCATGGTGTATGAAGACTTCGAGGACTGGATTGAACAATATGACCGTGTCGCCGCCACAATGGGCGGACAGACAACCAGCTCCTGCAGAATCTGTACTTCTCGTAGAAGAAAGTGCCGGGCACTCGTTTGAGAACCAAGAATCCTCCTTAACGTCGTGGGAAGTTTGCAAGATCGAGCTGAAGCGCACGTTCGTCAGCCAACATCGACGAGAAAGAGCCGAATTCCTGAATCTGTCCAGGACACGGCCCCAACAAGAGCGTCACTGCCTTCGTGGAGGATGCCTTGCGCCTGATCGAGCGCCCATGCCGACCCTGATGCTACAAAGGACAAGAAGCTGAGAATCCCATGTCCTCATGTGAGGTACAACACCTTCGGCAGCCTTGTCCACAACACCTCCGACAACAGTCGAAGACTTCACATCACCGAGGCTTCCAACATTGAACGTGCCCTGCATGCCCGAGCCTGCCACTATCAACAACTCCACGGCGTCTCGACACTCGAGTCGTCCACCTGCAACTTCGACGCCAGCCTGCCAGGCATCCGCGACATCATCCATGACGTTGTCCGGGAGGAGATCAGGAAGCTACTTGATGCCATCAGTTGCCCGGCTTTTATTTTTATTGCCGGAATTGTTCCGGAACAAGTTCGACGGGTATATCAACCGGAGACTTCTGCGAGCGAAGCGGCATCTGACGAACCAAGGGCGACTTACGCCACAATGGCACGACGGCCGCCACCGGCTGTTCGTTAGTACTTATTCAATGCCAATTCAACGAGACACCCCAACGCCGAAGCATTCCCGACATCGGGAAGAACCAGTGTAGGTCAGCTCTGAACAAAGTACACCGTACACCGAGGAAAGCGAAGGTGTTGCGAATAGCCGACCGAAAACCACTCTGCTACCATGCTGCATAAGCCGACCATGTCTGCCGGAGGTGGCCGTACCAATGAATTGGCCTGCGTGGGTTCGTGCCGAACAACCCGCGACCACGTCTCGAGGAGCAACCGCGGGACATCGAAGATTATCTTTGGCAGCCTTTGTTCCTGGTGCCGACATTACCCCGAAGCTCCTGATCCCCATCATCTCGACGGGAGGTAAGCAGGACAAAGCAGGTGAGTGCAATGCAATGACAATTGATTTGGTGTCGGTGTTCGTCCAAGGACAATACCTAATTATTTGCTGACACCAATTATCTGTGTCCACTCCACGAAGCACACAATTTTCAACTTTGAGGGAGAATGCCGCTGAGTGACTTGAAGAAACAGGATGGTTGGGGTTGTTCTCAAAAGTGGACACCAAGCTTCACCCGACTTCACTTTGCCACACGAGACTTACACAAGCTGCAGTGGTCGCGGGATGCCGAAGAAATCGCCATTACGGAATGGAAGTGAAATGGCTTGGATAGCAAACAAACATTGTTGCCAGCCATCAAGTCAGTGGTACAGCAAAAGGCACAGCCACATAAGCAGTACATGCCCGAGCTTGCTGCATTGACGAAGAAAACTACCAGGAAAATTTGCGGATTAGAAGCCAGCCCTGCAGCTTCAGTGCATAATATGTCAGTGGCAGCGCATGACGTATGATTACAAGACGGCATCAGTCAGTCAAAGTTGCCACTCGACCAAACTAAACACCGACGTGCCCGGAGCGTAATCCGACAACAAGGAGCACAGGTACTACGAATGAACGCCTCACACGAGACTGTCGCAGAAAGAACTGGTTATGGAACCATTTCCTAATAATCAATAAATATGTAATTAAGTGGAAAAAAACATGTTTTATACACTAACCAAATAAACATATTTGATACACGAACCAAATAAACATATTTCCACTCACCTTTACGCTTTCAGAGTTTATACACCAAGAATTGTGTTCACTGCCCGCTCGGGACCTTTTGAGGACACTCGCATCTCTGACTTCTCAATAATAATTAATGGGACATACCAGACGGGCAGACTTGTTGCATGAGGCTGCACTCGTTCCACCGTGATGTGAAAATGTTATTTATTAATTTATTCTCTTCATTGGCCTTTGTAGGCATTGCGGAGACGATACTTAAAACAACACACATGATAATAACATCATAGCGCACTTACATTAATGAGCGCAAAATGGCCCAGCTACCGAAAATAAATATTACACTCGTGAGAAATAATTATTACTGAAATTTGTTAATTGCAAAAACAAACACACCTCTGAGTATCTAGTTTAATAGTATGTGTTGAAGCATTGTTACATAGCAGGCCATTTCCTATACGTATGAAACAATAGACCCTTTGCAAAACCCCATGAAGCAGCATGACTGACACCATTTTTTTTCAGCGTAAAGTGCACGAATGGGCCCCAGTTCACGTCAAACGCTAATGCAGCATTCAAGTCCAATAAGTGCTGAGCCGAGTTCACAGTGATTGCTGACATAACATTCTTGTCTAACAAATGCCCAAAGCATGAAGGCCTTGGGTAATTACAGTAGTAGCTACTGTAATTTGTTATATCACAATTCGGCAAACGGCGAAGGCTACAGTCTCGGTGAGCCAATATGCACGTTGGAGAGAGGCACATGAGAAGATATAATCAGAGTGCTCATCTGCACAGATTTGTCACACACCTTCACCCCGTCTCTCTGATTGGCTCGAGGGGGCTGGGCGGTTGCCCTTTTCCAAGTTACAATGATACGAAGTATAGGCAGCCCACACTTTTGAAAAAAGTCTATTGAAGAGACTGAAAGAAACGGTAGTCAACATTTTGCAACAAGACTGCTTCTTCAAGGAAGGTGCGAACACAAATAAAGTTACCTTGTGCAGGTAATTAGAACAATTAAATAATTGACCGACTAATACAATGCACTCTTGATGAAAACATTTATAGCTGCAATAAATCCTACGAAAGAGAAAATGTGCAGTTTAGCCTTCTATTTCCGAGTTGCATTACATTTAACGAATTGATAGTATGGTTCTATCTCTGAACCTATAAAGAGTGGGGCTGCATTTTTTTTAAAGATTTGAGATGTTAGAATGATGATTAGACAACATCTAAGAGGAGCCTGATATATACATGGAGGTTACTGTGGACTATTGATACCGATCGGCAAGGTAAAGAGCCTACTAATAATAATTTCTAAGGGACTCGGATGCAGCATTTTGTGCAACTGATCAATTAAAGGGTTCCTGTGTTCTGAGTTCCAAGGGGACAAATAAACTGTTTATGACATAAGTAATGCACATTTTTCCGAATGATTGGTTCGAATGCTTTGTAAGAGTTCGCGTGCACGTCGATTCAACAAATGCCAGCTTTCACTTCAAAAAAGTATTGCGATCGAATGTAGAACCGTCGATTAGCACAAAAGATTAAAGATCGCAGGAGCTTCTTCGCTAAAAGTTGCTTTGGTTATTCAGTGACGCAGGGCTGAAACAACTTCCCCTAGGCCGTAACATGACGTAGACCTTCGCTTCGATTCTCGAACATTCGAATGTTCAAACGGAGCTAGAAAAATGCGAATATTTTTGTTAAAAGTTATATCGTAAAATTGTTGATTAGTACAAAACGTAAAGATCGCAGGAGCTTCCTCGCTAAACGTTGCTGTGATTATGCGGTTACCTAGCGCTGAAACAAATTCCCCAAGGCCCTACGTCCGACGCATACATTTCGCGTCGATTCTCAGACATTCCAACGTCAAACAAAGCTAAGAGAATGCGAAAATGTTATGCTAAAAGCACTCAAAGTCTATCGATCCTCGAACCCATCCGGGAATCCGAGCACCGGTACGGCGATACGGCTGATGCTGTCCCACAGGTGTTAATATCCTGATGATGCAGAGCGATCTTGCGCAAGAAGGGTATAAAGTCTAATTTCTTGATATTTTACATTATACCTGCGTCAGCGAGCACGAAGAAGCCCGAAGTCGTCGGAAAGCAGCTGCACATCACGGCTACCGCGCACCGAACAAATTCGCATCCGCCAGCTCTGGGCGCTGCCATCTTACCGCTGACGTCACGGCTCTTGTGAGGTCACGTGACGAGTGGTCACTTTTGCGTGCGATATAGCGGAACCGGGGGGGGGGGGGGCACTTCTGAACTTCCGGTTTATCACTCTAAGCCCTCTACCTCGTTGGCACCACGGAACAATGTCTTGCACCGGTGTAGGCTGCTGCAGCTTGGCGCATCAATTTTGAATTGCCACAACGCGCAGTCCTTCACTCTAAAGGGCGATTCCCACACTTGCGTTGAGTCCGACGGAGGGCGAGGGTTTCTATGGCAACAGCTGCGTCGGCTCCAACAAAGCCGGTTTTCAGCCCGTCTTGTTGAAGCCGACGCAGCTGTTGCAATAGCAACTCTCGCACTGGGTCGACTCACCAGGCGCGACCGAAAAGAAACAGTCCGACGCAGCCACAAATACAAGAAAGACGAATTGCGTCAGCTACCGGGACCGGGCCCCATTTTCCTATTGAAGGTTTCAGAAGATCCCATAACTATTCAGTGAGATAACGGTAGTTCTGAAGCCTTGGCAAGTGGTCCGGACTGCCGGAGCTACATTTGGGCTAAAACTAAACGTCCAGCGATGTTTTTTTCTGTTTTTTTTAATTTTCAATATATATATACATATATATAAATAAATAAATAAATAAATATATATATATATATATATATTACTATATATATATATATATAATATTATATATATATTATATATATATATATATATATATATATATATATATTATATATATATATATATATATATATATATATAGGGTGTTTTTTTTTAAGCTTAACAGATTTGTTTAAAAAAAAGCCGTGGAAGTTACACTTATGCCGCTTGTGGAGGTGAGTTATACGGCCAGGGGGACATATTATAGTGGGCTAATCGTAATGGTCAGTTGGCTAATTACTTAAAATTCGTTAATTAACTTTTTAATTAATGAAAATAGACTAATGTGTTCCAATTAGAAATTTGCTCAGCGTCATCGAAAACCCCTAAATCAGTCATTTTCAGAAAGACTTTGAGCGCGTGAGAAGCGTAGTAGTGAACTGAAGTTTCCGCTCGTGGAGCAGGTACAAAGCTAGAGGTTGCGATAAGGCGCCCCGCGCGATTTTTTCCGTCTCTTATCTAGCCCCCAGCCTTGTACCTGCTCCACGCTTGGTAATTTAGTGCACTACTACGCTTCTCACGCGCTCAAAGTCTTTCTGAAAATGACTGATTGAGGGGTTTTCGATAACGCTGAGAAAATTTCTCAATTGGAACCATATGTCTATTTTCATTAATTAAAAAGGTTAATTACCGAATTTTAATTAATTAGCCGACTGATCGTTACGATTAACACCCTATAATATGTCCCCCTGGCCGCATACTCACCTCCACAAGCGGCATAAGTGTAACTTTCACGGCTTTTCTAAACAAATCTGTTAAGCTTAAAAAAAAAAAAAACACCCTGTATATATATATATATATATATATATATATAGTGGTAACTTTAGTGCGCTACTACAGTTCTCAGCGCCTCAAAAATCTTTCTGAAAATGACTGAGTTTTGGTTTTCCGATGCAAAAATGTTCCAAAAGCCGGGAATCATGAATAAAAACAAATACCTCCGACTTGCGTAACAATACAAACGATTTATAGTAGACGGTTTGTCTCCTATGCGGGAGACATCATCAGTGCAGCCAGGAACACCCGACTAGCTACCATCAAGTTTCGATAACACTCATCAACTTTCTAATTGGAAGCATATGTCTATTTCCACTAATTAAAAAGTCATTTAACAAGTTGTAATTAATTAGCTGGCTAATTAGTATGTTTTTGACAATTCCTGACGTCCGCCGTGGCTGGTAGTTGTTCCCGAAGACAGTTTCTTCTTTTCTTCAAACGCCCTAATTTTAAGAGTTTGAAAGTCTTCACAAAAAACACCCACACACCACACACACACCACACACACACACACAACACACACACCACACACACACACACACACACACACACATATATATATATATAATATATATATATATATATATATATATATATATTTTTTTTTTTATTATTATTATTATTATTTTTTTTTAGGGACACGCTGCATTTTTCCAGTAAGGACCTTCAAATTCCGAGCCTTCCTGTCTAGTTTATCATCTTGGCTCTTCTGAATTGTTACAAAACACAGCACGAGTCGGGATTAATATATGAATGGTTCTGTTTATGCTCTTCGGAAAAGCGGTACCTCACTTATTACTCTGTCAAAAGTCAACTAAGGTAACAAAAAGTATAAAAGAAAACGGAGCTCATTCTTTTCTGCTGCGGGAGTCGTTACGTCCTTAACCGGTTTACATGACGATTTCTAAGAACGCGTTGCTCGTAATACTTGCGTGCAAGAGTGCGAGACCAGGGGTCCCCAAACCGACCGTGCGTTCGTGCAGAGCTGGAGCTCCGGCTGGCGGTGCAGAGGGAGCGTGCCGAGGAGTGAGGAGGAGGTGGCCCCGCTGTCTGCCCTGCTGCACACGAGCAGGACCTGTTCACGGCAGGCATGCTCAACCCCTTCATCTTCACGTACGGCGAGAAGTACGTCGTCTCAGTCTTCCAGGTGCGCCCCATCTCCGCTGTTGACACTGACGGGCCTTGTCGATTCGTCGCTTTCGAATGAGTGAACGTGCACCAGGGCGGCTGACTGCGGAGTAAGAGCGTGGAGCCCGCGTATCCTCCGTCTCGGAGTGAATGCTCACCCTGTTCCGCCGACACCACCTAGAATAACGAAAGACTGCGAACAACTTTTTATGTCTCTCTATAAATCACTATGCACTCTAAAACAATCTGGTCGAAACAGAACTCTTAAGCCGGGGTCACCTGCTCATACCCTCATACAAAAGACAGTCGGCAAGCACGAGTCACCGTTATATCCCTGGTTCGAATGCCACGTGCCAAGTTTCTCCTTGGACTCATTGATATGCGCGGCATTCGAAGCACGGATCTCGCCGTGACTTGCGTTCGAATCTGTATGCAGACTGTCATTTGTATGTTGTATAAACAATACACTGTTACCCCTACCTTTTTTTTTTTTTTTTTTTTGGGGGGGGGGGGGGGGGCTTATCTATGTCAGAGCGTTTATTGAGAGTTTGGCCATACATTGGTTTGAATAGGCGAGCATCTCGGGGCCAACCACAGGCCGCGAAACAGCCCCTAGCGGTGGTCGTGTGCTCTAAATATGTGACCGACTATAGGACCTTTTCTGTAACTGCGCGCCATCTTGAGAATTGCGGCGCCGACGACGCCGTCTAGCAGTTTAGAAAAAGAAATACGGCTAGTTCTGGCAGCACAGCTATCTCGGTAGGCACGGTGTGGGTATGGTGGGGAACTTGGCTAGACTCTGGCTATGGGAGGGCTGCAATAACTTGGTTGGAGCTGTTCCGGTTGAATCTAGCTGGCTACTCACAGGCCATCACCTTGCCTCCTCGAGAGAACGACGACGAAGACGGTGGGTGTTTTGATTGAGTTTCCACAGCGAAGTATATATGACCCGTTTAATGTAGCTATGCAGGTAAGCTCCGGCCTTAATAGCTCCATCTTGAGTGGTGGCATGTAGACTTTTTCATACCTTTCACATACCATGGGGCTTGCAGTGATAACCTAATTGAACCACCTGCACCGGGAATGGACCTTTTGTAGAAATACGCGGTGCTCATGCGCGGAGTATTTCATGCGCCTGGGTTCGAGAGTATCTAGTTCCAAACAATCCGTCATCTTGCATTTCTCGCCTTTGAGCGGTTTCGTTGTGTCGACCTCGGGGCGGAAGATTACGCACGATGGGGACATAGGTGAGCTTGGGGGAGCCGTATCTATAGGTCACATCGCCTTAATGGGTGAACAGGATGTAAGCTGACGTTTTGGGTGTGGAACGGGTGGGAGAGGCCTTGGGCGCGCGTTGTTTTTCAGTCACCTAGTCTTGAACCGATTCGCGTGTCTAGGTGGCAGCACATATTCGCCAAGAGGTCCATTAAAATCGGTCCTCTTGTCGTAGACGAAGTGGTCGTGAGCTTAAACGTGACGTTGAGTCTGATACGAATCTCTCGCGATTCAAGCTTGCAATCGACTGACTTCATAAATAAGGATTCTTGGGGAAAATGTGAAGCTCGATAACATTGCAGCCACACTCGCGCTGCAGCTTCTTGTGCTCATGGCACACTTTCTGCTATTGTTCTTATGCTTTTTAAAATTATTATCCATCCGACGACCACGCAAGTGGTAGCCAGACAACCGTAGATTTTCGGAAAGCACGGTAAAAAGGAGCGCTCGGAACTACCTCATGCACGACGTCCGTTTTTAAGCCTTTTCGCCCATACCCTTGGCGGTTGCCTACCCTGTGTCAGCGGGCAATCCAAAAATGCACCAGGTCGAGGGTACGTCAGTTACTGGCTGGTTTGAGGTTATGCGAAAAAGGGTGAAACGAAGGCAAAACTGGAAGCAGCGAGCACGGAAGCTTCCGTGCGTTCAGGCTTTGCTCGAGCGCGCGAACTGGGGAGAAATGCAAAAAGCGCTGGTCTCGCGCTTCTAGCTTTGGCTTCGCTCGCAGATAAAGTGAAACGAAGTATAATTTGAGCCGTGCCGAGCGGAACTCCGCGTCTCAAGACGCTCGCGCACCCCACCCTTTGCACTGCTTTCTTTCAGCCAGTCTCAGGACGCTGTTCTAGCAGTGCAGACAAAGGCATGGGCACGAGCGCGTGGCTTTGGAAAGTGCCTCCTATGCACGAGGTCTCGTACAAACAAAAGCGTTTCGCTGAGCTAGGCTCACGCGCCTGTGCCTTTGTCTTCACTGCAGACGTTTGTGATATGGAGTAGAGGTCTCCTGATTGGTCGACGCTGTGTCACAAATTTAGTTTACGCTCTAAGCGTGGGGGGAATATTCGAAGCTGGCGGCGGCCTTTGCTCCGCCTATTGGCCAAACTCTCCCAATACAGGGCTCTGATCCATGTGTTGCGCCCTTAACCGCTATTTTAAGCAACCCCCTAAAAGGTGTTTTTGTGAGAAACCTTTAAGGGATTTTCTTAAAGGGGGACCAGCAGTCGGGTGCTCGTGCTCCTGCTCGTGAGCTCACGAGCAGGAGCACAAGCACCCGACGGCGGACGGACATACGGACATGGCTAGCCCCTAAGGAGCTTCGCCCCTAAAAAAGAGGGCGAGGAGGACTTTCCGCCAGGCTGAAGAATATTTCTGCTGGTCCCCCTTTAATCTCCTTTTTTGATGCCAAAGAGGTCTTCATAGCCCTGCTGCCTTTCCGGCGCGCCAAGGGCCAAAATACTCGAGGCGAAACCGTTCTTCAGGGGCTGAAAGAGTTCTCGGGGCGTCGAAGTACCTTTAAAGAGCTGAATGTTTTTGGAGTGTAGGATGGCGTGAATTCTGCCATTGGGCAGTAAGTAGCCAGACACTCAGCGTCCTTCGACGCATTCACCAGTTGACGCAGCTCTTGCGTCCAATCTTTGTCTGTGCCCGACCTCACTGGGATCAAGTAAAAATGCGAGTGCGCGGCCCTTGATTATTTTAGGTGGCGCTGACTGTACTCGACGTACTAACCGTCGGCCTTCCTTTAACCATGTATAATGCTCGATCGGTAGCATGTTTGATTGACCATGCAATCTCCGAAGTAAAAAAAAAAAGACTGTCTCCTTTTCTTTTTCTTTCTTCTTTTTTTTTTATTCAGAGTGCATGATCATTTGGGTGCTACACCGCTCGACCTATCACATCGAATAAATCTATAAGCAACGAACGGAAAATTTTTGTTCATTTATTTATTTAAAATTTACCGCGGCTCGCACACATGGTTCATAGAAGCTGTAGGTGGATAAAATCATGGAGATCATTTATATATATATATATATATATATATATATATATATATATATATATATATATATATATATATATATATATATATATATATATAACTCTTTTTTAAAGGCCGACCCACAAAATCGTTTTCTGTCGGGGGAAAAAAAAAGCGGTTCCCAGTTTTCTTCTTTCCATCCCCCTCCCACTCGTCTCTCTTTTTCCTCCCCACAAGTGCAGGTTTCTGAGCTTCGTCTCGCAGAAAATAGGGGGGTGGAGGAAAAGAGGAAGGGTCTCCTCCTTTCTGGCTGCTCGTCGGCCGTTAAGTCCGACGCGCGTCGGGTTTGCGAGTTTTTTTCTTTTTTTTTATCAGCGGCTAAACCAATCACGCGTAGAGGAAAGCGCAGTGATATGGTGCATTCAGCCTGCGTGGTTGGCTTTGTAGGGGATGGAAAACGCGCAAAGGCGGCGAACGCCGTGACGATACACTTTTGATTAGGGAAGTTTAGGGAACCGTTTTTGCACATCCAATACGGTACGATGGTCCGTCCGGTGAGAGTCTTCCGCGGTAGCGCATGCGCAGTTCGTACCGGAGAGCCCATCGTATCTATCGGATGTGCGAAAAGGGTTCCCTAAAACTCCCTATTGTCTCCCTTCCTAGGGCTGCGGTCGTACTCGAGTGAAACGGTATGTGGTACACGCCATTTGATAATTACGAGCACTATGTCTCGCGACGGAAGCGACGGCGTCAGCAGTCAAACGATGGGAGGGTCCCAATTTCGTGTGACTGGCAGTCCCGTTTGTTCACTGCCCGAGCGAAGCCTCGGCAATGGGCGTCTTCACTATCTGGTAAACGCAAGCACGCTAGCGAGGGTGCCTTATATACGACTGTACACGGACGCGGCCACCTAAAAGTATAGCTGATATGTTCCCGCGTGGCGGCGAGACCCTTTGGATAGAATTAGGGTCTATTTGGGTTTCCCAGCTTTTCTGGACACGATTCAACGTTACGCTCAAGGTCACTTCCTTAATTTTTCTGACGTAACTGGGACGGTTACCTGGTCACTGGCCATGGGCACGACTCCAGCATCAAATAATGATACGCGAAAAATAAAATGACAAGGTTTAAACAAAAAACAAATAAGTTGTTTACTCCAGGCGAACGTGACGTTATGAGCGAGGAGGGGTTCATGAAAGCGAGCAAAAGTACAACCGCTAGGGTTGCCACCTTTCCTGGAACACAAAACCAGCCATGCCGGGGATGGGGAGGGGGAGGGAATTGAACTGGTAAAAAAAAAACGCATTGTTGACCACCTTTGATATACAAATTCAATTTATTTTGAAATGAGTTTCCCAAGTAAGTACACTGAATATACAACGCTGAATTCAATACCATGCACAGAAACACGCACCCGTTAGTGAAAAATAAAGCGCCCCAAACAAATACCGCTCCAATACTTATCTTGTGCAGCAGGAATGAGTAAGCACTCGAGCACTCAGCACACCGCGCTCCTGTCACTTTGAGACACATGCAGGCTACAATTTCGCTACAGATGTCAGTCCCTCCCGGAGACAGACGGCGCATGTTTCAGCATACCCTTGTGTTCGGGCAAACCCCTAAAAAATTCCACACACAAAACAAAACAAAAACAAACAAACAAAAACGACAGAGTTTGAAACCAATGAAGCAAATACCTATTTTAACATTATGTGGACGTACGAAAATTGTTAAAAGTCGTAAAACCATTCATTCCCCCCTCCCCCCCCCCCCCACACACACAGACACGCACAGAAAAAAGAAAAAAGAAAGAACATGAAAGGCTTGGATAGTTAGAAAAAAAAATACCAGCAAATGGCCGATCTTAGGTACAAATCGGAAACCAACCTCCAATCCAAAATACCGGCCATGCCGGTTAAAAACCGACCAGCTGGCAACCTTGAAGGGCATTTCCGAAGATTTCGGGATAATGACTGATTTCACATTAAAATGTACTAATAAGAGACAATATGACATTTGCTTCCAGAAAAATGGAATATATATTGTTAAATCTAATTTTAAACACAAGCAGAAATCGAAACCAAAACTTTGGCTCCGTCTGGCAACATTGGTCTCGGACCGCCAAAAACATGGCCATCACGTGGTACGAGATGTCACGTGATCCACCTACGCAACGACGGGCGGGATTGGGGCGGGCGTGTGCCAGGCTCAAGTGTCGTCCGCACCGCACTTTTCATCACGTTTTGGTATCTACGACATTCGATGGCGTCTGCACAACTGCGACATAAGTGTACGCACGTAGTGTCCGTAGGTGTGGACGAAACTCAGAGAGACAATATTCACAAATGGTGGTTGTGACGCGGAAGACGGCGCTAACGGCGGGACTGCCGGACGTCTCCCAAGAAGCGCACTGCGCAGGCGCGTTACGCCAATCACGTGGACACCGCTGAGTACCTAAAGAATATGTTGCTGACGTCACACATTACGCTTTCCCGGAGAAGTAAAAACAAGCAAGAAAGGGCCAATGTTGATGACGTTTAGCTCAATATTGGCTACGCTCGCGCTTAGCCTTGACTGCGCTGTTTACTGCGCCTCAATTACGCCCGCTCGAGACAGCCGATTTCGTGAACGTGGCGAGTTGCAAAGTTTGCCGGACGGTTTAAGGAGGATTTAGACAGAACTAGGTCGTAATATTTGACGTGTGGTCTTCCTAGGTAATACTAAAAAAAATGTTTTTTTTTGTTTTTTTAGAAATAGAAATGGAGAGAAGTTGTTTTTTAAAAGCCGCACTAGGGTAAGAAACACCTCTCAGGTGCTTGCACGTTTGTGGATTCGCGATCAGACGACGCGCTTGACAAGTGGCGATCCTATCAACTCCATCATAATACCTACGAATACACCGAGGGAAAAAGAGTGACCATACATGCCTAATTTATTTATTTATTTATTTATTTTACTTTCAGGGCCAGAGGCATTTCAGAAGAGAGTGGTGAGAAAACAAACAAAATGACAACAGAAAATAAAGAACAGTTAACAAAACAAAAAACGCAGTTAACTATTGATGTAAGTGATGCAGGTATATGATACCATTTATTCGAAACTCCCGTGATAAGTGATGCAGAATCTTTGTTTTAATGGTAAAATGGGTCGTCTACTTTGTAACAATAGTGCAGACGTGCGCAAAAAAAAAAAAAATAAATTGGCGGGGCTATTTGCTCTTTTTCTGAGTAGTGTTGTGATGGAAACATTTATGGAAACGACAAATACTATGAATTCTGCGGCCATGTGCGAGGCTGGGTAGAAATGAAGTATGTTTAATTGATGTTACCCGAGCGGTGCGATTATAATTGGTTAAAAAGTTTACTCGTACTTGACGCAATAAGGACATAAACAGGTAGCCATTTCGCCACCTCTATGCAGGTGGCACCTTTAGTGAGCTGACACGAATGAGGCGAAAGCCCGCCAGTCACTACAAGGACATCTACGATAAGTAGTGGCCGGCGGGCTCTCGCCTCATTCGTGTCAGCTCGTACTATAGACGCCACCTGCGTATTTGGCGAAACTTCTATCTTTTTTGTTACGCCCTCATTGCGATAATTCAGAGTAACCTTTTTGACCGTGAGTTATCCCGGATTTCGGAACATTTATTTTGTGATTATAATTGGCCAAACATTGGTCGGTCGAAATTTTGTTGTCACATCTGCCATGCAAACACTGTGTGCAAGCATGCTCAAAGCATGCAAATGTGTGAAGCAAACATACTCCGAACATACTGAAGGCACGTCCGCAGATACTTATCTCACCATGTCTGTAGCGAAAACCGTGCCCTTTGTATAATGTATCAACAGTGTAATTGGGGCTTTAGCTATGCAAGAATTAAGGAAAAGCAAGTGAATGGACAACGCGCTATTGGGGAGGAGATCGAACAGTCACGCCTCTAGCGGTGCGCTTCAGCTGTGGGGACAACAAACCGTATTTTCTTGTTTGTTTTTGATCCGCGAAATCGAAGATGACGATTCGAAGGCCACTCCTCGTGCGACCAAAGCACTGGTCAGAGCGAAGCGCTCGTGCCCAGACCGTGCTCGGACAGGTTCAATTTCTTTGTTATGCTGTGTTGGTAAACACCGGGCTGTGGGGACAACAAGCTCGATAAAGCGCCCCCTATAGTTCGATCTCCTGCCAATACCCAAACCATCGGTCTCTGATTGTTCGGTTGAACCAATAAGAGGAAGTTGACGTTTTTATATCCCCTGAGACGTCTCACGATATCGTTCGCTCTTCTCACTGGCTAGGCTGATGAAATGCAGGCCAGTAATTATAGTGTTCAAATAGGATGGCGGGGAAAGTGCTAATGCAGCATCAATTCCGAGAGTGTAATATTGGGGGTATTGATGAGTAGAGCGTGCATAATGTAAAGAGTACTTCTGGTAAGCGCACTGAAACCGCGAGAAAGCATTCCGAGTCTTCCTTCTTGAGCCAACAGCGGCGCGTGCATCTGTGCCCAGCACGAAGTGCTCTCCCTGCCGCCGCCCTACGAGACCATGTGCAGCCAGTACGGCCAGAAGGGCGGCGAGTACAGCTACGCGGACGGGGTCGTCCAGTCGGAGGTAAAGAGGCTTCGGGACCCTGGTGTAGTTTGCAACTGTTGCGCCTTGAGAACGTGTGTCCTCCGACCTGTCGGGTGTGTATCGCCTCGTTGTATCGTCGCATCAATTTCCGCGTGGTGACGTCACCACCGGGGAACGCCGCGGCTCGCCGCGATCCTGGTGGTGGCACACCGTCGAAGCTGCAGCGGGTACAGCGGACCTCTGTTTTGGTGTAGCTCGCTATGCATCATTCGACCCGCGGTTGGGGTGTCTTTAGTTCTCCCTGGGCACTCTGCATTATCTCTGACGGGTATACGACAACGAACTTGCGTAGCACACTCTGCGTGAAGAACATGGCGTCTTCCAGACTCCAGTTCGTTCTGCTAGCTTAATGGCTGGTTTACACTTGCGGATTTGCGGGCGGATCCGCGCAGGCGGAAAGTGGATTTTGGAGCACGGTGGTGAAATAGACTCGCCGCTGGCGGGAAATCTGGAGGTGGGTCCTGGACTGGTCCAGAGTTACTGCCAGCGACGAGTCGATTTCGCCACCCGGCTCCAAAATCCGCTTCCCGCTTGCGCGGAATCCGCCCGAGAATCCGGAAGTGTAAGGCGTCGACTGCGTCGGTCGTATCTTTTTAGAGCGCAGCTCTTAGGCGCCCGTTTCCGGCTTGAGCGGCGTCGCCATCGGCGTCGGCGTAACCGCGCGGTGCATTATGGGACGCGTGACGTCACTGATGACGTCATCAGCGACGTCACTGATGACGTCATCGGCATCCGCATCGTCATCGTCATCATCACTGATGACGTCATCAGTGGCGTCACTGATGACGTCATCGGCATCCGCATCGTCATCGTCATCGTCACTGATGACGTCATCGGTATTCGCATCGTCATCGTCATAGTCACTGATGACGATTACGTCATCAGTGACGTCATTGGTGACGTCACTCATGACGTCATCGTCACGTGACCTCTAGGGGTCACGTGACCTCCGTGAGGTCACGTGACCCCGGGCGACGTCACGTGACCCCCGTGAGGTCACGTGACCCTCGTGAGGCGACGGCGACGCCGCTCGGAGGAAGTAGAAGCATACAGGATGAGGACGTGAGGAGGAGGGAGGAGGAGTATACCTTCCCCTCAGTACCCTTCCCTCCTCCTCCTCCTCAAGAGCTGCGCTCTAATTCGGCGTTACAGGAAGTTGTAAACGGCTTTCATTTTTTTGACGGGGCTTATGCACACCATCCGCAGGGACCGCGCAAACCGCAAACGTTTTCCGGCGAGCTCCTCTATTCATTCATTTTTCGCTTTGGGGACGTCCCGCCAGTCATGCGTGGACGCAAACCACATTAGTTGAATACAGGATCAGGGTACCCTGCACATGTGGCCGACACCTGGGACCTCCCGCGTTTCTAAGGCTTGCTTGTCTCCGGCAGGAATGCAGCAGCAAGTGTATCGCCGACAACTGGCAAAAGCACTGCAACTGCTTCTCCAAGCTCTACTCGGTCAAGCACCGGAGGAAAGGACCCATCTGCGAGTACATCGACCACCGTGCGTCTCACGAGTGCATGCAGGCACTTCACTTAGCGAAAGCCCTGCCGTTGATATAGCTCCGTTTCGGTATAACCTAGTGAACTGTGAAAAGTATTTGCTGCGAGAAGCGCGGAGCAAGCCTGGACTCCATGGAGCTAAAAAGGCAACGAATTTCGCCCGGCGGAGCTTACGCTGCGCGTGGCTTGATAACGCGCGCAAAGCGAACCTGCCATCACGTGAAGTTCGTCGGCTTTTTTGCCGTATTTTAGAGAGTTTTAGAACAGGGGCCCCCCAACACCTAGGGTCCCCCAAGCTGCTCGGAAAACCCAAATCGTTTGGGTTCCCTATTTTAAAACTCCCTATTTAGAGTTTTAGAATAGGGAGCCCTAGTCATCTTGGTTCCCTGAGTAGTTTAGGGCGTCGTACTGCGCAGGCACAGAAGTTCTGCGCATGTGCCGGGGGACGTCCCAAGCTCCTCGGAGGACCCAAAATGCTGCGTCCAGCAATTCTAAAACTTACTATTGCCTCCACAGAGTCCAGCCGTTAGGGCGCCCGGGGAGCGTGGGCTTAAAAGGCACGCGTATACCTCACCTTCTCCGATACACGTCTTTTCGTGTTTACCTAAAAAAAAAGTACCTGGACCCTTAGGAGATTACTCGTCTCGTGCTTGCCCATTGCTCACTGCTTACTCGTCTCGTGCTTGCTCACAGTGTACTTATCAGCACATAGTATACAAAAGAGGGTTGGAGGGTTTGAAGAATTGTATCTGTGGTTTCACGTACTGCTGCTTCGAGGGGTTGACGCTTAGCTGTAACATACGGTGATCAAGCGTTCGAAAATGCATCTTTGGCGCATCAGAACGCAAAATAGGAGTGCGGCAATCAAACGGCAATGTAGACAACGCGTAGAAAACGCGCGATGACGGTGCAGCCAAGCTCGCGCAGTGATTGGTCGAGGTTGGGGCGTAAAAAAACCCACGTGGGCGCATTTGGGGGGTAAGCAAATGCACGCGCAAGGAGCAGACGAACTTTTACGCTGTATTCTACAGAACGTTTCTAGAAGGGCGCCGCCATCTTGAATTTCGTCACTTCAAGTATGGGCGCAAATATTGTTTTGCCGTCACTGCACCAATAGAAGACATTTAAGATATAAAGGCTCATTTGCACAGTTCGCCGACTGCGTTGCGCGGCGTTGCGACGTCCTGCACAGCTCCTCCCCTATTCGCTCCTCGCAAGGGTCGCCATAGCAACGGCTCGACGCAAGCAGTCTAAAGGGCTGTTTATACTCCAACGTCGACGAACGCAACGCGCGCCGGCGCAGACCGACGTTCGTCGGCCACTACGCCGCGTCGAGAAGCGCCCGAACGATGGTGTTTACAGTTTAGCGTAGACCAACGCTGGTCTAGCGCGCCCCGACGAACTGCCCTACTTTGCGCATGCGCGTCTCCGTGGCAACCGCATCGTCTGTACGGGTTATCTATGGGCGATTGCTCGCGTCACCTAGCCTAGATGCAATCGGTCAGTGTGGTTCGTCCTCGTGTTGTCATGTCACGCTTCAAAACAACCATTCGGGGTAGCGGTTAGCAGTTCAAAAAGAAGAAAATGATGGTGATAACGAGTGCAAACCAGCATTTATTTTCTCTTAAGTCACACAGATGTCAAAAAAAAAAAAAAAAGCCTTATATCGCGTTTGTTGAACCAAGCTGCTGCGCAGGTTCGCCGGAATCGTGCCAAGCGACTCCGGCGATTCCGCCGGAATGCTTCGATGAGATCGATGCACTCGATATTCCACAGAGACATCTTTCTGACAGATAATCAGTGTGTTATCAGCTTTGTAGACTTTCACGCTGACTTAAGGAACGGACACCGAAGAGAGCCGACAATGCCTAAATTACGTAATGTACGCGTTCGAAATTGTAATGCACTTTACAAAGCCCATTCGCGTCTCCAGCTAGACGCTCGCCCTCCTGCGGCGGAAACGGGAAGCGCTCTAGTGAGGGTCCCCCGATTCTCCTGCTCAGCGGGCGCGGCGGAACTGCTCGCGATCATGGCTCCCAAAATGTCATTTCCGAATGCAAACAACACTCTTCACTGTCCCAACGTAGTGCTGCAGCCGGTTTGGGATTGTACCTTACTAGAGAGTTTTAGTATTGCGTATAGAAACAAACGCAAGCGGTGTGCGTTTGCGTTATAGTTGCGTGTCCCACGTTGTGCGTGCGGCTCATCGCCATGCGCCATCCAAGACCGCAATTTTGCGCTCCACGCACGCGTAGTGTGGAACAGGCAAAGCTAACGCAAACACACAACGCTTGCGTTCGCTCGTATACGCAATACTAAAACTCTCTACTGTTTCACCGATTTTTCATGGCCAACAAAACGTGCTACAGTGAGCAGGCGTGCAAGCAGGTAGGCGTTCCTTCGAAAACGACGGAGCGTAAAAATGAAAGTAACTAAATGTTATAAAACAACTGATAATTAAAATATATATATATATATATATTCTTTGGGCATTTGGTCTGGAAGGATATTAGAGAGTTTTAGAATAGGGGGCCCCAAAGCTTGGGGGCCCCAAAGAAATAGGGGTTCACCACTGCGCATGCGCATAACCCAAACTCCGTTTGGGGCAACGTTACTAGAATACTCAGTTGGGAAACTCGCCGTCGAAACCTGGGCCGCTGGCGTCCACCGAGACCGAGCTAAATGCAATAACAGCGCCACTCTTTATCATTTGTCTGTACTGTGGTCACCTTGAGCTTTTATAAAGCATGTTTTTGCGTAAAAACAAACGAAAAATACTTTTTTTGTATGATATTTATTAGAGATTAGTACAAAATGAAGGGCGCGTGATGTTTTTAAAATCTTTAGTTTGCAAGGTTTTGCGACATATTTAATATTGTTTTTATACGACCATGCCTCAGCGGCGCTTTCAGGTAGCACGTCCCGACCTAGGTGCATTTTAACTTCGGTTATTAAGACGCGGCGCGTCCGCTGGGGAGATGGGGGTGGCACCCCTGTAACCTCTTCCACTGTATCTGTTCTGGCCGATTATATTCAAAATGGAAGTAACTTGCGGTTCCTCGAGTGGCCGCTGCGGGAGAAATGGCGGCGTCGTGTTCGCCATTAGCTCGGTTCGCGAGGACAGATCGGGGACACTTTTTCAGGGCAGTCTCTATGGCAGTTTCCCAACTGAGTGTTTTAGTAACGTTGGTTTGGGGCTTTGGGTTGGCGCTTGGTGCCCCTATTTGCTTGGGGCCGGGTTGCGTCGGCAAACATGGCGGCGCCCTTTCCGCTCGCTTCGGAGCAAATTCGTCATGGTCGCTGCAGTATTAGCCCACTTCAATGCCAATGACTAGTGCAACCGGCTTTCGCTTTGCTTTATCTCGCTCAAATCACAAAGAATGGGCGGTGGGCTCGCCCCATTTTAAAGATCGTTCCCGATTCTGGCTGTTTCTAAGCCTAAACAAACGCGGTAACCGTTGACATGGCAACGTATTGCTACTCCGTGGCCCCGAGTAGATTTCAGTCGCTCCAGCTCAGATCTAAATAGAGCAGCTGCTCGCAGAGTATGCGCGCTCGCGTTCGTCTCAGTCTCGGCATAGGTGAAGGCCTAAATCTTCGGCGGCAGATGGTCAAAGCGCACACGAACGCCCGAAAAATTCGAGAACGAGCCATACCTTAAACAGCGCGCAAGCACAGAAGGAAGAAAATAGAACACAGGAAAGAGCAGTGACTCCCAACTTATATTGTGAAAGAAAGAGAAAGAGGAAGCTTCAGACATGAAGCCCACGCGCACCCACAAGGTAAAAAGAAGAAAGAATAAAAACAGATACATTACTAAGTTGCAGTAGAAAAGGAGAAAACTGACATTATAGGGTCACGACGAAAAAAAGAAGAAAGAAAAACAACAACGTTGGCTTCATATCTGAAGCTTCGTCTTTCACTTTCTTTTACAATACATAAGTTGGGAGTCAGCGCCCCTTCCTGTGTTTTGTCATCTTCCTCCTGTGCTTGTGCGCTGTTTTAGGTATGTCTTCTAAGTACCAGCTAGCTCACTCTCTATGGTACAACGAGAACAAGCGCCAAATTAGTGCGCTACGGATTGAATTGTTTCGACTACACCCGAAGCGGGATGACCGAACGAGTCGAGGCCGATCCAAGGCCAGAAGAAAATGGCGGAAGAGAAGGCTCCCGCGCGCGTTTGCTTCTCGATCGACGATGACATTTATGTGCTACGCGAAGTGTACGCCACTAACCCATTCCAGGATTCCAGGAGATGGACTTCAATTGCCAAAAGGGTCTCCGAAGCAATCGGAAGAAATTTCTCCACGCGGGCCATCCGCGACCCGGGTCGACCTGCTGCTGGAACAGCTTAATACGAAGCACAGATTTCCCGGTGACTTTTCGTAACGCAACGTAAAAAAAGAAAAAAAAAAAAAAAGAAAAAAACAGGTCTGTGTGAACGAGCCTTTAGCCACGGAGTAGCAAGACGTTACCATGTCAACAGTTACGACGTATGTTTAGGCTTAGGAACGGCCAGAATCGGGTACGATCTTTAAAATGGGGCGAGCCCACCGCTCATTCTTTGTGACTTGAGCGAGATAAAGCAAAGCGAAAGCTGGTTCCACTATTCATTGGCAATGAAATTGGGTAATACTGCAGCGACCATGACGAATTTGCTCCGAAGCGAGCGGAAAGGGCGCCGCCATGTTTGCCGACACAACCCGGCCCCAAGCAATTGGGGGCCCCACGCTATTTCTCGAATTTCACGTTGGGGGCGCGCGCCAACCCAAAACCCCAAACGGAGTTTGGGTTCTGCGCATGCGCAGTGATGAGCCCCTATTTCTTTGGGGCCCCAAAGCTTTGGGAGCCCCTATGATAAAACTCACTAAAACTGTCGTGATGCTTCAGCTACAGGATGGACTAAAAGCAAGCTACACCTACCAGCGTCGTGCCTGTGACCGGGGAATGGCCCGTCGAGTTCGCAGATAATTTCATTTGCGCACATTTTAGCCTGGTATTTGAGGGCGTGCACTCTCTTGTGACCAGAGAAGTAAATCTTCTGATTCAGAGACGGTCGGCAGATGGGTCTTGCTGTGCCGTTCCAACTGGTGTTACCCTCCCTATTATTTGTACCGCAAGCCACAATAAAGTGTCGTTTCAGCGCAAATGTTTTGCGTTTTAATAATTTTTCACTGTTAAGAAGTTCGTTCGTTGTCCACAATGGCGCTGCATGCGAAAATGGGCGAGCGTGCCGCGTTGCGTCGTCACAAACCCTATTCTATAAGCACGCTGCGTGAGGTGTCGTTGCGTTGGGTACCCCAAAGCGTTGGGTTCCCCAAAGCGTTGGGGCCCCCTATTCTAAAACTCTCTATTGGCGGCGATTTCGGACGTTTTGCCTAATCAAAAGTCGCGACTTTGGTAGCAAAATATACTTTACCTACAATTAATGTAATTTTACATGGATTTCTCACATTAGCTAGAATGTTTTCATTGATTTTAGACTATTTTTATTTTTATTACTTCCTAATTAAAAATGCTGCAATTGGCACCAGTGATGATAATTAGCACACTTTTGATTGTCATATTTGTTCGCGCGTTTGCAATTAGATCATAAGCAACAAATTATATTAGAGCTTGAAAAATTACGTATTAAAATATCTGAATTTTAATATTATTATTATTAATACAAATCACGGCAATGTATGCCCCCAATGAACGCCAAGATCACGAAAATACGCCATTTAACCATAATAATCTTTTCAGAAAGGTATAATTTTGTTTTCTTTTTAGCATAGGAAAAACTCTGACATCGTTATCAAGATAAACAGACAGTCAAACACTGGATGTAATATAATGTCTTATGAGTCACGCGTTGCTATAAAACACACACACACACTTCAGCTGTCTGACTCGGATTCCGTCTTTGGGTTGTTGCAGTGAGAACGGCGTTTATTAATTTATACGTTTTGTGGACATAATGTAAAAATTGGAATTACTCTCTTATTCTTGTGCTGGGAATAATGTTAAACCAATTAATCGGCTAAATACCCAAAAACCCATTAAAAAGCCCGCAGTTCATTATTTCCCATGACAATTATCTCAGCGAGAAAAGGCAGCGAGAACGCACAACTATCAGCACTAATGTTTTCAACAACTACAAATATCAGCCTGGATGAAACATATATGTCACAAAATAAAGTTTCCGCGAACAACTTCTATAACTAATAATTACGATGTAAGACACATCTTGAGTTATGAAAGAATCCGAAATTAAGACCTATAGCGAGAAAGTAAATCTAAAATAGAGGTTAGTTTCGGTTTCGCTCTAGAAATCAAACGCGCATTCTTGCGTAAACATTACGCTAAACATCGTCCTTGTTTTCAGGGTAAAGAGATGACCTGCGATCATAACACCCTAGCTCCCTCGTATTACCAGAAATAAATTCTGTCGCTCAGTGAAACCAGCACACTAGACAGGCTCAACAGCGGCACACATCTCCGATCCCCACTATAACCGCCATTTTGGAAAATGAGTGGCGCCACCTATAGTTAGTTGGAGTCGCGAATACAAACAATACGGGATGCAGTCCAATTGTCATAGCGTACCGCTACTATCGTTTGTCGACCGTTTACAAGATGAGACAGACCAATTGAAAATTTCTGGCCGGCTAAATAGTTCAGAGGTTTCACTGTGTCCGCCGTTCCCGTACATTCGACGACGCTTTTTCGTTCGGGAACCACTGCCGGTGAGTGCGACTATGGTGCCTGGAACGCGTCTCCGACTGGTGTGTTTACCGCGTCCAAAAAAGTGGTCCCTTGATTTCCCCCCGATGAAATCATAGAAGTGTCACGCTGTCGCCGGTCGCGATCCTGGTGGCGTCCCAATAGTTGTGGGGAGTATGGCAGACGCCTGTTCTGCTGTGGGTCACTCTCCACTAGTGGTGTCGCGAACTTTTGTCGAACCGGATTTTTAGGTCGAACTTTCGGGGTTCGACTGGGTCGAACCGGTTCGACGAACCTTCGAACTTTTGACCAGATTCGACCGGTTCGACTTTGTGGACAGTGTGGCCAGACCATGATACAAGCATGTCTAGGTTTGGAGCATTGTTTTTTATGCAAAGGGTTATTTTTATTTTATGAACAATTTCAATTAAAGGAAACTAATTCCAATCACTGAAAAAGTTAATAACTTAATTTTTCTGTACTGTATTAACTGAAATAACTAATCAGCACTGCCCTTAGTTCATTCTTTAGCCATCAGCATCCAATCCAAAGCCGACTGGCCAGCCTGTCGCGCATGCGCACACGAGTCGAACCTCAATACAAGGTTCGTCGAACTTTCCACTAAAAGTTCGACAGCTTTTAGTGGAAAGCTGTCGAACTTTTAGTGGAATGCTGGCGAAATGCTGGCGAAAAGCATGAGCGAACGCGAGTGTCGCTGTCGACTGACGACAGCGACACTCGCGTTCGCTCATGCTTTTCGCCAGCATTTCTACGACCAACCGCCAGGATCGCGACAGGCAACAGCATGACAGTGCGGCTTCTGTGACGTCATTTGTTGCCACTTGGGAACCACTTTTGATGTATGGGCGGGATAGGACGCTAAACACACCAGTCGAAGACGCGGTCCAGGCACCATAGTGCGACCAGCACATGACTATAAATAGCAGACACATTCGGTTATCCTTAATTCTAATTAACCCTACCTTTTGCGCGTTATCGAGCTTCTAGCTTTTGCCGGCACCCAAAAAACACGGCCCACCGGCTCGTTAGGTCGATAGGCCTATCGAGAATCGAGGGTAGCGCATCCTGGGAGCTGTCCACGTTCACGCACACACTCGCCCAGTCAAGCGCACGAACGTTAAATACGCACACCAACACGGGAACACAACAGCACACGACACAGAGCAAGAACGACAGGTTCAGATCCCAGAAATGAGCATCTCGCACACTCCGACTGGCCCCGACAACCGGATTCCCGAATGAGCTCGGCACTTGCGCGAGGGCTTCTGGGATAGCCTCCGTCGTCGCCGTCGACGTCCAACGTTGAACGTAGAGCATGTCCAAGTCCGTCGCAAGCTGCGCTGGCGCGCGTCGAGCTGCTCAGCGCGGAGCGTGAACGAGCGCGCGCGCGCTCGTTGACGTTACGACGGAGTATAAACAGCCCTTTACGAGGCGCAAGTGGTCGCAGTCGCACTCGAACGCGACTGTGCGAACCAGCCTTAAGCGTAACCGTCACCCATTCTCGTTTTGCCTCCCCACTGTTTTTTTACTATTTAGTATTTGCAGGATGCAATGTTTCATTATTTTGTTCGTCACCCATACCGAATACGGCCATTAGGCGGCTGGGGACGAGAGTAAACGAAGAAGGTCTACACGTGCACCTGGTGAATGAAAACAATAACGCGGGGATTTAGAGGGTCTGCGAAATTCCTTCGAAGTTGGACCGTATCTGACGCTATGCGGAGAGCAAGTCGTCCGCTTTTTGCGCAAGAGTTGCGGTGACATCAGAAAGACGCCGAGCTCTGATTGGCTCTGATTGAAGAATAGTGGGTAGACCTCGAAGCAAGCTGCCTTGAGGTCTACCCCCTATCCTTCAATTAGAATTAATCAGAGCTCGACGTTCTGACGTCACCATCACCACAACCCCTGCAAAGGAAGCAGACGAACTTGCTCTCCGCATAGGAGCCCATGGAGCCAATCAAACGGCTCTAAAAGAGCATGCATCGTCACGGTTTCTTTGCACATTTGCTACCAGCGACCGAACACAGTCACGCAGTGAAGTCGGCGTGATCCTGCGCTTTTTCTCGTCCGTGGATGATTGTGCCGATTATAGCGAGCCATTATTGGGGGTAACGCGTTACAAGTAACGGCATTAGCGATAACAAGTTCCTTTTTTTTTTTTCAAAACAGTAACGGATAGCGTATTTGCGTTAATTATTTCGAGTAAGTTACCTTACTCGTTACATCTTCCTAAGACAAAAAAAATTACGCTTCAATTGTTTTTGTGTTTCTGGGCACCAGCTCGTATACATTCTCGCGCTCATCCCACAATCCCACATAGGCTGTATACCTTCCAAACTTTGGTTTTCTTTCCCCACGCAACCGCCCCTACCTTAAACAAGAAAAGAAAAGAAAGACGTTTACAACACCCTGTAACGCCGAACTAGAGTGCAGCTCTTGAGGAGGAGGAGGAAAGGGTAGTGAGGGGAGGGTATACCCCTCTTCCCTCCTCCTCACCTCCTCACCCTCTCTGCTAATTCTTCTCCCCTCCTCCTCCTCGTCCTCCTCCTTCACCTCCTCCTCCCCTGATCCTTGGAGCTCCTCCCCTCCTCTCATTCTCCTTTATCCTCCCCCTCCCTCCTCTCCTTGTCCTCATCCCTCCTCCTCCCCTCTTCCCTTTTCTTCCTCCTCCTGCCCTCTTCCCTTCTCTTCCTCCTCCTCCCCTTCCCCTTCCCCTCCTCCTCCCCTCCCCCTCGTCCTTCTCCCTTGACGTTTCGGCATGGTGCTGAAACGTGACCGCGCCGAAACGTCACCGCGGTGCATTGTGGGACGTTTCCCCAAATGCCGAAACGTCGCCCTCGTGACGTCACCGGTGACCCTGGTGACGTCACTCGTGACGTCACTCGTGACGTTTCAGCATGGTGCCGAAACGTCACCGTGCCGAAACGTCGGCGCGGTTACGCCGACGGCGACGCCGACGCCGACGCCGACACGACTGAAGCCGGAAACAGGCGCCTAAGAGCTGCGCTCTAAAAAAAAAAAAACAAAAAAAAAACGTTCACGCTTTTTGTCCCAGTGTCGAAAAATGCTGTCCCCCTCAATGGCAGGCAGAGTGGAAAACGCCATCGGAGATCAACTCCTAATCTCTCGTGGGCACAATGATCCTGTCGGGAGATTAAGAATACTCAGGTGGAATCGAAAATAATAATAATAAGATTATTATGTTCAGTTCCTGCATTGGCATAATGTTCCTCGAAATATGGCGCTTATGCGTGCGTTTAACGTCACGGCAGTAAAACTTTTTATTTCAGAAATAAAAATGCGACGTAGAAATAACGTGCAGTACTTTTTATCGGTAACGGTAGCACGTTCCTCTTATTTGGATGTAACGTCGGTCGTATCGCGTTGTTTTTATCTGCAAGTAACGAGGAACGTATTTCGTTACCTTTTTTTCGGTAAAGCTAACAGTACTGTAGACCGAACCCGCTAAGAAAATGAGCGCCGCGACGAGGCTCTTTTCGCGCTGCTTGATCGCCTCCATCGAAGCGTCGGCTGCTGTCCGACTTTACGTGAAACAGAGTGGAACAGCTCGAGGTGCGCATGAAGCTTTTGTCGTCCGCAGAAATTTCAAAAAGGGCGTAGAAGTTAGGATGTAAACCCAGCAACGGCATTTGACTTGGTAGCAGCGATGCTTCGTGGAATCGCAGAGTTAAATGAGTACTCTGGCGTTTTCTTCATAGTCCCCGATATGCCTGAAAATTTGCTAAACATACTAACAAACATCGCTGAAATAGTAACCCAAAAATTGAGCCAAAATATTTTTTTTTTGGCGAAGTTATTGAATTTGTAATTTTGGTCGCTGGAATAGTAACCCAAATATTGGGCCAAACTACTTTTGTTTTGCGAAGTGACTCAATTTGCAATTTGGACCCTCGCCATGTTTTTCGAAGTGAAAATCTCTACTAGCAACAATGAAAAAGTGTCGTCAGAGGAAGGCAGGGGTTCATTCTTTCGTCTGTAGACTTTCTTCTCAATTGATTACAAGCAGTTTCATGGTATCAAATGAATCCTTTGAAAGCTTGCTCTAGCACCCTGGCAGCAGCACGAAACAAATACTCGGCATAATCTGTTTTTAAAATGTCCGCTCGACCCGCGAGCTTGCCTTCCTCTGACGTAACGGCGACAAAAAGAGTGGGTATGTTTGAATGTTTGTTTCGGCATCATTTTCGCCTGCCGATTTTGCAAAACTATTCTGATATTCGCGATAATAAATAACATATCACAAAGGGTAAAGGCCGGTGATTCCGAAAATATATATTTGGTTGGAGTTGCTAAAACATTCGCCGGAGATGACATTTTGATACTAAACCCGAACCACGCAACAAATTAGTGTTTCCGCGTTTTTGAAGCTCCCCTTGTAGCGCACTTAGTTCTGTGAATGTCATTAGGATGTCCTTAGGATGTCCTAACGTTCTGGGGATGTCCTATGAACGTCCCCATGATAACCCCATAATGTTAGGACACGCTAAGGACATCATAAGGACATTCACAGTACTAATTGCTACTAATGTCGTTAGTTTTTATGGTGCTGCCACGCATTGTGGCTTGTCTAGCTAAATAAAAATATAGACTATTTACAAATAAATAAAGCGGTGCGTCGACTACAGAGTACATCGAATGCCCCATTAAACAAGCTCACACAATCTACAACAGGATTTACAACTACTCATTCTGATTTTCTTTTTTTTTTCTATTAGGTAATGGTGCGGCTTCAATGCTCTGGAACAGTTGTAATGACTGAGACTTGCGGTTTCTTAGTTACTGCGGGACTTTCGTTGTAACCTCTGGCAACGTTTTTTGCGCAGTTCGCTGCACGGACAAGATGAAGAAGCAGCTGTGGCTGCACAGTTGTCAGTCGGCCTGCACGAGACCTTGCAGGTGCTTATCTCTTACCAGACTCGGGTGAAACAGCACATGGCGCTTCCTCCACGTCCGCATACGCGTACATTAATAGAGTACCACCCTCTCCCTTCTTCCGTTCGCTAAAGACAGCCGAAACAATCAGTCTACTCTTATCCACCGGGCACTGAAGGCCCTTGGGTTCGAGGCACGTTGGGAACATATGCTCGATAACCCAGTGTGTTCGCGGCCCGCCACTGGCTTTGGTGCCATTCTGTCACACGTACTCCCCCCCCCCCCCCCCCCCCTTGTGTCCCCCAGGGAAGTACGCTACCGGGGGCTGGTGTTCCGCACAGGACTGCTGCCACAGGCCTCCGCGAGCGACAAGTGAGTCCTCGGGTTCTCGACGTCTATTTTGTTACGTCCCGTTTGAGCGACAGATAGCAACAACAACCAACGACGACCAGTCTCAAGCGGATTGTAGCATGCACGCGAAGGTATCTTTGGTCGGCTTGCAAAGTAGAGAGTTCTAGGATAGGGGACCGCAGCGTTTTGGGTCCCCCGACCAGCTTGGGTCGTCGCGCAGAGCATTCTGAGAACGTCTGGGCATGCGAAGGGAACACTCCAAGCTGCTTAGGGGACCCGAAGATTTGGGGCCGCTATTTTGAAACTTTTTAATAACTCCCCACGAGCACCCAGAGAGTGCGAGCCTTTCAAAGCACGGGCCAAAGGTACATCCGCGAGCATGCTGTGCGCCTGCTTGGTACTGATCGGTGTTGGGGGTTACCGCTTGTCGCACAAGTGGATCTCAACGACCATGTTCGCCAACGTGCTTGTTTTTCTCACGCTCTTCCTCCCGCAGTCGGTCTCACGTGCACGTGACGGTGGTGATGGGCTCGAACAAAAAGAAGACCATCTACACGTTCCCCAGGCTGCCGGTGAGCACGCTCGCCCGCTCCGCGGGAGCCTGTGCGACTACATTCCCGCGAAGCGCGCGGCTGGGCCAATCACAGTTGTCCCGAAGCCCGTCCTGCCATTAAAGCGGCAGGCCCATTGCTCAACATCATTAAGTCAAACCGTCTCTCTCTCTCTCTCTCTCTCTCTCTCTCTCTTTATTTTAGTTTAGAGTGTAGAAATTTTTTGACGCCGATCTCGTGCAATTTTGTGCCCGCGTTGTCGACGCCTACGCATGATTCCCGTGGACTCCTTTATTAAGACGCAAAGGTTAAATCGATACCGGCGTTAGGGGAGTGTCGGCGCTGGCTTTGTTCATTAAAATGTCTGCTTACGTTGACGTTCGAATAAACGTATAAATATATGGTTTGTTTCATTATGTGGGAATGTATAAAATAGGTTGTTAAATCTCCGTCGTCATATAAGAAGAGGGCATCCAAGAACACAAGGCTTATGACGTCTGTATACTAAGTTTAAGAATAAACAAAAATTCAGGACTCGGTCGGTTCTTGGTGACATTTATAATCAAAATAACCTGTCCCCGATCTTGCCAAGCGCTTCTCAACGCTCCCATTTGTTTCTGGAAAATAGGAAGGAAGATCTTGTGTCGGCAACATTGTCATTTTGTATATAGAGCATTCACATCGCGATAAAGATCAGATTTTCGGGTTCGAAGCTCGCGGCGTACGCATCTCTTCTTCGTGGTTGCTATGCCGGCGACCAGGGCTGCAACATAATATTGGCGACGAGGTGAAAACTATAAAAATCCACCATGAACTTCGGACTTACGCCGCCGCTGCCGTTTCTGCAAACGCCAGGCCAGCCTCCCGTTCCATGGCCGCAATGGGAACAAACGTTCCTCAAGTTTCTTGAGGCTTCTGGCGCAGACGAGTTCAAGGCATCGCGGCGTGCAGCCATCTTGCTGCACTGTCTTGGAGTGGAAGGACAGCGGCAGTACAACGCCGTGGCCACGTCGACACCACCTAAGCAGCAGCCGACCAGAGAGGCGGAAGGCAAGTCTGCGACTGCGGGTGCGACGGAACAAAGCAAGCCTGCTAGTGGGGATACCACGGACGAGTTCACTACTACGCTGAAGCTCGTAAGGAGGATTTTCGCAGCCACAACTAACGTACTCGTTGAGCGACATCGATTCAAGCAGAGATTACAGCAGCCAGGCGAGCCGATGGAAGGATACATCACGAGCTTGCGCGAGATAGCCGCCAAATGCGAGTAGATAGCACCACCGACGTGATGATTCGGGACCAGCTCGTTCAGGAATTTCATCTGGCAGACTTCGGGAACGTCTGCTGTTTGAAGGGGCACCGCTGACACTAGAAAAGGCCGTATCAATGGCAACGCATTACGAAGACACCCAGCGCAACCTGAAGAATTTGCAGCTGAGGGGGCGGTGCATCGCGTTACTGAAAAGTATAAAAAAGACGAACAGGAGGTGACGGAGCGTCGTTGTTACCGTTGTGGGTCGGCAAGTCACGTGGCAAGTTCAGTGAGCTGCAAAGCGCGACGTGCTCTGTGCCGGAAATGCAAAAAGACCGGGCACTTCGAGAAGGTTTGTAAAAGCACCACGACGCAGGGCCTGGACGTGAAGGAAATCAGCGAGAATACGAATTGTGACGTCGTACTTCTTCAGGTGAATACGGACAGCGGACAACGTGCCATCTACGCCGATCTGGAAGTAGAGACAGTGAGTCTGCGCTTTCTGGTAGACACAGGCTCTTCAGTGTCAATCATCACCGATGACATTTATCGACAATGGGTTCCGCGAGCGACTGGCTCTGGCACCGCCGTCTGTCAACCTGCTGGACTATCGGGCTGCAAGATCGAAGTGAAGGGACGATTCCTCGCCAACGTTCGCTTCAAGGAGCGTTCGACTTGCGTTCTATTTTACGTGGTGGCGAAGGGGACGACCCTCATCGGACTAGATGCGATCTGCAATTCACAACTTCAGATTGAAGGAGGAGGACCTGCAAGTCTGCACACGCAAACCGTGAGAACCCGCTACCTGCTGACATGAAGAAACAATTCTCACACTTACTTCACCGACAATCTGGGTCTGGTGAAGGGCTTCGCTCACAAGGTCAAGAAGCGGGAAACAGTTAAGCCCGTGGCGTCAAAAACTGCGGCGGCTGCCTTTAGCATTGCGGGACGCCGTGTCCGTAGAACTGCGCCGTTGGAGCAAGTTGGAATCATCGAACGGGTCGAAGCCTCCGAATGGCTATCTCCAATTGTGGTCGTAAAGAAAAAGGGACGGCACTATCAGGCTGTGTTTAGATTGCGCGAGCCAAACAAGGCATTTTAGTGGATGGACTTCCCCTCCCACATACAGAGGAGCGTCTTCACCAAACTTGCAGGGTCGACTCACTTCTCGAAGGCTAGGATTTGGCCTCGGCCTATCACCAAGTTGAACTGACAGCAGACAGCCGGGAGCTGACGACATTCGTCACTCATGACGGACTTTTTCGTTTTCGAAGAGTATGCTTTGGGTTGGCGTCAGCTCCGGCGGCGTTTCAGAGAATGATGACCACCATCCTGGATGGCTGTAAGGGGGTGCTATGCTACATTGACGACGTGGTCGTATTCGGCAAGTCCGAAGCAGAGCACAGGGGGAATTTGCAGGAAGTTCTACATCGCATTTCTGCTGCTGGACTTCAGCTTAACCAGAAATGCGAGCTCAACGTGCAAGCGCTCGACTTCCTGGGACACACCGTGAGTGCAGAAGGACTAACCCCTCTTCACTCCAAAGTAGAAGCGGTGGCTAAAGCTCCAGTACCAAAAGATGCAGCTGCTTTGCGGTCGTTCTTGGGACTTGTCGGATACTACGCAAGATTTTCGCCAAATTATGCAGAAGTAGTAAGAGCCTCTAAGGAAGCTGTTGCGTCAAGATGTCCCATTTATTGGAACAAAAGAACAGAACAGAGTTTCGAGCAAGTCAAGACATCGCTCTCTATATGCGGTGCTATTAATATGTTTGATCCTGCACTACCGGTAGTTGTCACGGCAGATGCATCCATGCATGGCCTCGGTGCTGTGCTTCAGCAGGGTGTTGGCGATGACTTGAGAACAGTGGCGTTTGCCTCACGAACACTCTCGCCGGCTGAAACGGAAGTACTCTGTAGGAGAGAAGGAGGCCCTTGCCTGTGTGTGGGCGGTGCGAGCATTGGCACGTGTTTCTCTGGGGACGGCGGTTCAAGCTACGCACGGATCATCAAGCGCTAGTAACTCTCCTGTCCTCTCAAGGGAATGGCCGAAGGCCACTGAGGATCTCAAGGTGGTCATCTCGCCTTCTTTATTACAACTTCGAAGTTGCATATCACCGAGAAGCGACAACAAAGTAGCAGACGCTCTGTCAAGGTTCCATTACCTACCGGAACATGAAGAAGAGGAAAAATTGTATCATTCGTGTCATCTTGCATCACAAAGCATGAACTACAAGAGGCTGTACAAAAGGATGAGACATTACAACTTGTCATGAAGTACATTTCAACCAGGTGGCCAGACAAGAAAAGCTTGGCTTCCAAGTTACTTCCATTCTTCCGAGTGAGAGACGAGTTGGCAGTGGTGGACAACTTGCTGCTGCGAGGAGAACGACTGGTCATCCCAGCGTCGCTGATGGCCACCATGATTGAGCTGGCACACGAGACCCATCCTGGCATTGTCAGGACCAAGCAAAGGTTGCGCGAGCGATATTGGTGGTCGGGTCTCGACCAACAGGTGGAGCAAGTCATCAGGAACTGCTGTGAATGCCAGTCTGCAGACAAGTCTGCCAAACCCGTCACCGCACCACTTCAGCCAATTCCGCTTCCAGAACGGGCCTGGCAGAAGCTGGCTCTGGATATGCCATTACCTTGGTAGACTTTTACTCAAAGTGGCCAGAGGTATGCTTCGCATCAGTTGTGACAACACAGACGGTGATTAAATTTTTATCTGCTACGTTTAGCAGAGAAGGCTACCCAGTATGGAAATTCTGACGGGACCATGGGTCCGCCCATTTCCAATGTCGGTCAGCCTTTGAAGACTTCCTGAAAGAACGAGGAATTTGTCACCGCTGCTCGTCGGGGTGTATTACCCACAATGCACGGACAGGTGGAAGCGGTTTTAACAAGGTCTTCAAGGGGTTCATCCAGGTCGGCCAGCACGGGAGCATTCGGCCTTTTGAAGTGGCCGTCCTGGAGTACCTGGCGTTTACAGGTGCACACCTCATGCCACAACGGGGGGTGCCGCCTGCTCTGCTCCTGCATTGTCGAGTTCCTCGGTCGAGGCTGGACATTGTGGGGTTCCCGTCATCAAGTTCTTTGTGAACCCTGGCTCTGAATTAGCTGACCTCAGAGCGCGAGTACAGCAGCGGCAGGCTTACAGCAAGCGTTACACGGACTCCAAGAGGGCAGCAAGGGTGCCCACCTTCAAGCCGGGCGATTTCGTCAGGGTCCGCAAGCCAAACATACCGAAGAAAGGGACATCGCACTATACGCGCCCAATGCTTATCACTGGTACACATGGACCAAGTTCTTACATCCTCAGTGACAACCGGACCTGGAATGCGTCGAAGCTTTCCGGTTGTGGAGAAGCGGGGAAGCGCCTGTCGACAGCATCACAGCAAGCGGCGTCAGCGCTGGAGTCGGCTGATGCGGCTGCAGCCGAGATCCCAGAGACTCGTCCCGTGGCTTCTTCGGCGACAACCGAGACCGCGGAGATGGATTCCGTGTCGGCTTCAACGGTACCGACGGTACCCGAGACCTCAGTGGCTTGTTCGGAGTCGGAGGCAGCTTCGGCCCAGGTCAATACAAGAACAACGAGAGCTCCTCTGCTGAGGAGAAAGCCTGCCTGGCAGAGAGACTTTGTAATGAACTAACTATGTTACTGTTTTCACCTTCAGTTACACTGTTTCTTTTTCTTTTATTTCTTTGTATTTAGTTTCTTGGGTTGTTGTTTTTAGGGAGGGAATATGTTGTGTCGGCAACATGTCATTTTGTATATAGAGCATTCACATCGCGATAAAAACTTCAGATTTTCGGGTTCGAAGCTCGCGGCGTACGCATCTCTTCTTCGTGGTCGCTATGCCGGCGACCAGGGCTGCTACATAATAGAAGGCAACTCTTTTAAATTGTTCTCTAAGTATTTCCCAGCGCCATTCAGATGTATTAATTCTTAATGGGATCCTACACACCGGCCGTATTAGCTGCGGATATAATGTATTATTTCCTATAAACACGTGCGCGTGAGTATGTTTTGTTCGTCCCATGCGGTGGCAGGTTGCGGAGTATACGTCACCCGTAGCTCTTGTCAATGTCTGATTGCCGCCATGCGTTTCTGAACTTCAGCCTGAAGATGCGTCTGCAGCTTTGGGAACGAGGATAAATCGGTGTACCTAGAAGTTTGTCCAACTGTTTTATCGGGGCCACCTATAGCTTATGGGCCCTGTTTGCAATACAAGGTGCACGGAAGGCGATGAAAGGTGTCGGTCGTCTGCACGATTACTTTCCTAGGGGGAATACATTCTATTCCGCTCATTTTCATTAGGCAGTGCATATTCAACGCCAAATGTTCCCCTTGTGGTTAGGGTTCTTCGTTTCCTAGAAAACTCGTGCGCATCGCGCTGTCCATGCTGTCGCACAGTCGCGCAGCACCGAGGGAGAGGGCTGCCACTGCGCGGTATACCGGGTTCACCAAAACAGCAAAGAAGACTGTTTTGACTGGCGCTCGAGTGTCGAGAACGTGGACACTCGTGAGCCAGTCGCCTCCCAATCCCCTTCAAATCAAAAGGGAAAACCACCGAGGCTGCGACGCGTCCAGCCGTTCCAGATATGCAAAGCGTGTCCACGCCAAGGCCATTACAGTTTTTCTTTTTCGGAGTAAAACGCATATGTCTCTCTCCAAGCATGACCCAGCCTCTCCGTTCGCTAACCTAGCAATCGATATGCGCAGTATGTTTCCGCCATTAAATTGCAAAAGCTCTCCATAGTTTGAGTCGGTCCCTTTCTTAAATCTATAGGCTCTCTGACATAAATGAGTGACATCAGCACCGCCTTATTTAACGCATGCAGCTAGAAGACCTGGCCATCTATATCGGCGGCCACGTGGACATGTGGCTGGGCTTCGCGCTCATCGGTGTCTTTGGGGTCGCCCTCGACCTGGCATCAGGGTGCAGCAAGTGGTGTCACGGGTGAGCCATTCGCACGTCGGTCAGCAGTTAGTCACGTGACTTCAGACAGGCGGTGGCGCTGCTTCATCGGGTGGCCGAGGCCGAGGCTAGATGTTGGAACACGATACCGATCACGCTTCTCAGTTTGGTTTTTAGAATAAAAAATCACTGTTGTCCGGTGTTCTGAGAGCGTTGTAAGGCATTATACTCACATGTACTTTCGAGGCTGCACTGCATTTGTATAGAGGATACTTTCCTAAACAACGTAAATTTCGCCTCGTATGAAAGTTCAAAAATTTTGAGGTCATTATTTTAAAATATCACTTCAAGAAAGGCGTAACAACTGCAGGCAAAGCTCCTCCGTAAGTAGTCATTACGAAAAAAAAATATATATATAAAACCATGACCTTTTTATTGGGTTGGTCCAAACTGAATAAAATAAAAGTCAATGAAGCAAAATAAAGCAGAGATAGTTTCACTCTTTACGATGCATTACGAGAAAAGCTTTTGTTAGGTACATCCGGTAAGGCTGAGCAGTCAGAACGAAAAGGCGTCTCTGTGCCTTTTATAGCGCTGACAACATCCTCAACCAAAATAGGCAGCTATACTTCCTTCCGCTTTAAGTCCAGACGCAGTCGACACTAATTAGTGTCAAATGTGCAAGTCACTCGTCCCTGCACATGACTGGCTCAGTGATAATAGAACACGTACAGAAACACGGCGAACACCATGTTGGCGTGCTTTTGACGCAGTATAATTATTTCCATCAGCTCGTAGCGGCGGCTGCGTCTGGACTTTAGGTGAAACAAAGTAAAGTAAAAAGTGGTAAAAAAAGTATAACAAGGAAACTGAAGTCTCGCCGCGACCGCCCAGGTTTTACCAAGAGACCTGGCTAGTCCTTCGGGTCCCAAAAAAGCACTTCGTGAAACCTCGGCCGCCACTGCCAACACCGTCAAAATTGAAGTTCTTCCATTCCTCTTATTTCCGTCGATGGGAAATCCTTTGCTGACGTCATAGTCAGCATTCGGCCAATCGTGTAAGGCCGATCACAGCGACGCTTTCGATCGCTCACGTCGCCAATAGGGCTCTTGCATTGCCTAGGGGACGATGCGGAAAAGGACTCGCCATAGCTGTGTGCGCGGCTGCTGAGAGCGTGCTGATGGCTAGCTTCCAGGGTTCTTTTGCAACGTGCATTCCACACCGCCAAAATGGCCGGTCTTAGCAGCCTATTAATGGGGCTCGTTCTGAGCATGCGCTCTAGACAGCACCCACAAATATGGCGCCCAGTGAATACTCCTTATACTCCGTTTCACCTTATGTTGTACCGCAGCGAAGGCTAGAAGCGCGAGCTCATAGCGTTGCGAGAGCTTGTGCCGCCGAGATGTGCCCTAGAGCAAGGAGCTCGCGCTTGTATCCTTTCCTGCGGTACATCATAAGGTGAAATAGAGTATAGGAGGTATTCACTGGCCGCCATATTTGAGGTCACTGTTTAGAGCGCATGCTCAGAACGAGCTCGCATTAATAGGCTGCCAAGACCGGCAATCTTGGTGGTGCGGAATGCACGTGGCGAAAGAACTGTGGAAGCTCGCGTTCAGCACGCGCTCCGCAGCCGAGCACACAGCTATGGCCGCCAGTGAATACTTCCTATAGACCATTCTAAAAAGAGCGTGTGGCCGGTGCCATTTTGAGTGTTCGTGCGTATGGCGCGTTCTTTGCTCGCTTTCCGAAGCGACGAACACGCACGTGCTGGACTGTGAAGATCGCACGCTGGACTGTGATTTTGTAAACATTAGAAAGGTCTATAGTACCATAGCCATAGGAGGTATTCACTGGGCGCCATATTTGAGGGCGATGTTTAGAGCGCGTGCTCAGAACAAGCTCCCATAATTAGCCTGCTAAGACCAGCAATCTTGATGGTGCGGAATGCACGTGGCAAAAGAACTACGGAAGCTGACCGTCAGCACGAGCTCAGCAGCCGCGCACACAGATATGGCCGCCAGTGAATTCCTGCCAGATCACCACGAGAAGACGCTGCCGAAATTGAAAGGGGATAGAGTGGCAGACAATGGAGGAGAGCCGAGCCACGTGACGGGCGCCCCGCTGCGGCGAGACGCCGAAACACGCTTCTCCTGAACGATGAAATATCCACTCGTGCTCCTCGCATTCCTCGCGCTACCACTTCTTTTCTCGTCGGGTTTGAAAACCATGTTTCGGGTCCTCGCCGCTGCAAAAGCTGTGCGCTGGCGTCCAGGTTCCCCGAGAAACGCTCTGTAGTTCCAGATTTTCGCGCTCAGAATCTGCGACCGGGCACTCTATGGCTCCGTCGTCGATCTGCCAGGCTTTGTGAGTATAGAGGAGGCTATGGTAGTAGAAACCTGAGCGTCTCAAACTGTCACACAAGTAGAAGCGTGCCTGCTCTGATGCGGAACTCGAAATCACGAGGAAAACACAACGAAACAATAAACATTCAAACGCCATTGAAGCACAGGTGAAAGCTAAGATGCTAAGAGCGTGAGCAAAGAGACGCCATTTCACGCGTTCCAAAGTAAAAAAAAAATGAAATCGTCGGGACACCAGATGCTCTGAAGCATAGCCTCCTATGTTTGACGTCACCACGCAGAGATACGATATGCGCGACCTAGCGGTGCTTACATGAATCTGCCACTTACGATTGTGTTGCGGCGTTGAATCTAGTTGATTTAGAACGCCGAAAGGTGTTTTTTTGTTCTTCAGCACTACACAGAAACATAAAAGCTCAGCGAAGGGGTCATAAGTAGTGCTAGGGCCAGTCAGGCGAGCTTGCACTACCCAAAATGAGGGCGCCACAGTTTCTTCAAAGCTTCAGCGCAGGAGGCCTATAGGTCAAGTCACTCCCGAAACGGTTGTCAGAGGATCCGAGCTGACCCACATTGGTCTTCATGCAAGCAGGTGCTGAACACGTGCACCATGCATGCTGCGTTGCTCACGCGGGCCGTAGCAACGTTCATAGATCTATCGGTCTAAAAGCTCCACGAAAGAGCGCCGTTAAAAGAAACGGTCCTTCTCTGTTGCCCGCACGCAAAGAGGTACGTTTGTTGACCTTACGTCCAGTCGCAGTGGATGTTACGAGCCGTTGTACCCAATCCAAGAGCGCGTGTGTTTCTCGTGAGCTTCGCGAGAAAGCGCCATGACGCCGAAGGAGTCAAATACGTGACGTCACAGGAAAGATGGCAGCGCCCAGGCAGTGGCTGGCCACAGCTGGGATGGAGCATTGGTCGGAGCGTGTCGGATGGCTTGCACGTCGTCGTTCGTCTTGGCAAGTTGATTTCAGAAGCGTAAATCGTCATATGAGACCGGTCGAAAGCGACGTCAGAGTTCAGCGTGGTGTCTGACGTAAATATAACGTGAAAATACGGAGGAACGGTGTGCATTTCGCTGGTGACCGACGGGGATATTGCCACGGAAGAGACAATCTGCCCTATGTTGCTCGGACCTCGGATTGATTCGAATACCGCAATAAAATTAAAGGCGACGTTTCCATGCTCTCGTTGACCATCGGAATCTTCGAGGTCTGCAGTGAAGCGTGTGCAATATATTTGGATACAAATGTTTTGTGACAGAAATTGCGTGAGTCGTGCTTGCCAGTGTGCAATCGTGGTGCCGCTTTGTTCAAATGACCGAAGGCTCACTTTGTATGTGCGGCGCACCGGAGAGCTGCCTTGAACCTGGTAGTCCCCGTGCCGTGCAAAATGATGCTGTGCTGCTTCCCAAATTGTTCCGGCGTAGACGTGCACTTTCACGAAGCACAGGTGTTGCAGTTGGTATTGATTCCGCTGGTCTGTCGCACGTTTCGTCGACACAATATTTCATCAACACTCGTTACGCGAATTGTAAGCCGTATGGACATTTCATTGCGAGTGTTACCTACCCAGCCCACCCGTTCACGCCGCTTTGCGACGACAGTCTGCAGAGGCTCATTACCAGAAAAGTGGTCCCACATCCATTTCAGTTCAGTTCGTCCACGGCAGTCGCCAAACCCCGAAGGAGAGGATTTATTCGGACGGAATGCCACTAAAGCAGTGCAGCTTCTTTAGTGGTCAGGATAGCTCTCTTCTGTCAGTTTTGTTATATTGTCACGGATGCTTGCTCCAGTCCTATCTTCTATCAATATTTACTATTTTGGAAAGTTCCAAGCCTTGGCGGCTGTCTTCGTAAGCTCTGGTGGAGGTGATGGGTACATTACCAACAGCCATTCACTCTGTGTGCACCTTGGCGGCTTCTCAGCCGAGTTGCACGATGACGGGACACGGGTGGCGGACTATCCCGCGTCCTAACCCCCGGCGAGCCGTGAACCATGTCCTATCTTGAGCCCGGCAGAAAAACCGCAAGACGAGCGAGTACCACAAGGACGAACCTCGGAAATACACCACGCAGATTCTGAAATCCTGGTCAGTCGCCGCTACAAGCAAGAACCACCGGAATTCGGTCTTTTGCCAGAAAAACCGAAGCTGACTAAGCCAACAATGACAAACCTGTAGAAGCAAACCGCGCCCACTACCACCATTGCTTGCATGCCCGTCGCACCTCACACTTTGACGTCCTTTCACGCATGGTGTATGAAGACGTCGAGGGCTGGATTGAACAATATGGCCGTGTCGCCCACCCCAGTGGGTGGACAGACAACCAGCTCCTGCAGAACCTATACTTCTTGTGGAAGAAACTGCCAGGCACTGGTGTGAGAACCACGAATCCTCCTTAACATCGTGGGAACTTTGCAAGATCGAGCTGAAGTGCACGTTTATCAGCCAACATTGACCAGAGAGAGCCGAATCCCTGATTCTGTCCAGGACACGGCCCCAACAAGAGCGTCGCCGTTTTCGTGGAGGATATTTTGGGCCTGATCGAGCACCCACGCCAACCCTGGTGCTACAGAAGACGAGAAGTTAAGAATCCCATGCTCCTCATGTGAGGGACAACACCTTCGGCAGCCTTGTCCGCAACCCCACGACAACAGCCAAAGAGTTCATATCACCGAGGTACACTGCAGGCCCGAGCCTGTCACTATCAACAACTCCCCAGCTTCTCGACACTCGGGTCGTCCAGCCGCACCTGCGACGCCAGCCTGTCAGGCATCCGCGACATCCACGACGTTGTCCGGGAGAAGATCAGGAAGCTACTTCCCGCCATCAGTTGCCCGGATTTTTGATTGCCAAGATTGTTTCGGAAGAAGCTTGACAGGCATTTCAACCGGAGACTTCTTTGAGCGAAGCAGCATCTGACGAATCGAGGGCGACTTATGCCACAAAGTCACGACGACCGCCACCGGCTACCCGTTAGTATTCAATGCCAATTCAATGAAACACCCCAACGCCGAAGCATTCCCGACAACGGGAAGAACCAGTGTAGGTTCGCGCTAAACAAAATACACCGAGGAAAACGGAGGTGCTGCGAATGGTCGACCGAAAACCACTTTGCTACCATAATGAGGTATTTAGCGGCGCACAAGGTAGAGAGAAGAAGGACAGGACAGAAAAGAGCGCTACTCACAACTAGGTTTACTGACAAGAAAGGAAGAGAAAGAAACCCAAATAATCCGCCGCGGACTCGCGCATCTACCACAGCCCCGTGAATGATAGCGGCTATACTTCGTTTCAGCTTGGTCCAGACGCAGCCGGTGCTACAAGGCGAGCTCCGGGCTTTCAGCGTCCCTGCCAAGCACGCGCGCTCGTGCAGTGCAAGCACTGTTCAGGGCCACATGCTCGCGCTTGTAGCATCGGCTGCGTCTGGACTTAAGCCGGGCTCGCGTGGGCCTCGATCACTGTGGCCTAGATGAACTATCATTCACGGGGCTGTGGTAGATGCACGAGTCCGCGGCGGATTATTTGGGCTTCTTTCTCTTCCTTTCTTGTCAGTAAACCTAGTTGTGAGTAGCGCTCTTTTCTGTCCTGTCCTTCTTCTCTCTACTTTCTGCGCTAAATACCACAATATGTTAGACTACCAACTAGCCCAAATGTCAACTTTACTACACTTTGCTACCACTGCATGAGGCCGATCATGTCTACTGGAGGTGCCCGTACCAATGAATTGTCCTGCAGGAGTTTGTGCCTAACGACCTTTGACCACGTCTCGAGGAGCGTCCGCGGGACATTGATGATTATCTTCAGCGGCCTTTGCCCCTGGTGCCGACATTACCCCAAAGCTCCTAGGCCTTAACTGCTTTAGATTCGGACACACAAGCGAGTGGCCCGCAAACGCCCCAAAATTGTGAACATTGTGGAATACCACATGAATCAACGGACATCACATGTCAATCAATGCCTGCGAAATGTGTCAACTGCGGCCACGAACACGAAGCTGCAGCACGCTTCTGCTCGAAGTGAAAGAAACTAGGGGAGATCCAGGCGTACTCAAAATCCAACTCAGTGGGCTTTCATGTCGCCAAATCAGCTTTGGAGTACGATAAGCACTTCCCGGAGATGGAATCTATTCGAGCAGGCAGCAATGCCGCGAAAGAACCGATTGTCACTGAACTCAAGAATTCAGGAGAGCAAGACATGGAAGAAACTTCAAAAGATGTGACTACATCATCGCTATATACGACGGTCGTCAAACAAACCGAACCTAATAGTCACGCAACTCAAAAAGATTGCCAGGGTTCAAGTCCACACGGCAAACAAAAAGCAATATGCCGGCTGCATCAACACGTCAGGCATCCCAGACCTTTTCTGCACCCACCGCTCGGCCGCAACCCTGCCATTCGAAGGACACAAATGCGCAGCCAACAACTTCCTTTGGGGACAGTCCACATGAATGGATGTTTTTCGTCAAGGCAGCAGTCAAGATCGCTCTCAACCTACTTAAAAGCAACGAATCAACCTGGGCAAAGACACTTACTACCATAATCCAAGCAGTGCTCCCTCTTCTTGAGGGATGCTAGGGACATCTTCTACTCCTACTAAGGGTTTTACCACCAGAACAACCTCGGTGGTGTCCGCAAGAGCTACCATACCCGACACGCCCAGTCGGGCAGACACCCTCAGTAGAAATGGCAGAGCCCGCTTATGGCAGAGCAACGCCGGGCGGCCATAACTAGGTCTGGCAGTGGAACTGCCGAGGGTACCGCAACAAACGTGGGGCCCTAGCGCAGTACATTGCTGGACTCGACAAACCTCCCGACATAATAGCACTCTAGGAAACTGGAACCGAGACACCCCCACTTTCGGGCTACAAGGCGCTGGCACCTGGCATATGCCAGCGCGTGACAGTCCTAGCAGCAAAACACGTTAATGCACGCATGCACGAACTCAGCGACGAGAGCATAGACCACGTGCTTATAGAAATCCTTCCCGAGAAGCGCCACTGGCCCTCGTTCTTTATTCTCAACGTATTCAGTCCGCCACGCAACAGGTACGAGGATTTTAGCAAACTGTTTGCGCGCGCGCTTAAACTTGCACAGAACATAGGCGACTTTAACACGCCACACTGGGCCTGGGGGTACACTCGCTCCCTGGCCAAGGGCACCCGACTTTACCACTCTATCTGCCAACAACGCCTCTCCATCCTGACTGACCCGGAGCAGCCCACGAGGACGGGCAATAGTGTTACCCGCGACACGTGCCCGGACCTCGCGCTGACGAGATGCGGACGGTGGTCGGAATGGTCAAACCTCGAGGTGAACCTGGGAAGCGACCACGCCATAGCCCAAGTGGACATCGCCGTCTCGCCAGGAAAAAAGTTCCTCCGGAAACAAGCCCTGACAGACTGGGACAGGCTTCGCGCAGCACGTACGGCCACACACAGCGAGCGAGGGCAAGATGATGCTCCCCTTGACAGCTGGACCGAGCGCCTGGTGTGCGACAAGAACACCTATATGGAAACTATCAAGCTGACAACAGAGACCCCCGAGGTGGACAGGCACCTGCTCTACTTGTGGGAGGCGAGGTACGGTCTGATCAAGCGCTGGAAGCGCCAGAAGCTAAACCGCAAGCTCAAGAAACGGATCGCGACAATCATGGCGGAAGCGCTCGAGTACGCAACCTAGCTGGCGCGTTCCAACTGGAACAAGAAGTGCACCGATCTCCAGGGAAAACTGTGGATTAAGGACGCGTGGCAGTTCTTGCGACACCTCCTGGACCCTAGCAAAAGTAATCGCAATACCAGCCGGAGCCTCCAGAAAATTGTGCGCGACTTCCCCGGCACCAACCAGGACCTCCTCGAACAGCTCAAGCTACGGTACATCGGCTCGCCCCGGACGAGGAGTATCATGACTACGAAGGCGATCTAAACCCCGAACTCGACGTCCCCTTCAGCTTCGAAGAGGTATGGAGCGCGCTCCAAGACCTGGGCCGTAATACGGCACCTGGTGAGGACCGCGTCCAAAACACGCTGCTCTGTAACCTAGACGCGGGCTCGGTTCAGACCCTCTTGAAACACATCAACCAGGTATGGGAGAATGGCGAGCTCCCCAGAGAGTGGAAACACTCGGAAATTATACTCATCCCCAAACCTGGGAAGGAGCTCTGCCTCGACAGCCTGTGACCGATCGCCCTAACGTCCTGCGTGGGAAAGCTGATGGAACGGGCCGTCCGCAAACGGCTGCAGCCGCACATGGAGGAAACGGGCGTGTAATCGCACACCATGTTTGGTTTCAGAGAGCACTTGTCAACCCAGGACGTCATACTGCAGCTAAAAGAGGACATTCTTGGCCCCATCTCCAGGACAACGACCCAAGCGGTTCTCGCCCTGGAGGTCAAGGGAGCCTTTGATAATGTGGGCCACCAGCTAATTCTCCGAAACCTGACAGTCAACAATTGCGGTTCCAGAATGTACAACTACGTGCGGGACTTTCTATGGAACAGGACAGCCACCATTGGTGCAGGTGACCTCCGCACGGACGTCATCAACACCCCCAATAGGGGCACGCCGCAGGGGGTGGTGCTCTGGCCAACCTTGTTCAATCTGGCAATGAGCGGGCTGCCCCTGATTCTGGAGCGCTTCCCGCACATTAAACACTCTCTGTACGCGGACGATCTCACAATCTAGACCGTGTCCGGGTCTGAAGAGAGAAGCAGGACGCGCTTCAGGCGACAGTCGACGATGTTCAACGGTACCTAAGCCAGGGTCACCTAGACATCTCGGCAGCCAAATCGGAATTGATCCTAGTCTGCAAGACCCCAAGGTCCCGCCGCAAGTCGGAGCCCAGAGACGAGATACAAGTCTTCCTGGAGGACGGCTCCCAAATCCCCGTGGTGCCGCGTGCCAGAATCCTGGGACTCCACCTCGAGGAGGACGAAAAGGCGACCCATACCCTCACACTCCTCAAGAACCAAGTCACACAGATTCTACGCATCATGCATCAGGTCGCCAGCCGGCGGCACGGTCTCAGGGAAGACGACACGATCAAACTGGTTAACGCCCTGGTGGTGTCGCGCATCATCTACGCCACACCCTATCTGAATTTCACCAAGGGAGACGAGGACAAACTAGATGTCCTCATACGCAAAGCGTACAAGACGGCCCTCGGACTCCCCCCGTACACCTCCACCGAGAAGCTACTCAGGCTCGGCGTCCACAACACTTTTAGGGAGCTGGTGGACAGCCACCTTGCCACTCAAAGAGACCGACTCGCCAAACCTTTGCGGGCAGAAAGGTCCTTGAGTCGCTCAAGATTCCCTTCCAATGGGACAGAGAAAACACCACGGCACCCCTTCCGAGACACATCTGGAGCCAAATCAAGGTGCACATGATCCCCCGCAACATGGACCCGACCCTCCACGCGGAACGCCGCAAGGCATTTTACCAAAAGGCGTATGGCAAACGGGCTGATGTCCTGTACACAGACACGGCCACATGTGCCTATCAACGGAATGCAGCGGCAATATGCGTCGTGGATGGAACTGGGAGCACCCGAATCACGGCGTTGCTGCGTACCTCTAATACGACCATTGCAGAGGAATTCGCCATCGCCATGGCCGTTAGGCTCGGAAAAGGTCACGTCACCATCATGAGCGACTCACAAGCAGCCCTGCGTCGCTTCCTAGCAGGCCGTGTCTCGCCGAAGGCACTGAAGGTCCTCACCCAGAGAGACCGACAGGGCTTCCCCACAGTGGAACTCATATGGATCCCAGGACACGACGAGGTGAAAGGCAATCGGTGTGCCGACACCGAGGCCCGAGCATGCAACCTCTGGGCCGCTCCTGCCGCCGCGTCGCGACTAGGGCTGGATTCATACTTTATTCCGGTGCCAAACAAACAGGTACTCCGAAATCAGGGCCTACCACAATGGCCAGAGGCGTGAATACACCCCGCCACACAAAAATCTCAACAGAGAGGACGCGGTCGCTCGGCGCCAGCTCCAGACAGGAGCGTTCCGCAACCTAGCGCTCTTGCACAAATTCTCCCCTACAAGCTACAAAGCCGAATGTCCGCACTGCGGGCAATATGCATCCTTATTACACACCGTGTGGTTTTGCACAGCTCACCCTAATATCCCCCCTCCCACCCTGATCCCACTCCCGAGAACTGGGAAGCCGCACTGCTCAGCTCGACTGCTGCCGACCAACTAAAGTTGATCGGGCGGGCGAGTCTGACAGCCGACAGCGTTGGGGCCCTGGACTGAGGGAACCACCCAAAGACCTATAAACAGGCATAATAAAGTTTATTCCTCCTCCTCCTCGCAATGATAACGCCGCTCTTTTGTCGCCGAAGTTCAATCGGCGAGCTCCGCGAACTTTCGGTTACAACTTTGAGTTTGGCGAGTCTAGAGCTCCATTGTCTACAGGTGGAAAAGAGAAAGTAAAATTTAGATCTATGTGCACTTCAGGTTTACGCGGCTACAACTTTGGAGGCTCGGAGGATCGCTTAAATCTGCCATCACGCTGCTTATATATTGTACAAAAAACACGGTCTACGCTGTCAACAAAAAAAAAACCGACATGCAAAAAAAAAAAAAACACACTCACACACCCGAGACAGTGTTGGCAGACTGCCATTTGTGTGATGTATCAGCATTGTGACTAGGGGTGTCGCGAACTTTTATCGAACCGGATTTTTCGGTCGAACTTTCGGGGTTCGACTAGGTCGAACCGGTCCGACGAACTTTCGAACTTTTAACAAGATTCGACCGGATGGATGGATGGTAATGGCTATAACCTTTGTATCGGGCGGCAGCTTGCGCCACCTAGCCTAACATTTCGTCATCCCTTCTTTTTTTGAAAAAAAATTGAATGAATTTTGTTATAACAACCCCCCCTCTCTCTCTCTTTTGAAGTGAATTTATTGCTGATTTTTATCTGTATTTTTTCCCCTTTATCCTTCCCTAGATTTCTTCCACCAATCTTCCAATCTCCTCTTAGTTACCGCAATCCTTTCCCTATCCATTCGTCCATCTATGTCCGGAAAACCCAGTGCCCCCTCCAAATTCGTAGACATCCCCCCCAAGAGGGTGGGACGAAGCCCTGTGCACCTTAAAATTACATGTTCTATAGTTTCCATTTCGCGGTTGCATACGTCGCACAGAGTGTCTACTTCCTGAAATTTAGCCCTGTACGTTTTCGTTCTTAGCACCCCCGTTCTAGCTTCCAACAGCAAAGAGCTCCCCACTGAATTATCATACAGTTGTTCTTTCTTTATTTCTTGTTTTTGTGCCCTGTATATTGTTAAAGCTGATTTCCCCTGCATTCTCTCTTCCCACAATTTCCTCTCTGTTTCCTTTACTCCCTTTTCTACTGATACGCTCTGATCGGCTCCATCTCGTTGAATGTATTTAAATCTCAGCTTGCGGGTTCGGTTTGTCCACTTAGTGTTTAAACTTTTCATATATAGATACTTGTACACTTTCGCTGCCCACCGTGTATCCTCGATTTCAGCTATTCTTTGTTCAAATTTTACTTTACTGATCGCTTCTCTACTCTCGACTTTGTGGACAGTGTGGCCAGACCTTGATACAAGCATGTCTAGCTTGTGGAGGTCCCAAAGGGGTGGAGGCGTCCGGCAGAGAGGCCGACCACTCAACCTACCACTCCGCAGCGTATCATGCTAAGCGCTGCGGCGGGTTCGACTGTCGGCTGCAACCGTTAGCCGGGACTCTCAAAAGGGAGCACACGGACACGCCGGAGGCAAGGTATAATCGGGCGTTTATTTTACGTGTTAATCGTATACAGATAAGATACACGCTAAGGGCGACAAGGAATTAACAGACCTAACCTTGTCGTGCCTTCCCGAGAGCGGGCGCGGAGGTGGGCCGTCAGGGAGGGCCGGGCCACACGTCCGAACAGTTGGATGTCGCCGCGAGCGGTCCCCTCGAGCGGGGCGCAAGGCCCCGCTCTTTCTTTCTCGCTCTCTGCTGGCGGCCTCAGCCTCGGACCCAAGGAGGTCCACCGCCAGGGGGACGTTTCGCGTGTCCCCGCAAGGTGGGGGGGCACGGGGGGGGAGGCAGGCAATGCGAGGAAGCAGCCAAGATGGCTGCTCCTCCGAGGCACGAAACGGGGCGCTCCAGCTGGCAGTTGGACAGCTCGGAGTGCGTTTCCCGCGGCCAAAGAGCCTAATCAGGGAAGTGGAGCGGGCGGCTCCCACAAGCTTTGGAGATTTCTTTTATGCAAAGGGTATTTTAATTTCATGAACAGTTGCAATTAAAAGGAACTAATTCTAATTACTGAAGAAGTTAATAACTGATTTTTTTGTACTGTATTAACTGAAAGAACCAATCAGTGCTGCTTTTAATTCATCGCTCAGCCATCACCATTCATTCCGAAGCCAACTGACCAGCCTGTCGCGCATGCGCATAGCAGTCGAACTTGAGTCGAACCTTTGTCGAACTTTTCACAAGAAGTTCGAAAAAGTCCAACCTGGTCGAACTCGACCCTAGGCCGGTTCGCGACACCCCTAATTGTGACCCCAGCTTTACAACCTATCGGAGCCGCCGTCAAGCACCAGTGCCGTGCAACACCGCTTATTAGGGCACGTAAGAAATAAAAAAAAAGTGGGACGTTCATTTAGGCCAATCAGGACGCCAGAATCTTCCAATAGGGAGTATTCACTGAACGCCATATTTGTGGGGGCTGTTTAGAGCGCATGCTCAGAACGAGCTCACATCAATAGGCTGCTAAGACCGGTAATCTTGATGGTGAGGAATGCACGTTGCAAAAGAACTGTGGAAGCTCGCCATCAACACGCGCTCAGCAGTCGCGCACACAGCTATGGCCGCCAGTGAATAAACCCTATTAGCCCCGAGAGCGAAAACAAGCGTCGCTGTGGTCGGCCTTCCACGATTGGCCGAACGCTGACTATGACGTCGGAAAGGGGATTTATCATCGACGGAAATAAGAGGAATGAAAGAACTTTAATTTTGACGGTGTTGGCTGTGTTCATTTGAGAGCGCAATGGTTTCAAGCTTCCACCATGCTTTTTACAAACACCATCGAACTTGTTGTTTGCAAGGTAATGACGTCACAAGGGGGAACCATAGGAGGGCGCCACCAAAACATCTCACCGCTAATAGGTGCACTCCAGTGTGGTGTATAGACCTTTCCAAAAACGAGCTTGTGGCCGGGGCCATTTTGAGCGTTCGTGCGTATGGCGCGTGCTTTGCTCGCTTTCCGAAGCGACGAACACGCACGTGCCGGGCTGTGAAGATCGCACGCTGGACTGTGATTTTGTAAACATTGGAAAGGTCTATAGAGCAGAAATAAAATTAAAGAAAACAACAACAATTGCGAAGCATGTTACGTGCAGCCACGTTCCGGCCTCCAGCTGGCCACAGAAGAATATGACTGTGGGGACATGCGGGACAAGACCGTTCGAGCCTCTGGTGAGAGGGGTCCTCCTTTCGTTTGCCTACATAAAATCGGTGCTTGTCCTGCAGAAACCGCATGCGATCGGGGCACGCATTTATACTTCGTCTCACCTTAGCATGGACTAACTGCGAAGGCTGTGCAAGCGCGAGCGGTCAGCCTTGACTGCCTTGACTGGAGCACTCGCTGCACGAGCGCCCGTGGAACCGCCGAGGCTTCATCCGAAGCAACTATAGCCCGCGCTTTTAGCATGCGCGGCTAACAATAGTCCATGCTAAGGTGAGACGAAGTATAGAATAGACCTTTCCAATGTTTACAAAATCACAGTCCAGCGTGCGATCTTCACAGTCCAGCACGTGCGTGTTCGTCGCTTCGGAAAGCGAGCAAAGAACGCGCCATACGCACGAACACTCAAAATGGCACCGGCCACACGCTCTTTTTTAGAATGGTCTATACTCCGTTTCACCTTATGCTGTACCGCAGAGAAGGCTAGAAGTGCGAGCTCATAGCGTTGGGAGCTGGTCTTAACGCACGAGAGCTTGTGCCGCCTAGGGTGCCTTCATGTGCGCTTTGCTTGGGGTGATGACATCTGGCCATTTTTGTTTCGAGCGCTTATTTTTATTTTTTGTTCTGAAGCGCGTGAAAGAGCGTGTCCCTGCACGCGCTCGTGGCGCTGACTGTGCTACGGCGACATTTTGTTTCCTCCGATTTCTTTGTATTTTCCCTGTGAGCGCGCGCTGTCGGCATCGGGTACTACAAACCATAGAGTTATTACAATAAACGCTAGAGGCTCAGCTGGCGCTAGTGTCTACGGGACTTCCGGTTGCAAATTGAAGCAGACAGCATGCAGTCTACATTTCCAGCCTCCCTGTGTATTCCTATGGGAAAACGCGCGTGAATTTTGTCTCTTTGCCGGAAAATAACATAAATAAGCTTTGGTCATTTCGGTTGTACCGTATAGTATGTACCTTTTTGGGTACTGTGAAAGTGTAATTGCTTTAGTTACAGCATTTTTTTTACCACTGAACGATGTTAAACGTCCCTCTATTTCAGGCCCAAAACCTCTGTTTCAAGGAAGGTATGTGAAAAGGAGCGACGATTTTAAGCAAACTAATGATCGAAAAGAATGTAGAGTGTGTTCAAGGTTTGCTAGCATTGCGGTGGCGCTTATATATTGCTAATATGCCCGTCCTGTCACTCAATGAAAATGACTCCGTTGTGCATCTTTACGAATGGTTAAAATTAAAACATTCGAATGTAAGAAATAAAGTACGTGGACTACAAAAGGTGTGCTTTTTTATTATTTCCTATGTCGGGCAGTTTTTATCGGGCACCTGTTCTCTGGCTTCTCCCTACTTGCAAAGATTTGGAGCGTGCGGTTGATGATTTGAACATGCATCTTTGCACATATTCATGAGCAGAAAGAATAAAGCAGAACATATTTATTGCAAATCGGACTATATTACGTGGCTTTCAATTTATTTTGATCGTCTGCGTGCACAAAGAGTTACTTATCCAGTGTTACTGCGTAGTTCTTGCCGTCTCTCTTGATTTTCCAGATGTCCTTCGTTCGTTTGGCACGTATATCCTCCATGCTGGAAAGCGTCGACGCCGTGTTCGCGCTAACAGTGCCCGACAGTGCACATAAATACACGTACGAAGCGGTTTTAACACCGTTTTTCATGCCACGAATTTCAAATAAAAATGCTGAAACTGACCAATTATTTCGTCTGCGTGACTGAGAAATGTTCCAATGTGCCTAGTACATACAAATTATTCGTGATATTTGCTCTTATAATCCAGCGCAGAGAGATAATGCACTCGCTTTTTCCCATAGAAATGCATTACCGGAAGTCAATTTCTGACTGCTTGCTGTCTGCTTCAAAATGCAACAGCACACTAGCGCCAGCTGAGCCTCTAGCGTTTATTGTATTAACTCTATGCTACAAACGATGGCATCACCCTAAACAGAGGGGCACTGAGGCACACTATAGTGCCGCCGAGATGTACCCTATACTTCGTCTCACCTTAGCATGGACTATTGTTAGCCACGCGTGCTAAAAGCGCGAGCTTGTTGCTTTGCATAAAGCCTCGGCGACTGCACGAGCGCTCGTGCAGCGAGTGTTCCAGTCAAGACAGTTCAAGCTAGCCGCTCGCGCTTGTATAACCTTTGCAGTTAGTCCACGCTAAGGTGAGATGAAGTATAGAGCAAGGAGCTCGCGCTTGTAGCCTTTCCTGTGGTACATCATAAGGTGAAACAGAGTATAGTGGGACAATTTCAGAAAAATGACGTCGGAAAACCGGGCTTGCGACGAACCAAGAGAAACTCACTTCCGATTCCAGACATCTTTCCAAACTGCTGCCATATATGTGCCTGTTTTCTCTTCACTTGTTTCTGTGCCAACGGTCGCAGCCTCTATAAAAAAAAAAGATAAAAAAAACAAAAAAAAACGGGGATTTAAACCGTAACCCTAACCGAAACCGAAAACCGTTTGGGGACAAAATCTTTTTCAGTAGCCGCAAGTGGAACGAAACTGTTATTTGAAATTTATGAATACCGTAACCTTAACCATAACCATAAATTATTTCCGAGTAACCGATATTAACCGATATTAACCGGAACAGTAAAAATATTAGTTTTTCTCAAGAATGACCCCGAGGAAGGACCTTCAAATGTCGTGGCCATTTGACAGAGTTACCGTCCGTGAGTGGCGCATCTGGTAATACATTTCCGTTCAATCTAAATTTAGGATTAAAAATACTTAGTTGGAAACAGTGCTTCGAGCTTATAATAAAAATTCTCTATTTCTAAATCTGCCACACTCCTACAATGGCTACATGTAATCAGTACGTTTCGCCTTAAGGGTATTAACTAATACGTTAAAATTCTGAGGTGCCAATCCAACACGGTTCTTCCAAAGCCACCGCTGTTCCTGACCTACAGTACCTAGTATGAAGAAACGAGGTAAACTGACCATCATGCAGAGCTGGCAGAAAAATAAACCTGTATTCATTTCGTCTGTAACGTGTCGCGAGTGACAATGTTGAAACAACAGAGATAGACAAAAGAAATGTCAAAGGTTTTACATTGACGTTTCGTATAAACTTAAAGTCGTTTTGCGTCCGCACAAACCATGGACCATTTTACTGGAAGTGGGCAAGAGAGAAAAGTGGAAAGGGCTGCCGGCGCTTTCCTCCTTACTGAGTGGTTACGAGCGAGCGAAAGAACCGTAAGAATGCCTTGGACGCGTGTTTTCCCAAGTTCGGTTGTTGTCTGTGTGGTTTCCTTTATTTTATTTTACTTCCAGATCTATAAAAGCTATAGGAATCAATGAAGACAATCCTCTGATCATCGGGACGTCATTGTTCGGCATTAGGCTGCACGAATAACAACCGAAATCGCAGAATGTTATCGCACGACATCTGAATATCGCGCGCGGGATCTGACAAGGCCACTGCGGCTGCAATATTTTCAAACACCATCGCTTTCCAAATGACCAAAACCACCGACGGCAGTGTCCGTAAACAGAAAATACTTTTCCCCAACACCATCCTCTCGAGTGTGTTCGGAACATTTCGTGAATAGAGCGCGAGCCGAACTTACCGCTGTACCGTCGATGAACAAAGGCTACTCTCGCAAGGTGGGTGCAAGTTTTCTCCTGAGAATCGCTGGTTTAGCTTATAACTTTCGTAACTTAATTTATCTTATTGCTGATATCTTGCAGTGGTAACATTGAGTTGATTTTATAATCTAGAACGCTTAGGTAAACGCTCATTTCCGCCGCTGGGTTAGGCTGGAAATTGTCGACATTTAGTTTCATCGGTTTTTCTGAAACGCGATCTCCTGCGCGATACCAGAGAGCCGTGAACTTATGTTCACCGTCACAACGCGACTCGGTTCCACTTATTTTGAAAATTAGTACATAACGTATGTGGAAAGAAAACTTCAAATTTGTATTGCTGAAACATGCTCATGCATCGATTTCCAATCGTTGAATCATTGATCGACTCACTCCAGCAATGAGTCCATCTCGACGTTTCTGTGTTTAGTTCTAGACAAAGGACTCACCCGTCGATACAGAATCCTCTATTAAAACTTTTATTAACATCTATAAGCCGGAGGGAGCTGCCTTCGATCGTTCGCTGGAAAGATCTCATCTCGCGCATTTCTTTTCACATTATATCTCATTGTTGTGGACGACACGAAGCGTTAAAAATATTATCGGTGTACTGCATCTAAAAGGACAAAAAAACCAGAAGAGAAATTCAATCGCTGTAAACGGATATGATATTTTGAGTACTGCACCACCGATTTCTATCGGTGGCGCTTTCAGCGCCGCTTTTATCGGCGTCGCTACACTGGCGGATGCCATAATGCGGGGCACGAAACTTTCCCAATGAGTAAAAAAGAAAAAAAACACCATCCACGGCACACAAGAACACGAGACGCGCCCAACCAGCTGACCCGCAGCGCGGGAGCGGCACCCCGAAGAGCACTTTTACCAACGTTTCTAACCAGTCAGCATGGCCGCTGAACCTGACGCTCGCTAGATGGCGCGAAAGTATTCAATATTGCGCTACCCATGATAAAACGGTCAATAGCGACGAGACGGTGCGAATGGTTCTCTAGCGCCCAGAGGGAACTTTCTGGGGGTTGTTTACAAACGCTGCTGCACAACAAAGTAGCGATGTTTACTTTTATTATATAGAATACGATGATCCCTGAGTAGCGGGATTAACATGTATGCTTGGGTATCAAACTATATAATGCAAATAAATGTAGCGAACAAGTGTTGGAGCTAGAAACGTGTGCGACTTCTGACCAATTGGAAGTACTAACACGATTTTGAGTTCTTGTTATTGCGAATGTCCCGTTGTTGGATATCTGGGACTGCTTTAAACCGTTTATTATAAAACGGATGCTTAACATTTCAACGAAACAAATTAACCGAAAAAACGGTTTCTAGGAACGCGTAACCGGTAACCTAAACCGTAAAAATTAAAACCGTAAAAAATCGAAACGAAACCGATTTCAACAAGAAAACGGTAACCGTAACCAAAACCTTATATTTTTCGGTTTGAGTCCCTGCAAAAAAGTGTCTACAGCGGCAGAGGCTTTTATTGACAGTCGTTTCAGGAACAGAGATGAAAAAAAAAAAAAGCTTCTTCCAGAAACGTTTGTCAATTAAAGGGATACTTCAACGAAATTTGAAATATTCACATCGTGTTCAAAAATAGGTTGAATATGATCCACAATATCCGTAAATGACAGTCGCACGTTTGTATTTTGAGCCTGGTGGCTGTATTTTTCGTTATAAACGGCCCACCCTGGCAAGCGCTGGGAGAAGGCCCAGCGGAGACCACGTGACATCCAACGCAATCGTGACGTAGGTCGTCTCGCGACGAGCAAAGCTACGGCGAGGCTGACGTCGAGGGGATGGCCTAGTCGTTCCAGCCACCGAAGCGGTTGCTTTTGTACCAATTTTGAGTGACGGGTTAATCTTCTATAATCTTGTAGGGGGACAATAGCGACTTCTGCGACACACAAAAGGCATTCTCGGGAAGAGGGGAGTTCCTCCTTTTTCTCTTCTCTCGTCGTGGCCGGAGGCGAGACACTCACCGTCACTAGATGTCAAGGTTCCTAGACGGGCATTAGAAGCGAGGCGTTAGCGACATCCACCAGGTGCTCTTTGCTAATCGTTTAATTCGTTTTAAAATTTCTTTTCGAGACTTTTTAACAAGATATTGGTATGTTCGATGTGATACTGCTCCTTTGAACACATATAAACCAAAAAATGAGCGCCGAAATTTCGTTGTAGTATCCCTTTAAGGCTGAGGCCCCACGGCGTCCATGAAGAAATTCCGATATAAGTAGGTGTTTGAACCGCAATTTTTACGCTTGGTTGCTTCCTAAAAATATTTTTTCAAGCGAATATATTGAAAAGGAAATGATTTTCATCTTGATATAAAAAATATTTGAGTACATTAGAAATTCTGCTTGCTGGGATCATATAATAAGTGACGTTTTTGGCCGCACGTAGATGGTTTGGTAGTACAAATGGGCAGAGTTTAATGTTGGACCGAATTGGATCAAATTTTAAGAGGTATAGATAAAGAGTGCTTGCTTTTCATATTATGGCCCTTTTTTCATTTTCATCTTATATTGAGGGCTATATTTCTTGCAAAATAGGCTTCATACGAGTAAATTCACAAATAATTTCCACGACAACTTCTCGGTGTTCACATCTAAAGCTTGTAACAGTTATGAATTGGTATAACCTTAACATGTTTGCCAAATGTCACTGATTGATGCTCAATGTTTGTTGTGGGGCTCGCGTGAAAATTAATAAAAGTTGCAAAAATAGGCAAACGGCGTGTCAGAGTGCAAATGCACCACCGTTATTTTTCAACAGAATGTGTCCGAACTTCGGGCAAACAAACTTAAATATATGCTCCTTACATATCATGGCCTGTTTTTTTTTTGTTTTTAGAGCGCAGCTCTTAGGCGCCCGTTTCCGGCTTGAGCGGCGTTGGCGTCGCCGTCGCCGTCGGTGTAACCGCGCGGTGCATTGTGAGTGAATTTCCCCGCTAAATTTAGCAGAAAAATTTCCCCGCTAGATTTATCGGGGAAATTTTCCCGGTAGATTTAGCGGGGAAAATTTTCCCGCTAGATTTAGCGGGGAAAGTTTCCTGCTAGATTTAGCGGGGTAATTTTTCCGCTAAATTTAGTGGGGAAATTTTCCCCGCTAATTCTAGCAAAAAAATTTCCCCGCTAAATTTAGCGGAAACATTTCCCCGCTAAATCTAGCGGGAAAATTTCTCCGCCCCCCCCCCCCCCCCTTGAGGTCACGTGACCACCAAGCCACGTGACCCCCCCCCCCCTTCTCCGAGGTCACGCGACTTCCCCCCCCCCCCCCCCCCGTACCTTCCCCTCCTCTTCAAGAGCTGCGCTCTAATTCGGCGTTACAGGGAGTTGCAAACGGCTTTCATTTTTTGTTCTAATTTTTGCCTTTAGTGTTTTTGAAAGAAAGATTTGTACTGCTATGAAGTACACATCGTATTTTTTAGACACAAAAAGATAACTTTAATATATACGTTTCACCGCTTCAAAGATAATGTTAGTGTAAACAAGATAGATTATTATCGCGTATACAAATTAGCAGCTTCGGATTTTAGTAAACGTTGCTCAGCTATGTGCAAAGTCAGCAAAAACTATAAAAGCAGGTTATTTTAGAGTTTTTATGGCCGATTATGTCATCTGTTGAGTTGTGACTAAAATTGAAGAACTACATTAGGAAAATTCATAGGGTGGTGCTGATTTTTCTCGCGACATATAGACGCTTTTAAGCAGATGTACGTGGGCGGAGATACTGCCACTAAATAAGCTCTATGCCAAGGGTGGCCAAGCTGCGGCTCGCGAGCCGCATGCGGCTCTTCGCGTGTTAAAGTGCGGCTCGCGGCTCCCTCCCCTAAACCCTCCCCCCCTCCCCCCCGACACCCTCCCGGTCACACGAGCACTTCCCCAAAAAGAGAATGGGAACGCGTATTAAATCGAAAGACAAGTCTTCAGCTACTGCTTGCTACCTTACGTACTGTTGGAATGCTTTTGACTCGGATGGATCGCTAGTAGTTGTTTCTTTTATTGTTCTTGGCAAAAGTTTGGCCCCCCCCCCCTCCCCCCCCCCTCCCCCCCCCCCCCGCGGCTCTTGGAAGTTTCGTGGTTTTGTTTGCGGCTCTTAGGCCGGGTCAGCCTGGCCACCCCTGCTCTATGCGCAGCCATGACTGACCTTCACTTTTTCTTCCTCTCATTTAGTACGCTTCACTTCATTCATGTGGTCGCGAGACAGGTTTTTGAGTTCCATACACAACACCGTAATGTCCAGAAAGTTGCCTCGGGGTTCATTCGTTATTACCCATTTTAGCGGCTGGGCATCTCAGTGAGGTAACAAAAAGCCAGTTGTTGAGATTAAAATCTGACGCTCGGAAAAAGGGTCTAATAAAACCCTTGCCCGTGAAGTGCGCTACCAAAAGCGTTGTATGATGGGCTGGTTACTGCGACCCCTTCGAGCTGCGGCCGCAGGGAGCAACCACTCCCGTATAAAGGCCGTAAGAGATCGCACCTGTTCAATATAGCCCGTCCATGGTTCTCCCAACTGCTGAACGAGACAAGCGCGTGTTCATTAGCGCACTTGGCTTCAAACCTAAACACATAAAGAGAATGACGCGGAGGGAACAATTGCGCCGCAGAACCTATTGTAATCGTAGACTCGAACCACACCGCCGTCCGTTTCGATCTAGATGATCAACGTACCGGCGTACGAAATTGCTCGCCCGCATCTGAGACACCCGACGCCTCTTGGGGTAGTCTAACTTTCCGCTGCCTGAACATCCAACAACAAATTGCAATGTATTTGCACAAAGAATGTTTTCTACACAGAAAGGAGCAGACGTCATCGCGTTTCGATGTCACGTAAGCCGCCTCACGAATGCTTGCTAATCCCCGTATTGGGCCACTCTGCCGAGAGTTGGGGATTGTCCCACCGTTCCGGCGAGAAAATAACATGGCTTTAAAACGACAAGTTCGATGTTGTGTGTAAAAAGAATGGTGTAAGTTTGAAGTAATCGCCTTCTTGCACCTACAGCGCCAAGTTGACAGTCTGAGATTGAGATGCATTTTTCTTTTGACGGAAATAGGAGCAGCGTCGGACTATCAACATTGACGTTGTTGGTTTAATAATGCAGCAACTTCCAGCATCCCCCATGTTTGTAACGCACATAATCAAACTATAATTCAACTCGTCGTTCAACGCCATCTTTCTTTCTCGCCGGAGCGATGGGACAGTCTGTAGGGGAGGAACAGTCTGTCCTAGGCAGAGTACGAAAATTCGCAAGCGTCGGCAATGTGATCCACATAATATCAAAACACGGGGACATATATTCCTCTACCTGAAAAAAATCTCCGCCAAGAACAATATCAGACTGTCAACTTTGACGCGGGTGGTGTAAGAATGCTACGGCTTCGAGCTTCCCAGATGCTTTTTTGCACACACCATCGAACTTATCGTTTCTCTAGGCCATCTTCTTTTCTCGCTGGAACGATGGGGCAATCCTCGGCTGTCGGTGGAGTACGGAGATTAGCAAACATCCGTGATGTGGCACACGTGACCTCGAAGCGCGTTGACGTTTACTCCTCTTTGTTTAAGAAATCTCCGTCGTGTGAATACACCATTAGGGGCTTTACCATGATATACATGGCGACGTGGGAAAGCCGGTTCTCACACGCATGCAGTGCTGCGCAAACTTTGACCTTGCGAAGATTTAGCGCGACATTCCTTTCAACCTTTCGTATTTACACGCCGACATTTTTCAGAAAAACGTTGGCTTTTATTCGAGGAAGTTAGGTAGATAACTTAGGATCTAATTTTAACAACGTCACCTTCTTTAATATCTTCAATTAGCACCATGCAGGGCATAAGTGATCACTCATTAATACATTTTGTCATCGATGTTCCTGTTAGAAATGCTCCAAAGAATCAGAAAAAAACAACAAAAAAACGAGACTATGCTAAAGGTAACTTCGAGGCCATTAACAGCGAACTTTCTCTTTTTCTTGATGATTACTTGCCGCTCTTTTCGGAACGCTAAATTCATGAAAATTGGGAGTTATTTAAAATGCAGGTTACCTTCGCGCAATATTTCCGTTTTTCCGCAATCACCATGGTTTAACACCACCTTAAAAGGCTTTCTAACAAGAAAAAACAAAAATTTCGAGCAGCTAAATTTTCAAATGTTGACTCTAAATGGTCTGCATACCATATTGCTGCCAATAATTATAAAAGTGTTATTGAAAACGCGAAGGCTACTTATTTTAATGTAACTTTACCATCACTTTTAACAAGCCACCCAAAGCAGTATTGGAATGTAATTAATCGAAATAAAAAAATCGTCAATATAATTGTTTAGTTCTTCAGGAAATGCTGTGCCTTTTAGTGAGTGTGCCCTTGTTTTGAACTCCACCTTTGTCGCTTCATTTTCAGACGTTAACGTGTCATCTTTACCTCCATTTCAACATACTGGATTTGTGCCTATGTACCCGGTCGCTATTGATGCTTGTGGAATTGTTAATGTAATCGATAATCTAAAAATATTGTGTTCCGCGAGAGTAGATGCTATTAACTCAAAATTCCTAAAAGGTACCAAAGAATATTCTTCTATAATACTTTCTAAACTATTTAATCAGTCTCTTAATTGTGGGTGTTTACCTGACGACTGGAAGGTGGGAAAGGTGGTGCCGATACACAAAACGGCTGATCAACATTCTCCTTCCAATCACCGCCCCATATCACTAACAAGCATCCCTTGCAAAATTCTTGAACACGTAATTTTTTCACATTTAGTAAACTTCTTGGAGTCTAACAACTTCTTTTCTCCCGCCCAACACGGTTTTCGCAAGTCATTTTCGTGTGAACCCCAGCTACTAACTTTCACTAACGACCTTTACCTTATTCTTGATCGAAGTTCCCAGGATGACTGCATATTCCTCAATTTCGCTAAAGCATTTGATAAGGTATCACATAGTCAACTACTTCATAAGCTAAGCAAACTCAGGGCCGGTTGCACCAACGTCGCTTACCTTAACCCAAAGCGGCTCTTTCCTAAGTTGGCTTAGCGCCCTAAACCGAGCTCGGATAAGCACGGGTTTAAATTCCGGTTGCACCAACGTTAACCCGGCTTTACAGACGCGCCCCTAGCTAAACGCTGGATTTACCTAGGGAATGTAGGGACAAACAGAGCGAACTAGGGAACACTCAGAGGGACGAATACGATTGGCGGAGAGGAATCTCGTGATGTAAACAAAAAGCCTGCTGTAGTAGCCGTCGTCGGCGTCTGCTTTTCGCTGCATTTCTTCGGTGAGTAACGAATTAAAGGTCTCCCAATTCAATCATTTTTTTTCGCTTAAGTTTTAAAAACAGGAGTCAACGCTTTAAATAAACACGAATGCTCTTTACATCTGTGATTGTGTGTTTAATATCGGTTGATAAAAGAATATTTTGACAGTGACAGTAGTTTTCGTGCTCACATTTTGAGATAAAGGAGCCATCGGAGACCCCAAATCGCACCGAACGCGAGAAGGACGCTCTACTCGCTACATCGCTGAAGACAAAACATCATCGAGAATAAGTAGGCAGGTAAGACGACTACTAAAATCAAGTCATGCCTGCGACCGATGAAGTTCAAAACAGTGGCGAACTCGCCACGGCAGCTGTGAAAATGCCCGGAAATCGTCGAATAGAAGTCGTCGAGTTGTCGTCGCCACGAATAGAAGTTGTCGTCGCCACCAATGAAAGATATAAAGCAAAATATTCCTAAAAAGCGCGATCACCAGAAAAGTTACGGTTATGGAACGATACAGTTTTCTGAAGCCAAGATTCTACTCACGAGACATGGAAAATTCACTGAAGATTGTCTCGAAACTCAGAAAACGAAAGAAATTGACTTTTCGCTGTTTTATAATTTAAAAGCGCCGCAATCTGATGCAAACGGCAGAAGTGTTGACAATCAGCTGATCGCCGAGATCATGTACTGCCAGTATGCGAAGGGAAAGCCGTCTGCTCTTTCGCGCAGGCCGGTGGCGTGACGTCACCTCGCCGCGCTCTGATTGGACGATGGCTCCGGGCGGGAGCTCGGGAGTCGGGGGTAAACCAAGCGGTGTCGTCTTTTCTCCGCGGCCATTCCGAAAGGCCTTTTTTGTGGCTCTCGAAAAGCCACTGCTAGTGCTTGAACGAGGACGCGGCATACGAAAAAAAAGAGACCGGAAATACCTCGAAATGTACGTTACTTCGTTTGACGCGAAAGAATTTACCCTGGGAGCATACGAAGCACCGATATGCGTCCCGGTCTTCGGCGGTCGGATGTTGACGTGAGCCCCCCCAACGTCTGCACGGTGATGTGCGACGCGAGTGAGCCTTTGTACTTCTTGGTGGAGACCCCTTTTCGCTAGCAAGTGTCTCGGTGTCTCCGTGAAGCATCGAAGTGTAGCTACAGCCCTCTTCGGCGAGCTGTACGGGCTGCCGAGCTTTCGAAGGCCGATCTCCCGCAGCGCTGGCACCCGTAGAACCGCGCCATGGCGCTCGCTGGGGTGAGTTATGTCGTCTCTGTACAGTTCGCATCATTCACAAACAGTTGCACGTGAAAGAAGTATAGCAAAGTGAAACGAAATGTTACGGAAAAGCTGCGGATTAGGCGATCGGTGTGGTACGAACGAGCCGAGTGCGCAGTCGTCTGTTTTTAGTATTTCCCCCCAGCGACAGATTGTATGCCACTTGTCCAAACAGATAGTGTGGTAGGATATCTGTATGTGGGTCATAAACTTCGCAGTCACGACTCAGTGTTCGATGGTAGCCTATTTTAGCAGTGATAGCGCGTCTCTAAGTGACATCCGATGTCACTTAATGCCAGTGGCGTAGCCAGAGAGGGGGGGGGGGTTCAGTACCTCGCACCCCAAATCCCCCCGGCCCCCCCCCCCTCCCCCCCCCAAAAAAAAAAAAAAAAAACTTGGCTACGCCAATGCTTCACGCGCGCGATAAAGCGCCGTCCTAAGGTGTTAAACTCAAGACGCACTGATCTTCTGACGCGTGTTCCATCAGTCGCTCGCCGCTGATTTGTTTCACCATAAAGCGCCAGTGAGGCAAACGCTGCGGGGTCGAGTAGCATGTTTTCGTACCTGCCTACTAGTTTGTAGTGCTTGTGTTCCCCCTACCCCTTCATTCCAACAGAATCCACCGGCTGCCGGGCTACTGAAAGGGCCCTCTGCTCGGAGGACATGCTGCAGGCCCTCTGTAATGCCCTCGGCGCCTGTGCGACTTCCAGGGGGTCTGCATTTCACGGCCCCGTTACCAGCTGGGAAGTTCTCCATGGAGGTAAGATTATGCAAGAAACCACTCTATGCATTCAGAGGCAGCTCTCAGAAGTTGTGGAGGCCAAATACAGATGCTGATTTCTTTAGTAAAAAAAAAAAAAAAAAAAATCAAATTATTACTTGCTTAATGACCTATGCATCTCTATTTTGCAAGCCACATATGTCAGGAAAGTGTCACGTGATCTCAACCTGGTTGCTCAAGGCACTGAAAAGCTACCTGTTGCAGACCACTGTACCGTTGTCATTTATCATGTTATTCCTTGGCACCGGGGGGATCGGTGGCCGAGGGGGCTTGCGCGCACCAGCTCGGAGAATATGGAGTGAAAGCTCGCGCTGCAGAGCCCAGGATCGTGTGTTCAATCCCCACCTTTGCCCGTTTCGATCTGGATGAGCATTGTACCGGCGTGCGGTCGTGTATCACTACTGCGTGACGCACGTTAAAGACCCCCAGGCTAGCAGTCGTACTGCACTGGCTAAACTGCTCATCTACAGCTGGAAGACTCATCGCCCATTGAGGCAGATCAAGTTCGAGGCTGTATAAACATACACACAACCCAATTCCTTGGCACGCTGCTGGTATTGCTGCGCTGATGTTTGGACGTCCTTTTATTGGTCGTTGAAATGACTACTGTGATGCTTGGGTGAAATAACCTGGTCAATTACCTCCTCGGTCGTAGAGTGTCGTTCACTTGTTGCTCTCTTCTCTGGTTAATGTGGCTCAGATAGCAGTCATGCAGTCAGCCCGGTTGAAGTTCTCTCGACACCACATTCTCGCATCTCTGGCCGATCGTCCTGCTTTCGCGCAAAACTCACACACCTCGTCTTCTTCGATACTCCCGAATGCGCCTCGGTCGCCCACTCCGCCGCTATTTCAGTCCTGTGCCCACTGTTTTATGACAATTTCCTAGACGTGACAAATCTAGCTTCTGTATCCGACCATCAGTACGGGTTAGAGCTGAATTTGTAAACTTGATGTTTCGAAGTAACAGTACGAGCTTCCTCCAGCAACCAAGCAATGACAAAAACGAAAGCTTTAACTTCCAAGACTAAAAAACCCAGGAGTATGAGGACAGAAGGGACAAGCGTGTAATCTCAGTATATGAATAGGTGTCCTCGAAGTTCCCAGCTTTAAAATTGTGGTAGTGTTTGAGTTGGTTTAAGTTCAAGGAGTCACAAAAGAGCAAGTAATGCAAAGTTATTTATTTTGATTTGCATCCCTCGGATGCTGGCAGGTGTTCAGTACAAAGGGAATGCAATAGACATGTTCATTTATGCATTCTGTTGCGTAAAAAAATAGGCTTTCACCGATTTTCAGTTGGTAATGGCATGGGAGGACAAATACGCTGCTCAAGGGTGTAATTGGATCGTTTGACTACTGGGACTACTCTTTTACAGGGGACGACATCCTGTCCAGCACCAGCTTCACCATCTGGGATCAAGTGCACGAGGGGGTCGCACTGCAAGCACATGAAAGGAGGGCACTGCGATCTCGAGGTCAAGCTTGTACATTTATCAGTACGGTGTCCTGAATGGATACCAATTGGTACTGATGACCTTATGAAGGTGAAATGTCCCTGGATCTAAAGGAAAATCTGATTGAAGGCGAGCTGAAGTTGTTTCTGGCTTTATCCTCTTATGACTTGAAAGTAATCTGCCTACTTCATGAACTTTGAAGATGGAAAATTTGTTTCCGTAACTGTCCCACTCAACGTAATGTGCACATTGAAACGTGTTCCTTTTTTTTTCTGCTTTCCGGCGAGAAAAAAAAAAAAAAGCCAACGAATCTCCCTCTTCCTTGTCACAATGGGGAGGTGTGCAAGACTGATTGCATATTTTATATACGCAATCAGCTTCATAAGTGAATAAAGATAAAAGCAGAATACATGTTCACAAATTATTTGTGAATCCTTAGACTTGGTGAAGTGAGTAGTTTATGTTCGAGTCATGTAATTATGAAGTCAAAACCAGCTTTAGTGCATTTTTAAGAAGCCTAAAACCTGAGACTTCTGCTTTGACTCAGCGACACTCAACTCACCTTTGTTATTCCTATAGCACAGCCGAAACTATAAACATGAGCATGTTGCCTGACCAATGCTTGAACTGCCGTGAAATCGACGAAGTCCCTATCCATCGAGAATAAGTGTCAACGGGGGATAGTCGAAAGGCCAGGGTATTTATTGCACACGCATACTGAATTTCAAGCTTGCAGGTTGAAATAATTGTTTTTTGATTCATACCTATTCTTAAACCTGTTGGAGATTGTATTGGTTCATGTTCACAGTACATTTATTTTTCATTTCAGCAAGGAAAAATTTAGAGACAGATGTTGGTGTTCAGGCATGATGCTTTTATTTTCGTAACATGCAAGAGTGCAAAAAATTAGATTCGGCTTTGTAAACTGATTTTTTATGTACTCTTCCAAACAGCATAGCAAGTAATAATATAAAGGCCACAGCTGCGAGAGTGACTACACCTGGCATCTTATTCGTTTTATAGCGTGTACAAGTGACACTATACTCCGTTTTACGGTAACTTCTCAAACTGTGAAGGCTGCGGCCCCTGCGACCCAATACGAGCATCGGAGCCAGGCACGTGACAACACTCCATGGTCGAGTCCTCGTTATCACCACAGCAACAGCGCCATCTGCGACAAGACATATAGTTCTAGGCTTTTTTTTTAATTCTTTTAGTAGTGTTGCCGCCGGATTCTTCTGACCGCAACTCTACACGACACGGAAGAAAGACGAAGACTTATGTTACTTATTAACGACACTTAATATAGATCTACACTTTTTTGAAAAAAACACTGCTTCTGAACAACGTTCAAAACAATCGCAGCTGCGGATCGACCACTTCCGCTCAAAACATTGTCCTAGCATTAGCATCCGCCACAGATTCATGACCGAATTGAGCGTGTGGTTGTCTCATAAAAATGTTGCTGTAGTGGACGTTCATCCGAAGTTGTTTGGTTTCTCAGCAGACGACAGCCGGTTCTGGCGGGTGGTCCTTGCATTGGCGCGGTGACACGAACGCTCCTGTGACATGCTGCCACGTGCCTCGCTCCAACATTCTTACTGGGTCGCAGGAGCCGTAGCCTCCACAGTTCGCCAAGTTATCGTGAAACGGAGCGTAGACTAAGTTGTCTGCTAATGAAAGTAGCCTTGCCAGCATCATATAATATGTATGAAACAGTGTACGCTTCGATAAAACAAATAAAGCCATTCAACCTTTCCACTGATTGTGTTTGTTCATTAGTAAAACTTGGTTCAGTGGACTTATTACATTTCAGCCTTAGCATGGACACGACAGGTAAGGTCAATTACAAGTGCTTTAGAGCAGTCCAAACAGTTTCCAAGTGGATCATGCAAAGCAGCTGACATGGTACTACCCCCAGGAAAGAGACGAGACATCCTTGACAAATCTACTTCAGCCGCAAAGCACACCACACTGAATATTGGCGTTTCTAGGAAATTGGAATCAACCAAACAATTCTGTGGAAAGGCACACCACAAACAGCTTTGGTGTGAGGGTGAGTCGTACCTGCAGCGACAATACTGAAGCCTCGCATGCCACCATCACTAACACATGCGAGTAGTCACTCAGTGGCTGGTGTACTTGGGCATTGATGAAGCAAGGAAAGATCGTCAATGAGTGGACTAGAAATGTGGATCCAAATGGGACTGTCTTGACATTCTTCACAATTGCTGTATGACCACCATCTGTTGGAGTATTTCTGGATGTCAACAGCCCATCTGGGAAATGACAAATGATGTTAGAACGTTTGTCACTTACACACTGGCTTTTGTTTGACCCAGTCTGCTGAGCGAACAAAACAAACACATGTTAGTCATTGTTCACTCCCGTGTCAATTCCATGGGGCGCTCATTAGCTAGGCTTAGATAGTGCGCAATCTCCGAATTTTTATCTTGGTATGGGAACGAAAAAGGAGACAAGGGACACACAAATGCACGTCAGACACTGACAGCGTCGATAGGTGTGGTTCGAAGATACTTTGCGCGACCCATTTTGCAGAAAGACGGCATCGGTACTATTACGGCAAATTTGTACTGTCCGAGTTGGTTCACTATATTACACGTAACAGCCATTCAAATTTCATTCCTGAAAAAAAAACAAAAAAACGATCGCGTTTTTGTGGTAAGTTTCGAACTCTGTGCTTTTCTATAGTGCCATGATTACAACCGTAGACTGCAACTACTATACCAAATACGATGTATGACTATACTGCGTCTCACCTAAGTGCTAACGAAGCGAAAATTACAAACGCGAGAATCTGATCAGCGCTTTCACTGCATGATCGTACATGCATGACAGCTATGATCAAAGCTCGGGACTCACCCATGTACATTTAACTTCGATCGAATTTAAAATGAAACGGAGCATAGTTTATACGACCTCCATGCAGTTTCGAGTCGAAATGATGAATATATATTCCTAAATATCACCTGCGAAGATGGGCCTCGAAGGATTGCGAAAACGCTACCTTCTCAGCTGTTTTTCAAGTAATAGCCTATCGACTCCGCCACACAAGATTTATAAATACCTGCTAGAAGGCAAAATCCGTTGTGTTCGTAAAGGAAGAACAAGATAATAATACTTTTTAATAATACTTTTTGTTTTTTTTTAAAGGCAACTTACCGGCACAATCGGACGGCGGCCTCGTAGTGGCCGGCACAACCGGCGTTTCAATCGCGAGGTTAGGCAAGCTCCTTCTTTTTGATGCTCGTCGTCGTCTTCATCTTGGAATCTTCGAAATGCCTCGAGCAGACGACGGAAGAATCACAAGGGACACAAAGCTGCTTGATCTTGTGAACTCGGCAGATTTTAACAGGGCTACAATAAACAAAAGACTCGCTGTCGCCGCTACAGCACGGCCGCCATTACCGACGCCGATGTTTGTTTACCCCTAGCCTCCCCCGACATGTGCGAGGGCGGAGCTTACTCGGAACAGTGCCTCCTATAGACCTTTGTCCGGAAGTGCTCTTCCGGAAGTGAACAATAATCTCGAACCCAGGCGCTCACGGGAGGGGGGGCTGCGTTGGCCTGCGCCGCTGCTACCCGCCGAAGGCTTCTTCGCTGGTGTGCCGACTGCCGTTTCGCCGGCATCGGTCCTGTTTACCGCGGTATGTGGGTATAGTGCCCGTAATGTGAGAGCCGTTTGTCCATACGCCACTTTGCCGCTGTTGGTTTCCATCAAGCCGAGCCAGAAAACATCTTGCGACGAGTTGACCGCGCCGCGAGTGACGAAGAAAAAGCAAACATGGCGACGGTTTCTACGATTGCTTTGGTGGCTCCGGTGTTGCGTGTCTTCAACGTCCTCGTGAGAAGATTCTCCTGCCCTTCGAAGTTATTGCAAGCACCACGAGTGGCACGAAAGCTGTGGAATCATCGTCTCAACTACAAATAAGCAGGCCTTCACGAGCAACGACGATGCCGAGCAGGCGCTCGGCACCGTTGTGTTGTCAGATGTTCTACAACGCCGAGGTATTTTATTTATGATTTGGAATGGCTTCAAGAGTGGCAAATTAATCTATTTCGCGGATTGTTAGCGCCGAGGCGAGTGCCCTCCGTTGCAGTGCCGTTGTCGCGTAAAGTGCAGAGAAAACCGGGTGGCGATGGCGGCGGTGCTCTTTGATCGCTTTGATCTTGCGCCGTCGGGTTCATGGAGTCCGGAGTAAACGTACGTACGTGCGTCTGCTGAATCGGTGTTTTGGACTGCCTCAAAACACTTTCTCACACGCATTTTCCTTGTGAAGCTTAGTAGCTCATTACACCTCGTCGTCGACTGCGCTCATTTGACTACGACGCACGAGCCTGCGTGATGTGAATTTCACTGCCTAGGATCTTTGGTGTGCTGTAACGAGGGCTAATAAAATATCACCGCGAACTTCTGAACAAACGAGTCGAAGTTTCGTCTGTTATTATAACTGATCGCCTGTCACAATATTAGCGTTCCTAAACTCCGCCCCCACAGGCACCCTGCTTCGTTGCCCGATAGTAAGTGTCTCCTGGTACCTCGTACAATTCCAGCTCCCACTTCAAGTAAGTACCATCCGTTAGAACTGGCAATTAATAGTTTCGAACCCAGAAGCTCGCAGCGTGTGTGTGTGTGTGTGTGTGTGTGTGGGGGGGGGGGGGGGGCGATAGACTGCGACCTTTCCCAGTACTAGCACTGTCTAGCAGTACTGGCACGTTGCCGGCGTCGGTCTTGTTTAGCGCCGTGTAATGTATCAGAGCAATTCGTCCGGACGGCACTGTGCCGTTGTTGGTTGTACGAACAACCAGAGGAAACGCAGGGTTCTTTTGGACACCCACTGCCCGTCACACAATTGTCTAAGAAGCGAGTGCGGATGCGACGTCTACGGCTTCCACAAGTTTCCGTCACATGCAGGTTCTCGGCAAGAATGTACAGCCGCACTCAGAAGAAAAAACTTCACTCCGAGCAAGAACTCAAGAGAGTGCCAGTGTAGCAACAATTTTTTTTTCTATGCGTACGTTTGGCGTGCGTGATGGATACAACAGAGGTGGTCACTTCTCCGTGATCAGTCGGCAGGTCGTTTACGTCGTGTACGTACGCTAGCTACGAATGGTACCTTCGTTTCGGTTTCGGTATCAATGAAACGCGGATGTCAAGGGTCAGCAGACACCGAGAACATCTAAGACAAGAAAGGTTTTCCCTTGTTTTCTTGATCGAGATGGGTTCTCGAATGTTCACGACATCTTCCCTGTTGAAGAACGGGCCGCGGAGGCTTCTGGTGAAGGCATCTTTCACGATGTGTCGGTGCATTCGGACAGCCTGCCGCATCCAGCTCCGCAAAGCAACGCCGCCAACGCAGCCCCCCCCCTCCTGCCTGCCAGTTCTTTCCGCGTGGTGGCGCGAGCGTAGATAAACATGGCGGCGCCCTGGAATTGGCGCGGACACTGGTCTATATAAGTTACACTATGCCTGTCAGCTCCGAGCCAGGGGGGTAAAGGTGGGTGAGGAGGAGTGGCGAATCCCGTGCGCCTAGAGCACTATATAGCTCCTACGGAGCAGAGTAGCGCAATCCTTTGATCCTCGTGTTTTGTCGACAACATGGCCGACAGAGCAGCTCGGCGCGAGTCACGTGGTACTCAGGGTTCCAGGAGGCGGCCCGCCCTATGGGAGAATACATGGAGATCGACGCAACACGGCTAATTAAAAAATAAACGGCGAGTTCACACTTTTCAAAACTAGTGTGTCGTGAAGTTGGTAATGCACTAAACACTTTATCAAAGTTTTAATAATATCGGATGCGTGTGCAAAGTTTGAGAAGGCAATAGGTGAGCGGCGTTTAGCAACTTCCGGTTCCTTAGGAAATTTTGTTTCACTGTTTAAAAACGACGGCAATGAGCTGCAAGCCTGTTGAAGCATGGTTCTGAAACCTCCAGACTGTAGTTTTCGGAACCATGCTTAGACCAGCTTGCAAATAATCGTCGTTGTTTTGTCAACAGTTAAACAAAATTTCCTAAGGAACCGGAAGTTGCCAAACGCCGCTCACCTATTTCCATGGCAATGGCGTTTGAAGCAGACGATTTTTGCACGCAGCGGAGATGGGCTCTTTGGGTTGGCCGGAGCGGGTCACGTGGACGCAGTGACGTTGCCGCGTCGTCTGCTGCATGATGCCGCTCGTGCAATTTTTAAAAACAAATTACGTCCTTACTTGGCACAAAACTCAGCGAAAATGATTCTAAAATGTTCCTTTATTATGTCAAAAACTATTGTCGTTCCGTACATCTCCACAACATTGAAGAAACAACGATTTTCTCGCGTTCCCCATGCATTTCTGACCGGAGTTGGAACCTCCGGGCGTTCGCCGCTAGTCGCCGAGAGACGGCGTTCTAGATTGCGCTACTCTGCTCCGAAGGAGCTATATAGTGCTCTACGTGCGCCGACACCCGGGGTCCCGAGTGAAAGACCGCGAAAGAGAGCGACAGAACACGAGAGAAAGAAAGCAATGTTGCCAGCTGAAGGACGACAGTCGCAATGGTAATCGCGAAGACTGAAAACTCTCAGCAATATAAACAGTGATAATTTAACGTTGTAAACTAAATTCTGAGCTATTCTAATGCTTATAAAAACCAATATACTCATTACGTTGCATTAACTTCCCTTCTGTCGAAATCTCGGAAATCTGGTGGTTGCGCGGTTTCGTATTCCTCGGCCGCGCCCACTCGCGCCCCACCCGCGAAGTCGGTTATCTGGTTTAGTTTAGCGTTGACGCGAGGCCGTACATCTGCGCGCTATGCAAAAAGAAAGCTTCGAAAGGAACGTGAATACCTTTCTACCGGTAAGTTCGTGGATTGTCGAAGTTCGTGAAATCGAATGCTGTGGACAAAACTTCGCAGAACAAATGGTATGAGACTCCCCTTCCGGAGGTGCGATCGGGGATAGCGAGGCTTCGGTTGCCATGGTAATCTTGTGTGGGACCCCGAGGGTCTGCCTGCATGCTCCGCCGCTTGCGGCAGCCAGAATGCATGGGAAAATGGCGGACCTTTTCCTCTAGAGTTAGTATATGATCTCTATGCTCCGAGCACTGGCAAGCGGAAGGCAGAGGACAAAAAGTACATTTGGTTGCCGTGCGGTGGAGCCACCAAGGCGTACAAGCCTGTCGTGTAGTGAAGCCAACCATCCCTTTCGTAGGAGGTTCAATGATGTTGCCCCAGCAGCACCGACCAGCAAGGAATCTCAATATTTTTGACTGACAACTCGGGACCAGCTCGTCGTTTTCAACGGAATATTACTTCTTTACATACCTTTTCACCCGCACACGACCGGCGCCAACTATTTCTATGCGCGCGATTCAAGGTGACCGCCAAAGCCCCAAACTGCCGTCAAAGCAGACGGTCAAGCGGCCAAGGGCGGCCAAGCGTTCTCCTGCGTTCACCCCGTTCGCGTTGCAAAAACTGAGACTGGCCGTGCTTGTTTCGTGGTTTCGTATTTTGTCTCAGCGAAACTCGTTTGAATCAGGGCGGTCACATCCAGAACAGTGTTCTACATGTTGTTAAAAAACATAAATATGATATATCTTCAATAAAAACGTAAATAGAACGTGCTACAAAAATAGAAAAAACAAACGTCCGCCAGGCGGCGCTAGCTAGCCGTACGTGCGTGTTGTGAGTTGAAGCATCGGGCCTGGACACCCTTAGAGAGAAGCTGACAGGCATAGGAGGCACTGCTCGGAATCGTCATCAACCTCCTCTCGCGCTTTCGCGCCTCCTTTCTCAAGCGCAGAAGACGAAAATGAGCCACTTGCGAGGCGTATTCAACGCCCTTATCGGATAGAAGGATATGTGTTGCAAGTAGAAATAAACAAGCTGGTAAATAACAATACGTTACAATTATGCGAAAATCAGTAAGGTATACATACGAATAAGCTCGTTGACAGAATAATTAACGGGAAGACAGACGTGAGCCCCACAGCTCCGTACGTATCTCGGTTAGGGCTAACACGCACTGAGAGTGGAGAACCAGCTTGAAAACAGGGGTCGATAAACACTTCACGCTACAATATTTTGCATCCTTGTCACAATCGAAGGTCATTCTGTCGAGACTCTCACGCTGTTGTAACCTAAAACACTTTGTACAACCAATTTCATCCACCGCGTCGACCGCCACAAACCGGCCGCCATGTTTTAAATTCAGGATTAAGAAACAACCATGGATATGGATATGGATATGGATATGGTGGCTTAACCCTTTGTATCGGGTGATCACAATTTTAACAAAACTGGATCTAGCCAAAAAAAAAAAAAAAACTAAGTTTGATTGCCTTGCCCCCCACCCTCCTCACAGTTTTCCCCCACCAGTCCTCCAATCTTCGCTTTGTGATTTCAACCATCCCGAGGACACCGACATCTTCCCGCTGGCCGCGCTGGCCACCATGGTCTCGACTTCCCACTTCATCGATACACGTCGTCTGCGTCGTCTGCTCCTGCCCTGTCGATGGTGTCGGTCCCAACCTCTTCAGCCCCAGTGCAACCGCATAATCCACCAGATCTGGTGGCATTGGCGGCCTCAGCTCTCGGCACTCTATTATGACATGTTCGGCTGTCTCCTCCTGCTGGCCGCATAGCTGGCATGTACCGTCCATCCCCGGTGTGTACTTGGACCTCAGGTGGCGTGTCCTCAACACTCCACTTCGTTCCTCGCACAGCAGCCCACTGCCCCTCGAGTTGTCGACGAATTCCTCGCGCACAATGCTCTTCTTCTCCGCACCGTAGACGGCGAGGGACGGCCGCGCGCCTACCGCGGCGACCCATCTGGTCGTTTCTGTCTCCTTCACGCGTTCCCGAACCCGTTTCGCCGTCCCCGGAGATTCGACCTCGCACAGCAGCACCCGTGGCACGTCATATCGCTCCGTGAGCTTGTTCACTCTCTTTACCCACCGGGTGTTGATGCTTCGAAGGTGGATGTACTTGAACACCTGGCGAGCCCATCGTTGTTCTGGTAAAGTGCAAAGACGCCGTTCGAAAATCAGTTTGCTGCTGGCCTCACGGGCTTCAAAGCAGGACCAGCCCATGTCGCCCTGGACGTACTCACTGGTGGTTCTTCGGTGTGTTCCCAGCGCCAGGCGACCCACCTCTCGCTGCCTCACTTCCAGATGTTCTCGTGTACGTGCCGACAGGCACAGTACGGCATTGGCAAAGGTGAAACCCGGCACCGCCACCATTTTCCAAAGTGCCCGCACCGTCTCGTACCGGCTGAAGCTCCACATTCCCCTGCATCTCAGGTAGCCCTTGCGTTTGTTCGCCGTGGTCCGCAGCTCGGCTTCATGTTGTTCGAGGTACTTTTGTCCCGACTGCAGCGTCACTCCCAGGTACTTATATTCGGTCCTCCACTCTATCTCTTGGCCCTGGATGTTCACCTTCTGCGACAGCTGCGTAGGGGCATCCTCTGTTTCCTGGGTTTCCTGTTGCTCCACCCTTGCCCCAAGGACTCCAGACTTCTTGGGGTTGAACGTTAGCCCCGGGGTGGTTCCCTCTTCTCCACAGGTGTCCAGTAATTCCTGAAGCTCTTCCAAGGACCCCGCCATAAGCACCACGTCGTCCGCATAAATCAAGGCAGGGATCCTCTGATCTACTTGCCTCCCCTCTTCACCATAGCACAACCTGAAACCCAAGCGACTGTCCTCCAGTGCTCTCTCCAGTCTTGCAATGTACAACATGAACAGAAGTAATGAAAGCGGGCACCCCTGTCTCAGTCCTCTTGTGGCCTTTATGGGCTCGGTGAATTCTGCCCCCCACTGAACCACAACACTGTTGTCTCTGTATATCTGTTGGAGTAGGTCCCTCCATTCCACAGGCATTCCCAACTCCTCCAATACCCTCCAAAGCAGCGTATGGTTCACAGAGTCGTACGCCTTAGAAATGTCCAAGAAGCCGAGGTATAGGGGCCTCTGCTCGTGGTTGGCGATCTCCATGGCCTGTGTGATTACGAACAGGTTGTCCTCCAGCCTCCTTCCCTTGCGGAATCCATTTTGGAGTTCCCCGAGTATGCCCTCGTGCTCAGCCCAGCTCTGTAGGCGTTCCTTCAGTACATGCATGAAAATCCGTTAGAGTACCGAGGTCACTGTTATCGGACGGTGGTTTTTCAGGATGAGCTTGTCTCCTTTCCCCTTGTACAGCATCCTGACCCGGGATCTCCTCCAGTCCTCCGGTATGTCGCCCGTTTCCATCACACAGGAGAGCCCCTCTCGGAGCCGTTCCCTGGACTTTCTTCCCATTTTCTTCAGAAGGCCTGCTGGAATGTCATCTAGACCCGTTGCCGTGTGACCATCTATGCGTTGCATGGCTCTGTTCAACTCGCCCTGGGATATAGCTCGGCGCTGTTGGGTACCTCTCGTGCTGTCCCTCAGGAGGTCACTCTGTTTTACTGCATCTGGTTCTTCGAAGCTCTCCGCCATTGCCAGAGCGATGTGCCTGATACATTCCTGTCCAGTCAGGACTACTCCGCTTGTGGCATCCTTTATTGCTGTCGGGTTCGGTTCTGTCCATCTCTCTTCACCCTTGACGTGTTGCCAGAACTTTCTTGGGGCATCTCTGCCACTGCTTCGCAATTCCTCAAGCAGTTGTCGGTCCACCTTCTTCATCTTTCTTTGCACCACAGTCGAGAACTCAATCTTTTTTTTTTTTCTGGTATTTTTCCCATGCTTCGAGAATATCCTCTTTCTGTGCCCTCATTTTGACTGCTTCACCGTGCTTCCTGCATGCTGCTCTCCTCCGGTTTCTTGCCTCTCCCACCTCTGTGTCCCACCATCTCTTTCTCCTTCGTCTCCGTTTCCGGTGTCCACTCCTTATTCCCTTGACCTTTGTAATCCACTTGCACATCAAATTCACAACGTCTGTGTACTGTCGTATGGGTTCACCCTCCGCCTCCTTTTCCAGCTCCTCCACCACTCTCTCCATTTCCCTACTGGTCAGCCCCTTAGGTGCCCTTGGCATCGGCGACTGTCTTATTTTGTTTGCCCCAAACTCCAATGTCAGTCGGCGGTGATCACTTCCAAGACTCGCTGCGCCAGTCTCGTCTATTGTCATCTCTGTTAAGCTTTCATATAATGCTGGGGACATGAGACAGTAGTCTATGCATGAGGAACGTTCCCGAACTGCCCATGTGATCTTTCCTTTACATTTGTCTGTTCCATTCACCATCACTAGTCCCATTTTTTCCATCCAACATAGGAGTTCCCGACCCGTCTTATCTGTCCTCTCATCCAGTTCTTCTATATGCGCGTTAAAGTCTCCAAGTATGATGGTGGGTAGGTTCAGTTCTTCCACGTCCTTCTGTAGACAGGTCAGTTGTGCCTTGTTTGCCTCCTCGGATTTGTTTCCAGTCCAGAGGTACACTATTCCGACCGCCACCTTCTTCTTCCCTATCTTCCCTGTCATCCACAGGTGCTCCACACAGCCCTCCCTTTGCCTTTCCCATTCGCCTGTAGTCGTCCCCAGAAAGCCCACACCTCCCCCTTTTCGCTCCCCACCTCTTCTGTTCTGGCCCTGCAAGGTGAATTTCTAATGTGCCGGTGGTACCTCCGAATTCCTCAGGTGGGTTTCCACCAGTCCCACCCCCACAAGACTCTCCTCTTCCATTGAAGCGTACAGCTCCTCCCATTTCGCTGCCTTTCTCCCCCCTTGCATGTTCAGGAAAGCCAGAGTTTGTCGCGTTCTCTTCTGTCCCCTGCGTGTTCTCTTTCTTGCCGTTTTTGGCTGCACCCTCACCCCTACCGTTTCCGCTTTCGCATGTTTAACCGCTCGCGAAGCTTCCAATTCTCACGTTACTGCCCTAGAACTCTTCTGTGACACTTCCAGAATTAATTTTTATGGCGCTTAATAAAAGAAAAAAGAAGTGTTTTAGAATAAATCTTTTTTTTTTTTTTAAAGTCGAGTTTCTATTTTTAAATACTTTTCGCAAAGTATGGCAAGTTCGTATATGTGACCTTATAAGGTATTTTAAGATCCTTGATTTCACCGAAAAGCTCAAACCTGGCTCATAATTTCAATAATATATGTACAACAGAAGATCCCGTAATATACATGTGTGTCCTCCCCCCCCCCCCCCCCCAAAAAAAAAAAAGAAAAAAAAAACATTTTTAGGGTATTTTTTATCCTAAAACTAAACTACGCATTCTAGAAGGCTCATTTTCCGCCCAAATATATCACTAGCGGTCCGAGCCAGATGCAAAAGTTTCAGCACTAACCGTTACATTATTCAACAGCTATACGGAATTTTTGAAAATTTTAATGCGAAAATGGTGGCCTACAGAGCTCTCGAATGCATGGAGCTCTATGGTGCCAGTTACCGAAAACGGGCGAAAATAAACCCCATCTTCCCAATTGAAATTTTCAACAAAAATCACTTAGGGCCGGTTGCACCAACGTCGTCGCTTACCTTAACCCAAAGCGGCTCATTCCTAAGTCGGCTTAGCGCCCTAAACCGAGCTCCGATAAGCACGGGTTTAAATTCCGGTTGCACCAACGTTAACCCGGCTTTAAAGACGCGCCCCTAGCTAAACGCTGGATTTGCCTATGGAATGTAGGGACAAACAGAGTGAACTAGGGAACGCTCAGGGGGACGAATACGATTGGCGGAGAGGAATCTCGTGATGTAAACAAAAAACCTGCTGTAGTAGCCGTCGTCGGCGTCTGCTTTTCGCTGTATTTCTTCGGTGAATAACGAATTAAAGGTCTCCAAATTCAATCATTTTTTTTTTCGCTTAACTTTCAAAAACAGGATTCAACGCTTTAAATAAACACGAATGCTCTTTACATCTGTGATTGTGTGTTTAATATCGGTTGATAAAAAATATTTTGACAGTGACAATAGTTTTCGTGCTCACATTTTGAGATAAAGGAGCCATCGGGGGCCCCAAATCTCACCGAACGCGAGAAGGACGCTCTACTCGCTACATCGCTGAAGATAAAACATCATCGAGAATACGTAGGCAGGTAAGATGACTACTAAAATCAAGTCATGCCTGAGACCGATGAAGTTCAAATCAGTGACGAACTCGCCACGGCAGCTGCGAAAATGCCCGGAAATCGTCGAATAGAAGTCGTCGAGCTGTCGTCGCCACGAATAGAAGTTGTCGTCGCAACGAATGAATGATATAAAGCAAAATATTCCTAAAAAGCGCGATCACCAGAAACGTTACGGTTATGGCACGATACAGTTTTCTGAAGCCAAGATTCTACTCGCGAGACAAAGAAAATTCACTGAAGATTATCTCGAAACTCAGAAAACGAAAGAAATTGACTTTTCGCTGTTTTATAATTTAAAAGCGCCGCAATCAGATGCAAACGCAGAAGTGTCGACAATCAGCTGATCGCCGAGATCATGTACTGCCACTATTCAACGCGCTGATCGGATTGAAGGATATGCGTTGCAAGTAGAAATAAACAAGCTGGTAAATAACAATACGTTACAGTTATGCGAAAATCAGTAAGGTATACATACAAATAAGCTCGTTGACAGAATAACCAACGGGAAGACAGACGTGAGCACGACCGGCTTTATAGGGGCGACCTGCTCACTCCGCGTGTCCCTATGGGAGCGCGCGGGCCAAGAAATATCACGTGAACGGCTTGGAGGGACCGAGTGTTCCGCTTGGCGCCGCCCTAGCTCAACACCAAAAGCGCGGCGGCCGCTATGGAAGGCAATGGGACCGTGTTGAAACAAGGTTGGTTTCGGATAATTTCTGTCGCATTTAATAGGCAGGCGCCAATGCTAGCATATAATGTGTTTATAATAGGGTAAAATGAGTCACTATATCATAGTTTTCTCGAGCAGAATAGTTAGTATTGTGAGCTAAGCATCTATAGTGTGGATGTACGGGTGTACAGGATGGTGCATCTAGTCCGCCTGCTGGAGCCCACTCTCGTGATCGGAATAAAATATCAAGTTAGGTGCTCCGCAGGTGGGCCGTGACGCTCTTGGTGAATGTTCGAAGTGAGACACTGTCGATTGGTGGTTAACTGGTGACTGGCGGGGGGACCTCCGAAGTTGCACTGCACGGGGTGCGAAGGAGTTCAAGTGACGAAGCGCACGCACGCATGGTATGACTTGCAAAACATACCAAAGCTTTGAGATTAAAAAAAACAAAAACATTACAAACAGTTGCTTTGGCAAAGATGGACAGATCACGCTGCCTTCAGTGGGAGGCGCGCCCGCCAAAGTCGGTGGCGACTTCCGATCAATAGGTTTTGTTCATTCTGTAACATTGTAGGGGCACTCCGAGGTATGTGCAGGGCACGCAATCCCAACAAACCCAAACCCCTTCAAAAACTGAAGGCGTTATGGCCCACGCACCGTGCCAAAACCCGCGGCACTTACTCCAGTTTATTGCTGCACCCGTTGCCTCGCAGAAAGGTTTTGCCAATAAAACTGCGGCGCTAACACTTCGCTTGTCTCAGCATAACACTGGAATGTCGTCCGCATACCTCATGACTTTGATCTCAGCATTTTCCGGCCGGAATCCCTGACATTGCTTACTATTAATAACACCTAAACAAAACAACTCTAAGTACACATTAAACACTAAAGGCGACATAGGACATCCCTGTCGCACGGACGTCCTCACGTGGAGCGGCTCTGTCAGTTTCTTATTGACAATAAGCCTCGTGGTGCAGTCTTTATAGGCCATTTTGGCTCCTTCCAAAATGACTTCGCCCACAATTATGCGGAATGAGACATCACAGAACATCGTGCTTTACACGATCAAAAGCCTTGTCTAGGTCGATTTGGAGCATAGCAACTTGTCGCGTGCCACTGTCGGATGCCTCCAGAACGTTACGAGCAACATGAACATTTGTCAAAATCGATCTCCCCTGTGTGCCGCAGGTTTGGTGGTCTCCGCTAAGCTGACAAGCGACACCCTGGAGTCGGCGCAATAGAATTTTAGCGAAAACGTTGTAATCTGCGTTGCACAGTGTTATTGGGCGGTACCCAGTGACTTGACACAGTTTTCCGACGTCGTCACTTTTAGGGAGTAAAACAGTGAAAGTACGCGCAAATGACGGAGGCAGTTCTTTCCGTTCGTACGCTGCTGAAAAATCTTGAAACAAAACGCTAGAGACTACGCTTTTAAAGTTATTATAAAATTCAGCACATAACCCATCAGGTTCGGGAGCCTTTGAGTTTAGCATCTCATCTATGGCCTTCTCGATCTCCTGAATGGTGATTGGCTGAGTAAGACTTTCGTGCTCTTCTTCCGTTAGTTGCTGTAAGGACTCTAAAAGTTCCCCACACACGGGATCCCTCCTCCCGGGATCTTGGCTTTCGAAGAGCCGCCTGTAATGCGCCACAAATTCCCTCTGGATAAGACTTGGGTTCGTGCTGGTCACAATATACTCGACCTCACCTATTTCGTTCCGGAGAGCGCATCTCTTCTCATCTGCTAATGCCCGTTTTGTCGGCTGCTCACCCATCAGATACTTTTCCGATCGAGCGCGGGCAAGGGCTCCGCGATAGCGCTCCTCATTCAGCTCTTCCAGCCGCTCCTTTACACTTTCTAAATCTTTAGTAGCCACCCCGTGCGACTGATACTCCGTTCTTGTCAACGCTTGTAAATCAGCATTTAAGTTGCGTTCGGCACGGCACGCCTGGTGTTCTAAAACAGATGACCTTTCGATCGCCAGCATCTTAACCTTTTGTTTGAAAGTCTCCCACTCCTCAAAAATATCGCCGCCCGCGCTTTTTAAAATGCGATCCAAAACCTTCCTCCACCGCGCTCAAAAATATTACGTCAGCAAGTAGCTTTACGTTCAGCTGCCACAGCCTCCAGTCAAACTTCGCCTTCAAATGGCGCTTTTTCAAATCGACATTGAAATGAAACAATAGTCAAAAAAGAAAACTGCAGTGACACGATAACTCTTTAGCGTAGTTGCCACGGAGGCTGAAACGTAAATCCTATCCAAGCGCGCGTGCGATGACGCCTAAAAATGCGTAAACCGAATCTCGCACGTATCATTCTTGAGGGTTCTGGCGTCTATCAGATTAAAATATTCAATCAATTCGACTATGGCTCGTGATTGGATCTGACGGTTCGTAGCTTCTGCCTTTAGTCCATCGTAGGGTGAGACGAAGTATAGCTCTGTCTCGCTCCTATCGCTGCGTTGTCTGCATGGCGTCCTATCTATCGCTCTAACAACACAGTTGAAATCGCCAAGCAGTACGATTGTCCTGTCACAATCCAAGAAACGGCGTAAGCCATAAAAAAAAAAAAGGAACCCGATCTTTCACCGTACTGGGGGCATATATGCAAATATGCCGTCAGTGAACTGCTGAAAATAAGAAATCACACAAAATAAAACGTCCTCCCATATCGGTGGTCACGGCTAATTCTGACAAAGGAAATAACTTTCTAATAAGAAAAAACAGCCTGCTGAAACCCCGACAGCGTGGGTAACACAAACTTCGTACGCGTAAGAAGAAAAGGTCTTAGCGCGCTAGCTACCTGTTCCTCTTCAGACATCTTAGTTTCTTGCACCGGTAAGAAATCGGGTTTCTTGTTACTCAGCAAACGCTGTACTTGGTATTGTTTTTTCCGTGCACTGAAACCTCGGACATTTTGCGATGCTACCTTCAATGCAGTTGGGAACGTACAAATCATGCCATGTTAAAATGGGGCATTGGCCTTAGCGACCGCGCATAAGTACTTGAGACCAGGCGATGACCGCCTTACTTCGAGTCGTGCTGGGTCCGAACGTTGGAAGGGGTGGGGTGCAGGGGTAGGAACCGCCCCTTTTTGTTTCTTTCCTTCCCCTGAATAAGCTTACCCCCCCCTCCCCCCCCCCCCGAGAGGGGTCGGGGCCGTCGAGGCGCGTTTTGATGGACTCGCCAGTTTCATCCATGTCGATGGGATCCTTGGATCCTTTTATGATCCGTAACTCTGAGGCTCTGGTTGAGTTTCTGCAAAAAGAGAACCCGGGATCCTGTGACCTTATGTCCTTGGATGTTGAAGACTTGTTTTATTCAATACCTCATAGTGAACTCATGAAGGCTGTTGAGGAATGTATTGACATGAGCGGGTCTGTCGCCTTCACGAGCTCAGCGGGGATTGCGATTGACTCCTTTTTAGAGTTGTTACGTTTTTACCTCGCTTCAACATATGTCACGTTTGAGGACTCTGTTTTCTTGCAAAAGAGCGGAATTTGCATCGGATCCAGTGTTGCCCCGGTTCTTAGCGACATGTTTTTGGCCAAGTGTGACAGAGCTATTGCTGAGAAGAAAGACGCGCGCATTTTGAAGACTTTTAGGTATGTGGATGATTATCTTATTGTTTTAATTTCTAGTCAAGGTTTGGGTGATAATAGAGAGGTGGTCACGGATATTGTCGACCTGTTCTCGGGATGTTCCCCGGGCCTGAGGTTCAAGCCCGAGACCCCTTCTGAGGGTGCCATTCAATTTTTGGATTTGTCTCTTAAGATTCAGGCCTCTCACATTTGCTGGTCGTATGAACCCCGGTCAAAGAAGGGGCTATTGAGATATGATTCTGCCCATTCAAAACTTCTAAAAAGGGCTATTGCTGTGTCATGTCATCGCTCCTCTTTGGTGAAATCTTGTCACCACACCTGCGAGAAAAGTTTTTTGTCTCAGGCCGGCAGGTTGCATTCTGCTGGCTTCCCGTTGGCTGTGGTCGTGGGTGTTGCAGAGTCACTTCTCAAAGTGTTTAGAGGTCTTTTGAGTTTGAGGGAAAGGAGGAGGATGCCCTCCAGGCCGGTTGTTCTGCCGTATGTACACACATTTTCACATAGGATCAAACAGGTGGCTGAGAAGTTTGACGTGCCTGTTGTGTTCTCAGCTCCTTCAAAGGTCTTTGCGCCGCAGTTAATCGTGTTGGGTCATCTGGGCCTCGGTGTGAGGTTAGCCACCGAACCCGTTATGTTACGTGCGCGACGGGTGTCGTGTATCTGATCCCTTTGTCGTGTGGCAAGGTGTACATAGGTCAGACGGGGAGGTGTGTCAATGTTAGGGCCAGGGAGCATTCCCTTTCCCTTCGGTCTTCACCGTCGGGACACCTTGCAGTTCACTGCGATAGGTGTTCGTGTTCTCCGGTTTTCACGGAGATTAAAGGTACATTTATACTCCAACGTAACGTCGACGGGCGTGGCGTAGCGCAGCGCGCACAGATACTGATTGGTCGCAGATATCGAGTTCCTGCTTGCCGGCCAATGAAAGGCGCGCGTTCTGCGCTACGCTGCGTTCACTGCGCTCGACGTCGGAGTATAAACAGCCCTTAAGATTCTGGCTCGTCACCGCAACAAAGTGACTAGAGAAATTTATGAGGCGTTTTTTATTTCTACCTACGGAGCGGACACGTGTGTTAGTGCCCCGTCCGTGGCTTTGGTGGATGACGAAGTGTCTTTCATTAGGAAATTCGGCAGATTTGTTTAAGTGCTCGGGCGTGCCCCAAGGGGGTGGATCATGTTTTATCTATCTTGCATCTTTAATGTTTTCCTTTCTATTCCTCGCAGGAATAAACTTCAGTTGCCAGTCAGCGTTGTGTTCGTCCACTTCTCGTCTTGTCCCTTGTGTTTTTAGCGCTGTTTCTAAGTTAAAAAAAAATATGAACCAACTAGCCCAACTTCACGCCTTGTTGAGTTTGAGACGTCGTCCTGTCTATTTTCTGTCCCTTCTACGTTTTGATGTTTCTTCTCTACCCCAGTCTCAGGTTAATTCAACATGGCTAACACCTTTTCAGGTTGGTCTTGAAGTCCTCGATGCGGTAGGCACGCCCCTTCAAATCGCCGTGCAGCAGAACAGAGTTCATGACCGCCGTCCCGGTTGGGATCGCTGGTAACACAACTTTGTACTCATCGGCAGCAGCCGCGCTATTAACAAAAGAACCACGGCCGGCAAGGGCCTCTATCGCCACTCCATCGGAGCTACTCATTCTGCGACGGTCTCGTACGAGCGCAGGAACAGCTACCGTAAAGCTTAAAGAATAGTTTTAGAGCGCAGCTCTTAGGCGCCAGTTTCCGGATTTAGCGGCGACGCCGTCGCCGCTAAATCCGCATCATGGGACATTTCCCATGATGCAACGCGCGGAGAGGAGGAGGGGGGAGGAGGAGAGGAGGAGGACGAGCAGAAGGGAGGGGGAGGAGGGAAGGGGAGGGAGGAGGTGGGGAGGGGGAGGGGGTGGAAGAGAGGAGGGAAACGGAGGGGAGTAGGGGAGCAGCTTGTGAGATGAGGGGAGGAGGAGGGATATACCCTCCCTTCGGTACCCATCCGTCCTCCTCCTCAAGAGCTGCGCTCTAATTTGGCGTTACAGGGTGTTGTAAGCGTTTTTAATTTTTTCCTAACAACAGTAGACTTGTTGATATCATTGGGCATGGGCAGATTCCTATCGTGGAGTACGATAGTTTTAACATCGTAACGTTCTGGCATTGAAGGAGGAAATCCTCGTTGGTAGTAATGTAGCCGGTCGACTGTAGGTCGGAACGTTTGCTGCCAATTTTCCTGCGGCAGAGGCACTGCCAGGCTTGAAGTTGGGCAGCTCCACTATTTAGCCGCGTTCGCAACTAGTAAAAAAATCGTTCGCATGCAAATTCAACACGAAGTACGCACTTCGTGCTTGACATTTGCGCGTTTTTCAAGCTCTTACCAATTCGTGTTCGTAAGACGAGTGATGTTTTCAGCCACGAGAAGGGCGACGACTCGGCGACGTCTTTGTGCAAATCGGCTTGGTGGTCGGGCGTGTCGTACGGAACGAATCCTAATCGTTTTGATCGGTCCCAAATTTCCTTTTTCAAAGGCAGACAGCATTCGCCGGTACCGGGAACGACAGTTTTGAAGTAGAGGACCCACGCCCGTCGTCCGTCGCCATCGCTGTCTAGTCCGCGAGTCCCACGATACGCGATACGACGCCATGTTGAGAATTACGTAGTGAACGCACAAAATGCTCCCGGCTGTCTATGCGACTTTTTCTTTTTTTTTTTGTTTTTCAATCAACGTATTTGCAGTTTTTTTAGAAGCCACAAAAAATGGGTTTAATATTTTTTTTCTATGTTTAATATTGAGGTGTATGCCTTAAATGACCCACGACTTTGGTTAAATTTTGTGGTTGTGTTTAAAGCTCAGAAAACGGCCCGTCACCACGGAGAAGAGAGTGAGCGCGACTCAAACCGGCCAGTTCTCGTTCGGCGGTTTACGGACGGAAAGAAACCGAATTTCGAGCCGCAAATTTTGTTTTGGGTAGTTGGGCTATCATATGGCATGTACAACTAAAAACCTCGGCGAGCATAAATCCCCCGTCAGTAGCCCTTTAAGTGTACTCGTGTATATATATATATATATATATATATATATATATATATATATATATATATATATATATATATTTTTTTTTTTTTTTTTGACACGGGGGCGCTGCCGAGCACAATGAGTTTAAACATGACATCGAAAATATATGGTTGTGCAACTCGAAAAAAGAGGTTGACAGGAAGGTATACACGACGTTTCGGGCGGACGCCCTTCTTCAAGTTTTCAATTTTAGGTGGAGAATATTTGCCGTACATTTACCCTACTTGTCAAGATTCAATGTTTCTCCTTCTTTTTCTCTTCACAACATAAAAAATGAAGATGTGACTCGATTAATTTAAATGATTTAATCATTGGCCAATCAAAACGCGCATGTGTGAACCAGCCTTAAAAAAGACACGGAATTGGTCTTGAAATGTTGGGACGCCTGCACTTCACTGTTTGGTAGAAAGGTTTTCTTTATTTCCAGACACGAATGTTGTGTTGACAATTGTAGAAGCTTGTACAGATTTTGTGCCTCTAGGTCATGTAGCGCCTTGTAAAAGACTCTGACCGGTCCCTGTTCGCAAAGAAAGCTTCCTCATCGCCAAGTGGTCGTCATATGCCGAGACGTGGGGCCCGGAGGTAGTTGTCGGCGAAGACACTCTTTCACTATTTGCCTGGCCTCACCGTTGCTGTGCTTTGCAGAAGACGGTGTGATCTGTGATTCCTTTATTAAGGTCTAGAGGGCGGAAAGGGAGCTTTAGCGTACGGTGATTTTTCCAGCCCTACGATTTCCTTCCAGAGTCTTGTCGATGGCTTATGGGGTTACTAAGGTTATCACAACCGCCAGTGTCTTTCGAGCTCCCGCCCACCCCTAACGTTCTCCGCTATGTTGATTGTCTTCACGCGCGGCAACGAACTGCTGGCAGCTTTTCGTATTAAACTAGCCCCCCCCCCCCCCCCCTCCGCTCCCATTCTCTGCGTTTTGAACACGTTCGAACGCCGAAAGTCGAAGATCGCTTTCGACCATTCTGTAGAGGCTAAAGCCTGGTTCAGACAGTTGCGTTTGACTGCGTTTGACTGCGTTGCGGCTGCGAGAAACCAGGACATACCTGCTGCTTATATCGCATGCCAGGATGATTCCTTGAATTGGATTCCACGCTTCACACGAAGTACAGATGTGCCGGTGACTCGCTTTCGGTTCTGGACGCAACGCAGTCAAACGCACTCAAACGCAAGTGTCTGAACCGGCCTTAAGGCTGCTAGCTTTACGCCAACTCACTAATCATTCCAACCAGAGCTCGGTGTTCTGACGTCCCCGTGCACTCTTGTCGCCTCCTATCCCTCAATTTCTACCCGTATAGCCTCCGGACATGAACATATAGGCGTGCCTGAACAAATGCCTCGAGCCTATGGACAAGGTCATTGCGCAAACAGCGGAACGCTCCCGTAAATGTGCGGAACAAATAATTGCAAGGTGCGCTTGACGTGCAGCGTTGGTTAACCACGCAATACCCAAAAGCGAAACGAAAATAAATACACATCTGTTTGTGCATGAGGACGAAACTGGGGGCCATGGACTGCTTCAGGACGTGGAAGTACACAAACAATTACCATGTGCATTTGAAAGAATCAAACCGCATATTCTATTCATTTCAGCTCTAGTATTTGGAACTGCGAGATGATTACTTCCGAAAAATAACGATTGCAGCGTATATAACAGATCTGATGTTTCTGTGCTGCTTCTTGACTGTTTGTTCAATGCTTCCTGCGCCGTCATATTATATTTACAATCGCATCATACGCGCACAACAAAATACACGATTTCGGTTGTATATCTCGGAAAAACTGTGCATTGAGGCCGAGAAATAGAACTGACTGGAAGTCGCCCAATATTCAAAGAGATGGCAGATGGTGGCTTGTGGGAATGAAGCGATATATATACACACATACACACATATATAAATATATACGTATGGTTCCTGCTGCATAATTGATTACGATGCCTGAAACGCGTCTAGAGCTGTTGTGATTGTCGCGTTTTTCTGTTTTGTTTTACAGGCCGAATTCTGCCTGGCGACGTCACAACTGTGGGTTGCTAATCTCCGCGGCTCAAGCAGTGGCGTAGCATCGGAAGTGGCTACGGCAGATATCTGATCTTATAAGCCACCCACTGCAAGAGGCCAATCGGCGAAAACTTTCGTATTTACGCGTTGGGCACGCCGACGTAAGTGAAGCCTGCCTTCGCGCATCTTCTTCGACGGTATACTCCAACAAACAACCGCCTGGATAGCGAAAAGCGGCATCGTTGACAGGCCGCTGCTGCGACGTATTTTGTTGCCGTTTCGAAGACACTTCGATGCATGGGCATCACAAGGCGCAGAAGGCATCATTTGGACACACGTTCCGGGCAGCATAGCAGCCCCAATGGCATTTTTTTTTTTCGTGTGTAACTAAGCGATTGTCCGTTCACGCTGAGTTGGACCTCCCGGGGCCTTCTCTGGCAGTCGCCTCCGCAGAAAGAGGAATTTCCATCGACTCGTCTTCGTGTCTCAGTTTGGTGTCGCGGCTGACGCGTAACAACTGGTAGTAGGAGAGCACGCACTTCAAAAAATACACCTGAAAAGAAAAAAAAAAAAACACGTTTGATTGAATTCAGCTTTGTAGTGGCACATAACCCGTTCTCAAATTTCTCAGGCAATTTTTTTTATTCATTTGTCTTATCTCTAACTTGCGTGCATATGTGTGCCTCTTTTTCATCATTTCGCGTTGTGTTTAAGCATATTTACTGTTAATGGTAATTTTTTTTTTAAATATATAAATTGCGTTTATGCACTTTAGTGAAACACTCATTCACCCCAAAGTTTCTGCTGAGCCTTTAAAAACCCTCCAACACTGATGCCGAAATTAGAAAAGAATACTAGGTTCCATATAGAATGGACCTGCTGCGAACAAACAGCGAATTTCGCATAGCGGTGTTTCCTTTGCGCGTGGCGTCGTTAGAATGGCGGCTGTTGTCGCCGTGCACGAACAAACACGCCGCAGAAAAAAAAGTTTGTTATTTGCTGGCCACATATCATTCGCTTCGTGGAGAGTAGCGCTGAGTTCACGATGAAAGACGACCTGACAAAATCTTGCTGGCTCATAATCACAACAAGATTACTTGTTAGCGTTATTCGAACAAATATAGCCGTATCTTTTATTCAAAATTGTTCAGTCACGGTATCATACCCTTGACGCATTTATAAGGTAGTAAATTATTTACTGGAAATAAAATAACTGGCACAAACTAAATTGCCTATCTGTATTTGAGTTACATGAATACATCAACACATAATGTACAGTTAATTATGCTTTCAAGACCGCGAAAACGCATTGCGGTCCCAACGGAGGACATATCGTCGCAATTAAAAATAACTTTGTTAAAAAATATATAAAAATAATTACATTTAGGAGTAGAAAAAAAGGGATATACAAAAACCGGGAAATAGTACGAAAGAACAAATATCACGCCTTCTTGCAGGAAGAAACTATCAAGAATGGAGATGCATTAGCCGAAGTTTTAAGCAATAAGAGAATGCATTCTTTGTTACTCTGAGAATATTAAAACATTTTAAAATGAACCTTCTCTACGCATGGACAATAGTATACACATTCTATAAATAAAATATCGTCAAATAGTTGAGCGAACGCCCTGTGTCTCAAACTAAGCGGATATTTGCCTGTCTAAGGCCGGAGACGTCCAGTTATTATTGTCGTTGAATAGAAGAAATGGAAGAGGAAGAAACAACATTGTGATAACGCGTACAGATAGACATCTGCTAGTTCCTGCAGCGGTGTCTTTATTCACTCAACTTTCTGTTAAGTGTGTTTTGTTTTATACGTGGAAGACTAGTGAAGTTTCTCGGCAACACATAAAATAACATGTGGCAGATGAACGCTAAAGTTCCAGCACTTGTAGATGTCATACACGCTGATTCTGACACCTGCACTTTCCTACAACTCACCGAAACAAAGAATCCAATCCAGGAACCCATTGCGCTTCCCAGTGCATGAGTGGACTGGAAAAAGGGAATGAGTTAGGTGACCATAAAAAATTAAAGACTCCCTCCACTCAATAATGATCCGCAGTCCTGGCAAACATCGTCGCTACACCATTACGACTGCATGAACAGGAAAGCATTACGAAGTGTCAAGATTGTGGGGAAATTTCAAGTCGCACGAATTATGAATAACAAAACATATGAATTCAGTAGATGAAATTTTATTTTGTTTCAATGAACCCAGATGCAAATGTTTAAATACTTCTGCCTTAAATAAAAATAAGGTAGAATCGATTTAAAACAAGAGGACAAACAGAACTACGAAAAAGCTGGGAAAACAAGACACGTACCTTGAGAACCTTAAAAAAAAAAAAAACAGAATTACACTTTGTAAGCATCCTTATCACTCAAGATCACACTAAAATAAAGTGTTTCGAATTAAGTTGTTAAAAATGCAGCTATCTCGAAAATATCAATGCAATTCTAGAACGAAAACATGCTACATTTTTTTGAGTATTTCAAGCTCCAGGTAGCATTCTCTACGTTTTAAATGACGAAACGTTATTCCTTAAAGACGATGCACCCCAGCAACTGTCTTATTTCCAGACTTGTACCGTACGCCTTACAAGTAATCAAATTACTTGTAATCGATTACTTTTCGGAGTATTTTTGTAATCAGTTGATTACTTTTATTAGGCAGTAATTAGAAGAGTAATCTGATTACTTTTTGAAATAATAAAAATTACTTCTAACCGTTACTATTTTTCCACTGAACCCCCTCCCCCCCCCTCCCCCCCCCCCCCCCTTGCACACACCTTTTTTTTTTCTGAAATGACAAAAATAAAATTTGCATCTTTTTTCGAACGGAAAAAAGAAAGATTTTTGAGGAGCTGCAGGGAACGAGGTTAATCCCTTTGTATGTACAGTTTTTGTGGAATGTCCGCTTTTTTTCGTGCTGGGACTGGGAGTGGGATGCCCCAGGGAAGCCCCAGTGCGTGACAAAGGCCATTCAGGGCAAAGTTTGAGGGAGCAGAATGTAGCTCTGTAAGTCCTTAAACTAGGCCCCTCACGCACACACACACAGAAGTAAAATAAAAAAAAATCCTGCTTACGGTACCTACTCGCAGCCCGTAGGAGAACCAGAGCCGAAGAATGTCTAAAGCGGGTGCAAAATATAACAAAGCCAGTTGAAATATTTCCCCATTTCCCCTAGCGTGGTCTTTGTGACAAGCAAGGTTTCGAGTTGAGAAGTGGTCGGGGCGAACTCTTCCGCTAATGGATACTACACATGATCCGTTTCAAATCCTGCAGCTGCTGCTCTTTTGTATAACATGCGAGTTCAACAACATATGAGTAATAAAATGAGCGACGCGAACTTTGAGCGACCCTTGCTTAAGCTTTACAAGATCTAGAACCCCCTCCGCTCGCTCCCCCCCCCCCCCCCCCAACTGGCTAACGCCCAAATCATTAAACTTCTTCAAACGAATTCTATGCTTGTGTCCGCATTGTGAAGGTGCAACGACCACGAAGAGGGAACCCGTTTTTTTCTTCTTCAAAAACTTGTGAAAATGTGAAATATAGGCTGGAAGTAGTTCATTGTTATGAGCGCTAAAGATGTAAGTCTTCACACAATAAAGTAATTGGAAAAGTAACGGTTACTTCTTAAAGTAATGTCCAACTACTTTTGCTGTCGAGTAATCAAGTAATCTAATCGAATACTTTTTAGCCAAGAGTAATAGTAATTGTAATCGATTACTTTTTTTTAGTAACGTGTACAAGACTGCTTCTTTCTTATATCGCGTAAATCCTGCTCGTTGTGCATCGTAGAATCGTACCGACGCAAACACGGCAGCCAGGACCTGCATCACGGCGATGACAAAGAGATACAGGATGTTGAAGAGGCACCAAATCATCCACGGGAGAAGCAGCCGGTGCTCAGCCTGCAAAGTGCGGAGAAGAAATTTTTTGATTTTTTTTTTTTCCGTGGAGCTAGGTCGGTGCCCGGAACGGGTCTCCGACTGGTTCGTTTATTGAGGTAAAAAAAAAAAAAGTTTTTCTTTGATTTCCTTCTGATGAAGTCACAGAAGTGTCATGTTGTCGCCGGCAGCGATCCTGGCGGTGCCACGGCATCGGTGGTGCATGCGGCAGACACCTTGTGCTGCAGGTCGCCCTCCGGCTTGACAGTTCACGAAAGTTTCTGCAGCCAGGAGTTATGACGCCGCGACGACAGTGACACTCGCGTTCGCTCTTACCAACGTTACTAAAACACTCAGTAGTTGGGAAACCCACCCTTGAAACCCGAACTGATCGCGTCCACCGAGACCAAAATAGATTAAAGCCTTTAAACTCGATATGATAACCTTTAGCAACGAGTCAAAACATGAAAATTGATTTAGATAGCTACTGCGAGATGGCGCCAATAGCCTTTGCGCTACTCAACCTGAACCGGTATGTGCAGCCGTGCTGTTCCCGGAGTGGCCGCTGCGGGAGAAATGGCGGCGTTGCGATCGTCTTTAGTTCGGTTCTCGAGTAGGGATTGGAGTCCCTTTTTGAAAGCAGCTTCTATGGCAGTTTCCCAACTGAGTTGTTCTAGTAACGTTGGCTCGTACTTTTTGCCGGGACTTCTAGCGCAACCGCCAGGATCGCAACATCCGACAGCATGACATATCGGCTTCTGTGGCGTCAATTGTTGCAGCTTCGAAAGCTTTCTTTTTTTTTTTTTTTTTTTTTTTGGGGGGGGGGGGTGTTTATGGGCAGTATAGAACGCTAAACACACCAGTCGAAAATGCGTTCATGGCATTGTAGCGAGGGTAAACATAGCTGGTGTTAGCGACTATTTCAAAGATGCATACTGTATCAAGACTGATAGCCAAGAAACAAGGTCCGCTTAAGATTTTGTCCAGTTACGTTTCTTCCAAAGACTCCAGAAGAGTAATATACGAGGTGAGATCATAAAAATAAACATGTTTGGCACGTCTTGCAAGGTACAAATTCCAAACGTACATGCCGTAAATTGGACACGCGAACTTCGTTTTACAAAAACGTTTATACATTTTCGCCCCTTAATTCGACCCTTAAGAATATGGTTAAATTTCTTGACGCGAAACGACGTTTTCATGCCTAATTCAGTGCTTGTACCTCTGAGATGTGTTTTTGTGCCAGGGGTGCCAAGTGCACTGGCATTTGCTGCCGCGCACCCTGCATGTAAATGGAGCTTAAAGCCGCAGTCACGCTCCTCGTATATTATACGTGGGGCGCACCATATTAATTTTCAAGTTATTATTATTATTTGCTGGAGCTACTGGTCATTTACAGGACTTTGCATATGTCCACCTTCTCGACAGACTCCCCTTGTAGCCGAATTACCTCGCATCACTTGTGCGACAGCCTGTCCATGCCCTGCTAGAACCGCCTTTTTGGAAGTACCTCCCACCCCCACGCCTGGACAGCTGCTGTCAGCTTAAAGGGGCCATGAAACGAATTTTGGGTTGGAATGAATGATTTTAAATTGGGACTTTACTAATCGCATATCGTTTAGTTGGCCAAAAGAAAGAGGCTAGAAAGTCAAAAGCCAGCATTTCGGTACGAACATTTGAAAATATAGCGGACTATTTTGTACCTTCTTGCCTTCGAAAGCTCTCCGCCTTTTCACTATGATACATCCGCGATTCCAAAAGCGCGTCACCGGCGCCAAACTGACGTCAGCAGAGCCCAGCTCACGCATTGGACACGAGAACTGCGTCACTCGGACGTATACGCTCGTCAACAATCAATCCGTGGACGAATATTTGGATTCGCGTTCGTGGCCAATGAGTGCCCTGACGGAACTTATTGTCACTGGGGAATGACAAGTTCTATGGTGTGCATAAAAAGCAAGGTGGAAGCTAGGAGTCATCCCACCGGTGCCGAAGGAATGTCACGACCACGTGATTTCACAATTCGCATTTGAGTTTAGGATTAAAGCTAAGGAGGAAGAAGTAGGAAAATCGTTTCATGACCCCTTTAAAGGGATACTGAACCAAAAACTTTAGTGTCCATAATAAGTGGCGCACGTTCTTTTCACGAGCCAGCCAGCAGTTGCCGGTGTGCGCGAGCACACGCAACAAAAATGACGTCAAAGACCTCCACTCGCGGTTAAGATGACAGCGGAATGTATGGGCTTCGGGCCAAAGGAGAATAAAGACAAGTTTTTCGTCTACACTGTGGTGTCTGGTGTAAAATGTAAGCAATTAATTGGTCTAACAAGCACATAGCTTTCACTTGTAGATATGAAAAGTCTGTATTCATTCTCCTTTGGCCCGAAGCCCGTGCCCGAAGCCCGTGCATTTCACTGTCCTCTTAAGCGCGAATAGAGGTCTTTGACGTCATTTTCGTTGCGTGTGCTCGCGCACAGCGGCCGCTGCTGGCTCGTGGAAAGAACGTGCGCCACTTATTATGGACACTAAATTCTTTGGTTCAGTATCCCTTTAATAGTGATCTCGAAATGGCGTCCTCCCAGGAGCTTTTACAGCGGAGCTGTTAAGGGCTAGGTTCTCGAGGATCGTGTCCGGTACAAAACACTTGTCGACAAAAACGCCTCTGGACAGCTATAAGCGACGGCGGCAAGCACACGACCAGTATGGTTGCCGCCGTCGCTGGTAGATGGCGCCAACCTTTCCAGCTATCATAGCAGAATGGATAGTTGGGCGGCGCATTGGTGGGAATTCATCGTAGGAAACAGCGCGAAAAACAGACGACGACAAAGAAGAAGCACACGTAACGAGCGCAGCGCTCGTCACGTGTGTTTCTTCGTCCTCGTCTGTTTTCTGCGCGGTTTCCTACGCTCTTATCAGTTTCGGTTTGGACTCAGGATGGGTCAGCCGCGTGCCCTTTCGCGGAAAGAAGACTGGCTACGGAAGGAGCGGCGACGTACGCAGCAGCGCGAATGAGTCCGTAACTGCCGCAAAGCCGCTGTCGCCTCGACTTCCACTGCGTCTAGCGCTTCAGATTCCCTTGCCAATGAAGAGCACATCGCTCGCCTGGAAAGCCGCCGCCGAGAACAGAACCAGCGATGTCAAGAGCGCCCGCGGGCTAACGCCACGGACGACGATCGTGCCACGGAGGCCAAGCGCAAGCGCGAGGCCCGGCGACGACTGCACTCCACGCCGGCTGAACAGTTCCTGGGCGCGACGGCGATGTTCCGGAGGGAGTTCGTGTATTACCCGTTTGGCGTCACGTGCGCCGTGTGCGACTGACTCTGGGTCGCCGGAGACGTTGCCGGAGACGTATCCACGGTCGGCGGCGTTTCAGGAGGAAAAGAAGCGGGAAACGGGCGCGTGCGCGTTGCGGCAGTGTATCGAGTACAGCTCCGCTGGTCTTCCTTCTTCACGAGAGTGGAAAGACTGAACGTTTTTTTCATTGCATACAGCAGGTGATAACCACTGACTGACTGGTCTTACCACGTGCCGAAATGACGGCCTGAACCTGATCAGACGCTGGCCAATCACTGTCACACGTGAGTGCATACGACGCAGTGATTAACCGGCACTTGATCGGGTTCGGCGGCGTCTTTGCGACACGTCGTATGACCAGTCAAACGTTTGGTCGTGTATGGTACGACCTGACCGGGCTTCCAGCGATTATCGCCTGCTACGTTGCGTGAGACCAAAAAAAAAAAAAAAAACACGCGAGGACGCCATTTTGTGGTTGCTGATAAGCTGGAAGCTTATCAGCTTTTGTGTGACGTATTAGCGGTCTGACGGGGTGTTTAAGAAAGGTTCCTCCTGGAATGCTGATAGTGATAGGACAACGTTTTGCTATGACAATGTTCCTTGCCCCGAAAAAAAAAAGTGATGCTTCTTAGTGGGACATCAGCTGCCAAACCAGGAATAATTTTTTCTTCGTTTGTACGTTTGAAAGTTTAGTGTGTGTGATATGTATATTAAGTGTGGAATACAAAAATTCTCGACGCCTAAATGTGTTTTCACCCGTTGATTGCGACGTTATCCGCAGAACGGAAGAAATCGCAGAGGCGAGGGCAATAATCGCTACATATGATTCAGAAGAATTGACCCAAGTTCGCCTGGCTCAAGGACCGGGGCATGGCCATGGCCGGGGAAACTTTTGGACCTACAACTTGGGTGGCAACACCAGACGATCTAAGTTAGGCATTTGCACTTCAGTGGACGTGACATTAGATCAAAGAGAACGTTCGCGCGAATGTATAGGGTGCTAGTGAGAAATCCGAACCTGGCTTTTCGCACCGCAAAAATAAACTAAACATCACGGAGAGCTCAAACTCCGTCAGAACGTATCCCCATGCCGTTCAAGCAAGATGCCAATGTTTCAGCACCAACCGTTATCTTATTCAAAAGTTATAAGTGATTTTTTGAAATTTTCAATTGGAAAATGGGGCCCACTTTTTTGCCAGTTTTCGATTTCTGGCGCCATAGAGCTCCATGTATTTGAGAGCTCCGGCGGCTGCCATTTTTCCATTGAAATTTTCGAGGATTCATTTATAACTTTTGAATAAGACAACGGTTGGTGCTGAAACTTTGTCATCTCGCTCGAACGGCTGGGGCTACGTTCGGGCGGAGTTTGAGCTCTCCCTGATGTTTAGTTTATTGTTGCGGTGCGAAAAGCCGGGTTCGGGTTTCTCACAAACACCCAGTTTTTATGCGAAGGAAATCGTCAGATTCAGAGCAAATGAAATAATGCATATGAGACATATCTTACCACTCCATATATAGACTTTAATAACTTTGGAACTCAACGAGTTCCAAAGTTATTAAAGAACATGCGGCACCTAGGCAATTGCAACATGTTGACTGTAAAGTGTATGCTGTCTACACTTGGGAACATGCAGATGATCTCACCTTTATCACTCCCACGATTAGAACGACCGAAAATAAAATCTCGATGCAACTCTCGACGATTATTGCAACCGCCACGTAATGAGGATCTGTAAGTAGAGCAAAAATATATTTAGGATGACTTAGACAGTCTTTGTTGAATATGCAATGATACTAATAAATCAGAGATACCATCAAACTATAATTTCTCGTTTTCCAAGTGTCCAAGTTCGTGTGAAATCGCAATGCATTTGGAGCACCGATCACTGGTCTTCTCTCGATCAGTTGAAACCTACAATTGGCGACTGGTCTTGTGCTCCAGTGGTCATGCACTCTCAGACCTCAAAAGGAGTTCACTCTTTTTGCCACTCAAACGGCATGATCATTAAATCATGATACCAATTGTTCCGGCTTATTTTCCAAAGTAACTGAAGCAGGGTGGAGGATAAAAATCAATTTAATTTAAATCGTGATTTATATTGTGGATTATTTATATAAAGCTTTCCCGCAAAAATCGTCCCGAAATATTTTATGTACCGTTTGTCTATCATTCTAAACTGTGAATTAATCTAAAATGACGCCTATTCCATCGTTCGGAAAGATCGCAGCAGGCGTAGAGGAAGAGGAGTTTTGATTGCGATAAAAAAGTGTTTTCGCGTTGAAAACTCTGACATCATTTCAACGTTTCAAGGCGTGTGGACCAGAATAAAAACTCGTACCGTGCCTGTTATAATGATTGCTTGTTACAAGCCTCCCGGGCTCCTAGATTTGTCCCATTTTTCACGAATATATAGAACTACTTGTTAGAGCTTACCCTAATGGTATGTTTGTGTTGGCTGGAAACTTTAATTTTCGTGACATCGTTTAGCCAACTTTTCCCTCTTGTATGCCCTTCGAGAGTTGGTTCACTCATTCTAAACACAGCCGACCTTTTGTGGATGTAACACGTGCGTTCTCACTTTGTCGAATGATTAGTCACCCAACTCGCGACTCTTCTGTTTCGGACCTGTTTTTTACGTCAAACCCTGGTCGCGTAGTAAGTGTCCATTTTATGAAATCATTGAGTGATCATGTTTTTATAAATGTTGAAATGACTATCCCTACGCCGAAGCAAATTCCTTTGATTAAAACCATATTCAATTATTCAAAGGCAAATGTTGATGAAATCTGCATGAATTTAACATCATTTTCGGGCCGGTACATAGTTGACTTCTGTTGTAGATCAGTTAACAAAAATTGGTAGTTACTTAAATATAAATTGCATGACCTAGCTGATTTATACATTCCCAAGTTAAGCATTTCCTCGCGCGTTGAAAAACCTTGGTTTTCGGCATGATTAAAGAGACTAAAAAAAAAAAAAAAAAAAACCAGCGCCTTTACAGGACTGCCAAGATTTCTCAGTCTGGATATACATAAGAGATACAACCAATGTGAAAAAACGTCTAAACTTGAAATAGAGAACACAAAAGAAGAAATTGTTTAGTGAGGATTTTAGCAAACAATTATGAGAACCAACCCCGAAATGTTCTTGACTGCTGTTAACCCGAAACAAGATAAAGAATCTTTCCCTTTCACTGATGCGTCAGGAAATGAGATGTGAACTGCTGAGTCATGTGAAGATTTTGGTCGGTATTTCAATGACGTGTTTTCAGAGGACTTGTTTCCTCTTCCAGACTTTGATCTAGACCTTATTTTTGACAAAGAAATGGCCCCATTAACCATCTACGCATTTGGAATTATGAAACTAATTGACGACCTACACTCATACTGGGCACCAGGCCCTGACAAAATAACATCGAAGCCTCTCAAATTTTGTAAAAATCAGTGTTCATCTCTTCTTTCCTTGATTTTCCAACAATCGCTTGACTCCGGTGAAATACCCGACGACTGGAAGCATGCTCAGGTAATTTCAATTTATAAAAGTGGTCCGAAGAATGAGTTTTTTTAACTATAGACTAATATCTTTGACAAGTGTACCCAATAGGGGTGTGTGAATAGTGATTTTTGAAACCGAATTGAATACGAATCGAATAATTGCAGGACCGAATCGAATACGAATACGAATCGAATAATTTTCGAATAGTTTCCGAATAGTAAGTAGACAGCTATTAAAGTAGAGCAAAGAGATTATAAATTGATTTTTATTGTTCCAAAACGTTTCTTAAAATTATTGTAAAATCGCAGCTAGACAATAACTAGAGTTCAACTATATATATTTAAATAGAGACAAAAGCTAATAAAATATTAGAATGCTAAACATAATATCACGGTTCACGCGGATGCTGAACATAAAATCATAGTTCGCTTGAGCCTGGTACATCCTGAAGCATTGTACTTAGCAGGAGCTCTACACTATCTTTTTATTCCTTGTTGTAGCAGATGTTCTTGAATTGAGGATCAAGGAATGTGGCAAGGGCGTGATGTGTCTGTGTGCTTACGTGCAGGAACCTTATTTTTACTGATCTGAGAAGATTCTGGGAAAAGGCATTGTCTTGTTCCACTTACGCCCTCAAAAAGCAACGTCTGCACACACTGAACAAGTGGAACTACCATGGAAAGTGTTGGGAAAGACTCGACACAAGCAGTTGTTGTGGCTTCTTCAATTGATTGCATGGGAGTGGCCGAAAAACTTCCCCACTCTAGTGTGCTTTCTCTTCGAACAACTTCCTGCTTCTAACACTTCTACTTCGCTTACACAGAACGGCGGTATTGTTGCAAACAGTTCTGAAACGTCTCCACGACACGCTTTCCGAAAGCGTGCACGAGCAAACTCGTGCGAAAGCTGTCCCTAAATGCTGAGCCGCATGTAAGCGGTTTAGCGAGCGACAAGACGAGCGACAGCGACGAGGGTCCGCAGCGAGCGACGGAGATTTCTCACTGTCGCTCGTCGCGTCGCTCGGTGTTTGGATTTCTAGAAAACGTCCTCATCGCCTTGGTCACTTGCTCACGCCACTTTCATGCGGCTTGCCTCATCGCGCGACTGACCGAACGACAGCGAAGCGGGTCGACGTCGCCTGTCTCGTCTCTCGGCAAATCGCTTACATGCGGGTTATACTTAACACAGTGGTCCCTAATGGAGACAAGACCAACGTACGTATAGAGAGGGACGGCTGCTGCCGATAATGGCAATCATTGTCTAGGAGAAGAGTGTACGTATTGCCATCTTGCGGGTACGTATTGCAGGCGTGCCGGCGCGTTGTGGGACGCCTGTGAAGGGAATCTCGCGGCGCGACACCGTAACCACTATTCGGAAATTATTCGAAAAATATTCGAAACTTTTGAGAATTATTATTCGATTAGATTAACGAATCGAATAGGGTAATATTCGATTTATTATTCGAATATGTCGAATATTCGCACACGCCTAGTACCCAGTGAAGTCATGGAACATATAGTATTTTCACACATAATGAAGCACTCATGCACGCGCAACAACTTCTTTGTAAACCGGCACGGTTTCCGAAGGTTCCACTCTTGCGAATCGCAGCTTTCTGAGTTTCCTAATGACATACATGAAAACCTGCAATCCCGCCGCACAGAATCTTTACAGGTTTCCAGAAAGCATTCGACAAAGTGCCTCATCACCATCTCACGTTAAAAATCCGTTCATTGAAAATAGACCATTTTGTAATTGAGTGGATTTCAACTTTTATTTTAACCATACACAAAGCGTTTATTATATCAATTAAGATTCATCACAAAAAAATGTTAGATCGGGTGTGCCTCAAGGAACCGCGCTTGGTTCGTTGTTATTCCTTATAATGTCACGAATGACAATTGATGAGGCGACGAAACTGAAGCAAACTAAGCGTTTAATGGGGCGAACTTGTGCCCAAAACAAAATAGGAAAAGGCTAGCGTCGCAGGCGTCGATGTCGGCAAAGCAGCAGATCGAACGCTGGGGCGAAAACTGATTGCGGCTCGCCACGCGGAGCTTCTTTTGTAGACACGCTGGCTTCTGGAACAATCGGCGTAGAAGGTTCGGCGACTGGAACATTCGGACCTCAAACAAGCAGCAGAGTTCTCGAATTTACCAGAACATTAAACTGAAAGAATAAATAAAAGACGCGGAACTCCCGAGAATCGAACCTTGGTACCCCGCACGAAAGTCACACGCGTTAACTACTCGGCCACGCACGCGCTCGCTCGCCGTCGCGCGTGGCAATATATGTGAATGACTTGCCAACTTGGATTCGGTCCACCATTAAATTATGTGCCGACGGCTGCGTGATCCATCGGAAAATATAAAGGCTGGATGGCTGTGCGCTTTTTCGGAACAACCTGACATGTCTCGAAACATTGGGTAAAGAATGGCAGGTGAAAAGTAATGCTTCAAAAACAAAAACAAATCTCTACTTTAATACCAAACGTACATCAACACAGTTCAACAACACTATTTTCAAAACGTCTGTTGAAGATGTTTCTACGTACAAATATCTTAGGGTCCAGTTCACCTCCAACCTTTCATGGGAGCCTAGCATAAATTACATTATTTCGAAGGATAAAACCCTCAGTTTCACGAGGCGACACCTCTGCTACCTTCCAACACGGGACACAAAACTGATCGCATATTCATATTTCCTTCGACCCAAAGCTTGAATACGCATCTGTCATCTGAAATCCACATCAGTCATATCTAATCGATAAGCTAGAAGCCATACAAAACCGGGCTGTTTGCTCCATACATTGCAACTACACTCGCACAAGCATTACAGCATTAAAACAGCAACTTAAGGTTCCACTTCTTGCAGACTGTCGGAAGATGTCACGATTGATTGCCGTGCATCACTTGTACTGTCACGTCACTCGCCATCCAAAAAAGATAGGTATTGCAGAGCCGCCAGCCACATCTTGTCACGCACAGACAACACACGGACACTTCACGTCGCCGCTCATAGTTGCAGCTGTCTATTACCGACTGCAATTCATTACCCGATAACGTCGTAACAATAGAAGAGCCCAGCACGCTCCGCGCCGCACTTGCCGCACTTCACAGCACGCAATCTAACTTAAACATTGTGTCATTTGTTTCCTTTGTGAGTCTTGATATATCTAGATATTAACCCCTTCCCCCCCCCCCCTAACGTAAAGCCCCCTGAGGGCCATATAAGGGTACAATAAATGAAATATAATGAAATTTGATGATTTATACGTGCGTTTGATTTGCTTTTAAATAATAATAAAAAAATCACCGATCAAGAAAGATATATATAAGGATGAACTTGATAAAAAACAAGTACTCTTCTAAGGAAATCGAAGCGTTGAGCTTGGTTTCTACCTTTCACTTCGTTCTCCAGTTATATATATATATATATATATTGTCACGAATGACGAAGTGACGAAACAAAGAATAGCTGAGGAAACCGCAACGTTTAGTGGGGCGAACTTGTGCCCAAAACAAACAGGAAAAAGACGATAACAACAGAGCGTCGCGGGCGTCGAGGTCGGCGTAACAGCAGGACCGAACGCTGGGGCGAAACTGACTCCGGCGTAGGCGGAGCACCTTTTGTAGCCGCGCGGGTTTCTGGACCATTTGGGCTAGAACGTTCGGCGCGTAGAACATTCGTGACTCGATCAGACAAGAAAGTTCTCAAATTTGCGAGAACGCCAAGTAGAAAGAATAAATAAAAGAACATTCCGTTCCCTGAAATAGAACCCAGATCCTCCGCACGACAGCCGACCACGGTAGCCATTAGGCCATGGACGTACGTGCTCAATCAGCGACGCCCGTGACAAGATATGTATATATAGACGTCACGTCCTATCTTAACAAGATCAGAACGTAAAAAAAAAACAACGAAAACTAGAAAAGTAATGTTCTATTGCAATCAAATCAAAACTCCAATAAAAAATGAAATAAAGATTTTTTTTTGTGTTCTTGATGCGTGATGGTGTTCAAAAGAGCCCATCCTCCCCCTCACCGGACAACACGAACTCCAGCCGAACGCTGACACCGCGTTCGGTTATGTCGGCCGAGCGCTGAGTCTTTGTATTTGTTGTCCCCATCCGTGTAGTTCTAAAGTTAACCGCTTGGGGCGTCACGGTCGCTCCTCCTCCCCAATACACGAATTCAGTTTCTCAGCTAAACTTAGCGGGAACATACATACTAATTCAATTCACCACTAAGTTTAGCGGAAAAATTTATGTTACGTGACCTATACACCGATTCAGTTTCCCCGCTAAATTTGGCGGGAATGTGGCGTCACCTGAAGACTCCCAAGAAAAAGCTCACCGGAGAAAAGCTCACCCATTTTCGTGCGGGTCCGGAGAAAAGATCACCAGTTTTTTAACGGACCCAGAGGAAAGCTCACTTTGAATCTAATGTTAATGTAAAGTAGTCGTTATAATTTACTAGCAGTAGTGCTACCAATGTTTTAGGCCTCTCACGCAGGAGGTACACCCTGCAACACAGTTTGTGCGAAGCGATTTTTCGGATTTCATTTGGAGAAGGGTGTTAACCAGCGTCAAACTTTTTTGCATAAAATTGTGCCCCGAATGAGCAATTTCCACCGCAGTAGTTTTAATGGCAACCACTCAAATCTAAAAAAAAAGAAGAAAAAAAGCCCATCGTTTGTTTAGGTTGACAGTGACAGGCAGCGTACACACATAACATCAAATCGCTTTGCTGTAGCCTGAATAATTTTTTTTTTTTTAATTCTACAATTGAGGTATATTTATTTTAATTCTTTGGATCAGTGAAAGCAATGGGGAAAAACTAACTACCGCAATTTTAACAAGTTTTTGTTTATGAAAGCCTAACCATATAACAAAAAAAGCTTAGTCTTTTTGTTAGCGAGAAGCTGTACATGCTTCTCATTTTCGCGATCTTATTTTCTTTCAATGCGTCATTAGGTTTTCAGTTTTCGTTTCTATCATTCGCGTTCTGATATGATTGCAGAATGATTTGATGTAACTGACAAACAAAGTCGAAGGTAGAAATAAAGCTCAAGCATCGATTCGCTCTGAGGACCACTGCCTTTTGCTTGTGTTCAGCCCGATATAAATATTGCTAGTGTGACGATTCTTTAATTTAAATACAGAACGTATGCGCACACAAAGCATAAAACAATAAACAAAAAAGTGAATAAAACAAAACATGTTTAGGATTATTTTTTGCTGAAAAGGTTTGAAAAATACTTTAGCAAAACTGGTCAGATTTAAATCATAATTTAAATTACGATATAAATAATCTTGATTTTTATTCTCCACTCTGGCTGTAGCCCTCGTTCCACTTTATGCCAACCCATTTCGCGTTAGTGTTACCATATCTAATTCTGATGTAACAGGGATAAAGGAAATACGGCATTTTTTTTCTCTCGTTCGGATGAGGTCTGAATTAAAACCACTGCTCTTAAACAAATGGCTAAATGTTCAGATTTGGCAATCCGGTGTCGGCATACTACATTGAAGGTCATTTCATAAATGAATATTTAGAGAAACCTCACACTGCAGCACTCTGCGCGGGTTACGTATCCCCCGCTTATTTTATTAGCGCTCTATTGAAATTAATTTTTTTTTCGCCGATCAAGGCTTGACAGGGTACAGGACGCTTTTTATACCTTAAAAAAAAATTCTTCTGGTGAAGTGCAGAATGACCGCATGCTCAAAGGCATCTGAACATACTTCAGTTGAGTGAGCGTATTTCACCTGAGTGAGCATGTTTCACTTGAGTGAGCGTATTTCATTTGAGTGAACGCCCGTTTCTTAGATTCGTATGTGAGCTTTTATTCGCATTCGTCCAGAGGCCGGTGAGCTTTTCTTCGCATTGGACAGTTTTGCGGCGAGCTTTTCTCCGGTAAGCTTTTCTCCGGTAAGCTTTTCTCCGGTCAGCTTTTCTTTGCTGCCCCACATGGCCTACACACCCTGAGGAAATTGACGGCACGCGACCTATACGTCAACTCAGTTTCCCCGCTAAATGTAGCGGGAAAATGCACGTCTTGTTACCAAAACATAAATTCAGTTTCCCCGCGAAATTTTCCGGGAAATTGACGTCTCAGTGACCTATAAACCTTTGTAAAAAGAGCACTCTGGCCGCCGCCGTTTTGCGACTCCAGCGACCCCTATCAGCCAAAAAGTTCTGCCACACACTTGAGCTGTGGAAACCCGGTCAGCGCGACTCCCACCTGCATTGTGCATTCGGAGTTCGCCGGCTTTTCTTGAAAGTTCTTACTTTATCTGCCTGTTCAGGATGCTTACCCTTTGTGTGTGATCTTACACTTTGAGAACCAGGGAATACCAGGGCTCGTAGCCTGCTCGTCCTTCGCAGGAAACAAACGAAGAGGGCGAACGTCAAGCAAACCGCGATGCGGACCACTCGACGTTCTTCGAGGATTATTTCCATTGAAATAATCTCCGAAAAGCCTTCCCGGGTATGTTCCCGGTCACGGCACAAAAGCAAATGAACGTCCGTTCATTTGCTTTGGTGCCGTGGTAAAAAAAAAAGAAAAAGAAGAAAGAAAAAATCATCTCTTTTCAAAACGTGCCCTAAATAAAACGAGCTGGATTCCGTCCGATCGTCGTGAAATGACTGTCGTCGACACTGTATATTGGATATATCGTGTTATTTGAGACCTTTCTTAAATCCTGTTTGGATAACGCGACACCCTGGGGTATGTAAAATATATGTTGTTCGATTGATGAGAGTGGTCGAATTTCATGTTGTGAGCGTGGAATACCCATGCCTTTCGGCTATCCTGTGCGTGGTCAAATATTTTCGACAGTTAAAACCTTTGTAGATTAACACGGCTGCGTGTATAGTGTCGTAAAAAAAAATAACATAAAATGTTCACACGCATTCCGGTCGCATTTGTTCGGTCGCGCACGGACTCACCAAGAATACCTTTCATTTGCTTGTTTTTGTTCCCAAAAATACTACAGTGCTTTCTTAAAGACCTCGGGAAATTCTATTCGCCACAGAACACAAAATGAAAATAAAACGCGACAGTTCAGACGCCGCCAGCTTCCGGAAGTGCGCCTACGCATACTGCCACAGCCCAGCGCAGTCAGGCAACACTGACGTACACTTTCAAAACCAGGTACGCGCGCTGTAAATTGCTTCGTTCGAGACTGCCGCTGGAAAGGTCTGTACACCATTTCAGTTATCCGCTAAATTTAGGGGGGAAATTCAGGTCTTGTAACCTGAACACCAATCCAGTTTCCCTGATAAATTTAGGGCGAGGAGGGGGGGGTGGGGAATCGACGTCTCTTGACCTGACGTCACATTACCTATGCAATGATTCTGTTTCCCTGCTAAATTTAGCGGGAAAATATACGTCACGTGACACACCGATCCCCTTGCCAATTCCATATAATGCATTTCATGCGATAGAAGACTTTGAAGGTAAAGTTCCCTGCCAAATATTTTTTACAGAACACGAACTCTTGGCACACTGTATACAGTGTCTGAAGCATGAAGCAGTCCTCATTAAATAAAGTAGCATCTGCTAAGGGTTCGGCGGGAACCATGCTCAGAATAAGTGTATACCTGCGTTAATTTATAGTCCTCGCTTCGCCCGCGTACTTTTGAAAGTGCGAGAATCAGAAACGGATTGCTAAAACATTTTTGGTCAATACTTGAGTTTCAAAGAAATGAATCTAGACTTGTCCGCAACGCAATTCAGATTATAATGTGCAACTTTTAACTCGTTAATGGTTTGGTAATAAAGTAAAAAAATTATTTAGTTGTCAGTGACAGGAACGAGTAACGTATTCTCGGTAATTTTGACCGATGTACGACTAATCGTACTTCGTTACTTTTTATGGGAAAGGTACAAAACAGCACGTGTGCACATATAGCTTGTCCTTGACCCAACTCGTGTCCTATGTGCGTCACGATATAGCAACGCCCAAAGAACACACCATTATACTGCCATTGACCGAGGCGGACAGCTCTGCCGCGCTTACCGCGTCAACTTCGTCCCATTCTTCCTAATAACTGCCCTCCACGCAATCCGGAATGGTAAAAACAAACGATGTTTGTTTCGATGAAGTTTCGGCAATATTTTCGTAGGTTTTTTGTTTGTGTGTGTGCCGCACATGTATGTTTTAGCTTCATGTCGGTCCATCACTTACTCTAGCTTGGAAAAGAAACGAGAAAATTAACGCGCTTTTTTGTCTCTCGAAGCTCGGTAATGGTTAAATCTCTTTGTTGCCACAAGGGCGAGCAACGAGTAACGGTAATTAGTTCTTTTTTTTCTTCTTTTCTTTAGTAGCATGTACATGACTCAAACGTACATTCACACACCAGTTGACGGAACGCCTGAGGCAACTGAAACATAAAGCCGGTTCATACATGCAGCGAAGCGCTGATAGCGGTGCTCACGTGTCGTCACTTTTCGTCTGCCATGAGCAGCAGCTTTGACGGTGCGATATGAAGCTGGTGAACGCTCCCGTCAGCACGCGCTTAGTGCGAGGTCAGCGCTACGCTTGGAGCGCTCCGCTGCATGTGTGAAGTAGGGTTGAGGCACCCTAGTGTGAACAGGCCTTTAAAGCCCCGGCAGGGAGAAACGTCACGCTGCTTGTGTAGCTCCAAGGTTGTGCCGCGTTCTATACTTACTGATGAGTGACTTCTCGTCTTGCCTGTGGAGTTTCGTGGTCTCGTACCGCGGGGCGGTGAGCATCAGCACGTATCCCAGTATCGTAAAGCCCCGTATCAGCTGAAAGACACAAAACACGGAGTTTTAAGTCGCACTCGCGCTGTTCATACGGCGTACAAAAGACAGTCTGCTGAGGCCGTCTGCTGAGGCGTGTTTCTTCCCTGTCTTGTCACATTGGTCACGCAAAAACTGACTGCAGAGATGTTCTAATTTATAAGCATACTTTTATAGGAAGCAAACGTACTTCGAACGTGCACCTTGAGGCCTGTCCGCAGGTGAGGCTGTCATCACGTGTGCAGAGAACTCCGTGTCTTCTGCATACGATATATGGCAGTGCTGGCGGTAACGCGTTGCAGGTGACGGCGTTACCGGTAGCGCGTAACCCTTTTTCGGTAGCGTAGTAACGTACTCGTTGCGTTTTTCAATACAGTGACGTATGAGCACTTATCTCGAGTAAAGGCCCGTTCACACAGGCGCGTCTGCTTACGTTTTCATAAGCCGGAGTCACACTGCTCATGCGTCGTACAAAATACAGTCTGGCAGACATCTGTCACCGCGATATCCATAGCACGAATGCCGCGTGCCAAGTTTCTCCTTGAACTCATTGTCATGCAGCATTCGAAGCGCGGATCTCGTTGTGACTCGCGGAGTCGCGGTCGAACCTGTTTGTGGTCTTGTTTTGTATGATGTATAAGCAGTGTGACCCCGTCTTTACGCTACATTATGATTCTTATGAGTCACCGGGGCATCCGTGCTTCGTGCGCGTGCAGAGTTGAACTCATCGAACTCATTGCCATGCTTCATAAAGGTACATACAGATCGTCCCGGCGACTCGCGTCGTGAACATACGTAACGCTCCCGTAACGTAATGTAACGTAACCTAATCTAAGAAAACTGGGCTGTGTGTTTAATGTGCACTAATGCCCCTGGACCCTGGGAAAGAAAAGCACCAAGCTATGGTCGCCATTTTGGTTCATGGAATGAGCCGTTCCTCTCAATTCTTGTTGAGTCCATCCAAAATTCGCTGGTGGCAGGTGGCTTTCTAAAGACCTTTCTCGAATACCGAGATTCTTTTTATCCACAGACCGGCAAAACAAGCGCACATCTTAGCACCGCCACCACATGCGGCGTCAGTGCTTGGCACCATTCAAAAATATTTTGTAGCGTTAGCTACACTGGCCGAGGTTGAGCAGTTTCGCGTGGCCCTCATAATAGGGAGTTTTCGTAGATCGTTCTCCGCAACGAGTTACGCTAGCCGGAACTCTACAGTCAAGGCCATCGGCGCGCCGGCGCAGTAGCGGCTGCTTCGTTGCGGAGGGCTTAGCGGAGGGGGAAACGCGGTCTACGAAAACTCTCTAATGAGCCGTGCTCATTATGCGGAGCGCGCGGCGGCGGCGGCGGAGCTCTGCATAATGAGCACGGCTCATTATGAGAGCCACGCGAAGCCGCCGCCAGCGCGCTCCGCCGCCGCCGCGCCCGTCTCGCCCGCCTCGCCGGTCTGCGCATTTCAGAGGAGTGACGTCATGGCCGCGGCAGACGCACTGGCGCCGCCGCGTGCCCAGCTGTGCGCCTCCGTTGCGCAGTAGCCAAGTCTGACGCTGCACCGGAGCCGCATGATAGCGCCTCTCATTTTGTGCGCATAAGCTCACGCTACGTATATCCTGGCATAGCCCAGCTAAGCCACCGCATTTTTTTTTCTTTTTGTTCTTAGATGCACAACAACAAAAATGCTTTAGTAAGAGATCTGTCGAGATAAGCATGATTGATAAGAGGATTGCATTCACAACGCCAAACACGCTTATATTGGCGAGGAACACTTTCAGTACGATGAGTCTCCATAACGATGTTGGTGCGACCGGTTCATAACGACCCTTTTGAAGCTTCCAAGATTTGAATGGACCGAAATAGCGATTGCCGTGACAACTGAGAAATATCAGCCAATCATTCGTCTTTACGTTGGTATCTATATGCGTCCGCCTAACTTGTAGGGATGGAAATACAGAGGATACAGAGGCAGGATATAGGGACTTCATTGTGAAGACTTAACGGGTAACGTGGTTACGTTGCACCTACCTACTCCCCAACCACCAACCCCCCCCCCCCCCCCCCAAAAAAAAAAAAAAAATACTTCAATATTTTTTGTGTTTTTAAGCGGCAAGTCATATGAAATCTGGCACTTATCCCACATGCTTTCAACATCTTGCCTCTCTTTCCTCGACGCACACTCCTCCTTTAGCAAAACCCCAACGCCCACGCCCTTTGTCCCAGTGTCGAGAAACGCTGTCGCCGTGAATTGCAGGCAGGGTGAAAAGACGCCATTCGAGGTAACAGCAATGATTTGTACTATCGGGTTCGAATGAAATGCGTACACTGGAGCGCGTGGCCGTCGACACATGCTGCGCCTCCTGGAGGCCTCTGGAAGCTGATAAAACTGCGGGGTGTGTAGTAGAGCGCAGCGAGGTCGGTGCGTCCTGCTCCGATGTTTTTGAACCTGGCCCAGCACAACTCAGCTTCGACGCTGCGCCGTTGGTGCGCTGGAAGTTCCGTCACTGTCCGCATTTCATTCGAATCCGATAGTACATCAGTATGTTGCGAATAAAATGAATTAAAACTCAGCTGGTCTCGCTTTGTGTGTACAAATGCGGGAAGCAGGTCCTACTGTCAAGCTGCGAGCGAACATGTCGGAAAGCAGCTTCCTATAATATATGTTCGCATTTTCCCTCGTGAGTCTTCAGGTGGAACCGCAAAAAGATAAGGGAATTATGCTAAATTCCTGCATGGACATTTTTTTTAATATTGCGCATACGCATATACCGGTAACGATCGATCAAAAGAATAAAAGGTTTTAATTAATAGATATGTGCAAAGCAAAACTAAGGTATGTTACTTTTTATCAGAAACGGTAACGAGTTACGTTGTTCGTTTATGTATGAGAAGTATGAATGGGGCTTTAGGAGAGAGTTTGTGCAGGCCCAGTAAAACATTTCTCCCGGTGCCAGTGAGGGATTTCAATACCTACATACTCGAATGTCTCTCCTAAAGTGCCTAGATGTCGGAGTGTTTCCAGCTGTTCGAGCGGGATCACGTGGTTTATGGGCCGCGCTTGCATTACGAGCTGCGACGAGGGGACGAAACCGTCGGCTTTCTACAAGCGTCTCTACCTTTTAACCCGCTTTCCTCCACTCAACGCGACAAGTCAACGCGAGCGTACTAGCAATTAATACACCCAGGACGCGTCCGCCATTTAGTTGCATACGCTCCCCGTGGTTTCATTTGCGCGCTCTCTTAAACGTAGGCTCTCTGGCCTCGGCCTGTATATGGTGGCGTCATCTCCCGATAGGCGCAGAGAAGCAAGGACAACTTCTTACTACACAAGAGGCAATTGAGGCTTGGTTGACGGAGCACTTCACGAACCAGCAAAATAAACTGCGACGACCAGCAGGAGATCCAAGGGACAAGCCCCAACAAGTGGCAAGCCAGAAGGAAACTATGACCGAACCTATAACAAAGATGGAATTAAAGAGACAAGTAAAAAAAACTAAAAAAACAGAAAGCAGTAGGCAGGGACGACATTCCCAACGAATTCCTCAAAGCACTAAAAGCAAAGGCACTGGAGAACCTAAGACTCTGCTATAATGACATATTAGAAAACAAAGTAATACCACAGCCCTGGAAAGAGGCAAATATCCAACTAATTTACAAAGGAAAAGGTAAAGTCCGTATGGACCTAAACTCGTATAGGCCAATAACAATCCTAAGCAATGCCTACAAACTGTTTACGAGCATACTTAACAGAAGACTGCAAGATATATCCGAAAAGACGAACATCCTAAGCGAGGCACAGAATGGATTCAGACCCAACAGACGAACTAGCGACAACATATTTACGCTGAGCCAGGCCATAGAATTGAAAAATCACGAGAAGTTTAAATTGTTCTTGACATTCCTGGATCTTGAAAAAGCCTATGATGCCATCCCCCATGAGAAACTGTGGAGGAAAATGGAACATATTGGATTTGAAACCGAGACCATAAAACTACTAGAAAGCTTATATGAAGACTGCAAAGCTTCCTACAAATTCGGACCATACACCTCAGAAGAAGTATCAACAGAAATCGGACTGAGACAGGGATGTCTACTATCTCCTACGCTCTTCAATATCTACATCAATGACTTGATCACTGAACTAGAGGAAAACGGCCCTGGACTTCGCTTTACAACTGTGACCAAGGAAGGAGATCAGGAGTACACCAGGATCCCCTGCCTCGCCTTTGCGAACGACTTGGTGCTGCTTGCCGAGTCCGAAGCGGATATGCAGCACCTTCTGGACATTTGTGCAGCGGTAGCACACCAAGATGGCTTCCGGTTTAACAAGGATAAAACTCAGTGGATGGCGTTCAATTCAATGGAGACAGCAAGCTTCCATATCGGAAACCAACAGCTCGAAGAAACTACAGAATACACATACCTAGGTATCAAAATCCAGAACACTAACGACTATTTGGCCAAACACGATGCAGCAGTGGTGGCAAAATCAAGCAAGCTGAAGGGAAAAGTGTGGCATCTGGCGAGACACTCCTACAATACATATGCGGTGGGAAGAACGCTTTGGAAGACAACAGCAGTCCCAGCAATAACATATGCAAACGACGCTGTAGCACCCGGACCAGCCCAGCTGAAGCTTCTCGACAGACATCAGACCGAGATTGGACGGGGGCTCCTGGGAGCAAACTGCTGCGCAGCTAATGCAGCAGTGACGGGGGAAATGGGGTGGTCGACCCACGAGGTAAGAGAGGCCAAATCAAAGTCTCACTACCTCGGTCGCCTGGCGTTCCTACCCAGGGAAAGGTACGCCAGGCGAATTTACCAGCACATCAGGTACCGGGGAATTAGAACAGGGTTGATTAGAAGAATCGCCGCCGTAGACGGACAAATTTAGTGCGGGCACAGAGCGACATGCAGCCACTGGCGAGAAACAGTGGACAAGGACGACACGAACGGAGATCACTGCGAAGGGAACGTGTCTGTGGCAAGAGGCAATAAGGAAGAAGCGGTCGCTCGCCCGATATCGGGAACACAAGAGTGCACCAGCTCCCTACCACCACTATTGGGGAGACAGAGCGAGCGCCCTTCTTTTCCTGGCCCGGACCGGCGCACTGCTCACGCGGAAAAGAAGACAAGAGCTCTTCGGGGATGACGACGCGACGTGCAGACTATGTGGCCTCGGGGACGAGGACATCGACCACATCTTCAGCCAGTGCCCGCGTCTACAACCAAGCGAAACGGCAGGAAGGGCCCTCGACGAGGTTCTGGGCTTGGTGAAACGCCCAGAACATGAACAGCGGCAGAACACAGGGCCACAGTGCACAGGACCACCACAGCCGCCGCTTCAACAACGCGAGGCAGAGCTTGTGGAAGCGACGAAGCGTCATCTACTAAGGTGGGAAAAGTGTTGCCGCGCTGCTGAGGAGTCCGAAGCCAGAGCCCTCCGGGCCCCAGCAAGCCAGGAAGACACACAGCCCGCCCACCTCAAAAACTTTCATTGAGGTCCGCGCATCAGTTTGTCTCGATGTTGTGACTTCTCAGAGACTGTGGCAGGTGCGACTTGTGTGAGTGGCCAAGGTGTAGCCAGCTCGGGGTCACTTGGGAGCCAAGCCAGGTCAGACCGTCTGGAACTATGGGCCAAGCGGTGGACACAAACTTTTGGTGGTTTCTCTTTTGTTTTTGTTCCTATTTTTCCTTAGCCACGTCATATCGACAACGATTTTTTTGTTTTTGTTTTTTTAACGCGCCTGCGACGTTCCTTTGGGAGCGACCGCCCTGATGCAAAAGGGTTTTGGTGCTACTGAATACTGAACTGGTGACGCGCTCTATCGCCAGCTCGCTACGCCTATTGGGAGATGGCGCCACAGGGTACAAACCTCGCCGTCTCGGTCGTTTGTGAACACGTGCGTCGTTGACCCTAGTAATTTGTGAGTCTGATATTTCTCAGGAAGGGAATTACGCCTTAGAATTCCACTCGGTAGAGTTCACCACCTCGGAGTACATTCGGTGCAAGTGTTAGCTTTCTATGTGTGCAGAATTGTCTATGTTTCCGGTTCGTTTTGCAACGCAATGAATCCATTGTTGACAGTTTATGTGTATATTCCACGCAAAAAAAAAAAAAGTTTCAATAAAACTTACTATTTATGCGTGGTTCCCCTTTGTTCTACATAACCTCAGACATTGTACCCCAAATGTAAAACATTATACGGATAATTTCGAATTACTTAAGAATTCCATCAGGCGCCGTCTTTGATCAACTGATTAGCCGACCGAAGGTCACAGATTACAGGGTTAAAATACTTAAACGGTGCACAACATTTCGGATTTTGAGTCGTAGGTGTATTTTCGCAATTGTCGGGCGCTTGTCCTTGGCGTCTTCCCGTAGTCATCCTGCTCAAACTACATCATACAAAAGACACGATGTCCTAAGCAGGCATGATGACGCAGAATGATCTGCGGACAGTCCTCGAGCATGTTCGAAAACATGCTTGCGTCATTCAAATGTATGCTTCGAACATACCTGTAGACAGTTTTTGTTTAACCAATCTGTCAGGACCGCCATTCGAGGAAGAAACCCGCCTAAAGCAGTCTCTGTAGACTGTCTTTAGTACTAGCAGTGTATAAGCTGTGTGATCGCAGTTTGAGCGTCAAGATGTAGTACATAAATGCCTTGTCAGGGGCGAAATTTGGTTTAGAGGTGTTAGACTTATGCGGGTCGGGAAGGTAGTTCGTCCTCGAGCTGACCAAATTTTCCCCCTTTAAGCGCGAGTCCTGAAGTTAACACTCGAAACGGCTATTAGAGTGAATATCTTCACGTATGGTATATACCGAAGGTTGCAATCTTTGCTACATTAACTGTGCGGTGAACTATATGCATGATGAATGTTTTAATTAAAAAACTACTCGTTTTTATTTTTTGTTTGGGGAGCTCCAAAAAATAATTGAATTTAATATCATAATTGCAAAATAATTGCATTTTTTTACCCTCCTTTACACATGAATTTAGCCTTAGTATTTTATGATAGTTATACTAGTTTCATTCTTAGTTTAAAATACAGTATTTAACTTTCAAATCGAATGCCTATCGCGTGTTTTCTGCCTCATCGATGAAAATTATCTTGGAAAATCGAAGAGTACAGTAGGTTTTCTGGCGACGCAAAAGGCTTACGATCGAACTGATGCCAGTGGCGAGGGAACCGTTACGGGTGTTGCAGCAGAAGCAGCACGAAGACATCAGGACGGGCTTCCGAGGCGAAGAGTCGACAACTCCCCGCCGGAAGGAGTCGCTCGAGACGCTGCACGAGCCTTCGTCCGCACACCGGCCGCTCCACCTGCACACATGTCGTGAAGCCAGGGCAGTGTTCCAAAATTTACTCGCTCTTATTCCAGAGTAAGGGTTATGCACCTTTGCGTTCGGAAACCTACCCGCGTCCAGCGTCGCTCTTTTTGTGTTATAATAATAATAATAGTTTATTTTCCCAGTGCCCCAGAACAACCGTGAGGTTTTGGTATGGTGGCCCAAATGTCCACGATTGGATAAAAGAAAAGAGATTCAGTAGTATCTCATGGAGACACCTGTCCTATACATGGTACAGTGCATAGTCAAGATTGCGCTTGAACGTGGTACAATCACTGAAAACGTCCAAAGTTGGCGAGTCAACATTGTTCGAAGAGACTTGCATGCGGGTTAATGGCGACAATGTTTCTTGAAAGTGAGGGTAAAACAAGGAACGATGTCTACAAGATCGAGCAGGAGCATGAAAATTCACTGAGCCTAAAAGATCAGCGTCGATGTGACCGTTAGTTACTTTATGTAAAAATAAAATATCACGAGAGAGTCTTCGCTTCAATATATTTTGTAAACCTAGCCTCTTAAGAATGTCGTCGTAGTCATAATAGTACCTTCCACCAAAATACTTATCATAGACAAGACGAATAAAACGTTTCTGCACATTTTCTAGCCGTGACGCATTAGTGGCAGTCAGCGAATTCCATGCGACACTACCAAACTCAAGTTTTGCACGTACCAGACATAAGAACAGTCGGACAAGGCATAAATGATTCTTCAAGTCGAATGATAAGCGGTATAGCAAACCCATCATTCGGACAGAAGAGGCAACAATCTTTGAAACCTGATAAGAAAAGGAAAGTCTAGTGTCAAAATAGATCCCAAGGTCGCGAACCTCGGTGACTCGTGGGATGGTAGCTGATTTAAGAACATAAGAGTAAGATAATATATCGCGTTTATGAGACATTGATAAGATTTTTGTTTTGTCATTGTTAAGCACCAACATGTTTGCGGAGCACCAGTCAGATATGCGTAAAATGTCATCTTGTAATACACTGCAATCGTCAAATGATCTTATATTCGTGAATATCTTGATGTCATCAGCAAACAAAAGCAAGTGTGAATTTTTTATACACTTTTCAATGTCGTTGATGAATACGAGGAACAGTAGGGGCCCGAGGTTAGATCCTTGGGGGACCCCAGACGTCGGGATGAAAGTGTCGGAATAGCTATTCGCAATTCTCACACTGCTACGACGATCTCGTCACACGACCTTTCAGAGTAACTCGGATCTATTTGGCTAAAATTTGGAACACAGACTCGTCGCATCTTTGAAATGGCTGACCAACTACACGCTGTCTAAATATCCCCACAACCCCAATTATTTGCCCAGATGACGCCTCCTGAAGCAGCGGCGCCGGCTAGTGCGCCATGATGTGAGAGTGGATCCAACTGCTCGACTTGGTCACGTGGTTTATGGGCCGCGTTGGCGACGCAAGGTGCGAGAAAGTGACGGAAGCGTGGAACGACACTTCGCTCAACATTTCCGCCCGCAGTCCTCCTTGCCGTGCGTGAACGAACGCACGCGCATGAGCAACAAATTAAGGAGGCAGGTGTCCGCCATTACATTGCAAGCGATATCCATGGTTTGAGGTGCTCCCTCTCTTAAATCTGGGCTCAAGCGAGAACTGGAAGGCTGTTGCAGTAAGACAACGAGGTAGAAAGGCTTAGAGCGATAAACGGGCAGCTGAAAGTGTCCCCCAATGGGCCGCCGCCATGTTGTATATTTTTGACAACTAGACACGTGACCTTATAGTTTCATGTCTAGATTTTAACGAAGTACCGGGCACAAATAATTGCCTATTGATCTTTAATATCAGTGCCAACGAGATAAGTTGTGTTTGGTTTGTTTTGAGTCTGAAATGTGCTTTTACCACAAAAACTCGGGCAGCTTCGCAATGCCTCCGCTAGATGCCGTCAGCCGTGGTGCTGTATTTTGGGTTTTAATCGGATCTATAACACTCATCTCTGGGTCTTACAATATTGAAAAAATAGTTCATTATGTTGTTTACAGCGATCGCGATACAAATCTCGGCTCAGTTTTGCGTAAAAGCCTCAGGATTTGGTACGGTCACGTTTCTAGTGGTCAGAATTGTACAACATGGCGGCAGCCAGGTGGGGGTCACTTTTGCTTGGTGAACGGGATACCAGTTTATCGCTCTAAGCCTCTCTATCTCGTTGCAGCAAAGGAAGGCGTCGTATAGACGAGCGTCCCAGAATCTAACTTATTGGCAAAATGCAGCAGTCAAGATCCAAAACTACGGGATGATGCAATTGGGGTGCCTATGTCTCGTTTTAAAGGGGTCCTTTTAACGATGTTAGGTTAATATAATTCTCCCTTTACAAGAAGATGCTCATCCAGGTATACTTGTATTGCACAACTGACCAACTGACCCAGAAGCCTCCTTGACGCTATGTAATATATCAATATTTAAAGCTGTTTATTTATTTCGGTCCCTCCTTTGTATATTTTCATAACGTATTCGCGGGAAACGCAATGCTGTCATATAGATTACTCCTTGCTAACGACGCCCGTAAGCGATTCATGAAGTGGACACTAGCATTGCGTGACCACTCGTCTCGGGCTCATCACGATCAATGCTTCGGCGAACATGCGTACGGTGGCACTCCAATCGTTGTCGTGACGGGAATGTACGAACTCTAACAATAGGGAGATTTAGGATAGGGGGACCCTATGCTTTGGGTCACCCAAGCAGCATGAGGCGTCGCACAGCGCATGCGCAGAAGGCACTGCGACACTCCTAACTGCTTAGGGGACCCAAAACGCGCAAATATAGCTTTTTTGTTTGTTTTGGGCATGCGTGCACCAACCAGGCCTGGGCAGAGATACCCAGAAAAGTATTCCGGGATAGAAATACCGAGATATGTTAACAAAATATTCTAGAATAGAAATACTGAGATATATTAAGAAAGTATTCTAGAATAGAAATACTGAGATATATTTCTTTTTGCTGTATGGGGATATTTCGGAGATACTCTGCAAAAGGAGGAAAAATGTATCCGAGAATACAGACACTGAAATGCAGATACTAAAATACTTGTATTCCTCGAATGACGTCATGTTCCGTAAGAATATTTAAGAATGCACTTTAAGCTACGCAATGACCCATAAAACGCGAGTCCCAAATGTGGCGCAAGAAACGAACAAACCTGAATTTTCAAGCGAAAAAAAAAAAAAAACATATATCTTTATTCATGAAAGGTTCTCGCAACCAGGGAAAAATGAAATTAATGGCACTTGAGTAGGAGAAGCTTCTCAAACAGTTTGTCGTCGATTCAGCGAAGGTTCGGTTTTAGTACAAGACTCGCGAACGAGAAAAGTCTCTCCACCGCTGCAGAGGAGCATAAGTTCGTATTAAAACGAATAAATACCGCCTTCATGGCTGGAAATTCCTGGAGCATGGAGACATCTTTTCTCGAACCATTAAGATAGCGGAAGACCTCGCCTCTCACGCGAGTATGTTCAGACCATGCCGAAACCGAAGAGTTGCCATCTTCAAAGTCGTAAGCCGTAATTCATCGTTGATGAAGACGCCTCGTCGCTTGAATCCTTTGGGTATGGTCCGTGACTCTCGGCGGCGCGTACTAGCAAGTTCTCAAAGTCGAAAGTGTTTGCCTCTTCGCTGGATGTCTATCGCAGTTTGAAGAAGGGGTAAGAACAAATGGCGAGTATCGCCTCATTATTTTCCATTTTGAAAATGATGAGGCGATACCTCCTCTTTCTTTTCGTCTCGAACTTTGCTTCCTCCAAAGTTGCTTTTCCTGATAGGAGTAAGAACCCATTATGTTCCCCAGTGAACCCCATAGAGGACAAAAGAGGACGATCGTTTCATAAAAGGAGTGAACCCTGGATGTGTCACAACATCCTCTCTATGAAGGAAACCTGACGATTGCCGTCAGCAAAGGCGAGGTTGACATTCTCAGAAAAATAAGTTTTTTTTTTTTGTTTGGGCCCGTTTCATCTCATTGATCTTTTGGTGACGTCTTCAAAACGTTGCCAACACCCCCCCCCCTCCCCCCCCCCTCCCCTCCCCCCCCCCCCCCCCCCGAATGCAACGAGACACATTTGCCTGGCCGAGTATCGCGTTACAACCCTACATAGCAAGTGTATTCCACTACTGAGATACAAATACATTTTTGAAATGTATTTCGATGCCGAGATACAGATACTCAAAAGTATCTCTGAGATAGTATCGCGATACGGGCCAGCCCTGCCAATGACTTAAAAACAAATCTCCTGGAATCTTTAAGGTGGCAGCCGACGTCTCGTAACAGAAGCGGCTTCTTCACGGTCTTCCAAAGGTGCGAAATCTCTTTGTCAAACGTCGGCTTCCACTGCTTCCAAGTTTTCTTATGCTTTTTCCTGGGCGTTTTAAACTTTTTTATAGAAACATTCTAGAAACCTCAGAGTGAAAGCCGACACATGGACCAAAAATACTAGTACATTGTTGTACGAAGCAACACGCATCAACCAGCACGGTGATTCGGAATGGATCTTTTATTTGCTCGTGTCCCCGTTGTGCCTTTCTCTTCCTCTGTTGGTGACATCGTTGGCTAGCTGCCACATCTCCTTTCTCGGGAAAGGCAAGTTTAGAAGTGTGTTTGAGTCTAAATATCCTGATCATCTCCATATTGTTGTGGTGGCCTTCTAACCCTTGTCCCCCTTCGAAGCAGTGGGTGCGTTTAAGACTCAACTTGGCCATTGCTTGCTGCTCTGTAGCCACAGAGGTTGTCCCTTGGGTGGAGTGTGTCATTGGTCTTAAATATTCGCGTGTTCTTCGAAGCACTTGGCCTTCTGGGGTTCGGATTTTGTGGGACCTTGCAGTAGAATAGCCCACTACTAGAGCAGGTGACCTCGTGTGCTTGAGGGTGTTGTAGATGGTGGTTTCAGAACCTGTTTCAATATACAGTAGTGCTCGTGAGGACTTATCGTAGCTAGCCTTCTATTGTTGCCTTATTTTTGTGAGACGTTGTGTGATGGCTTTGGGCGGCACGATAACAGGTAGGTAATGTTCAGACCTGGCGGGCAACAGTGTTCTTGTATGTCGGCTCATCAGTCTTTGTACTGGTGATTGGAGAACCTCGTAACGTGGAGTGTTGCGTCATTCAAGAAGTGCATAGTAAAACTCTTTCTTGTTCGCACTTTTCCCCAGCCATCGTCTTGCCTGCCTCACGGCTCGATTCGGCCATGCCAATTGATCGGACATGGTAAGGGCTCTAAGTTATTTGCTCGATCTTCAAGTTTTTTAGGAACTGTTTGAAGCTCATGGCTCCCAAACGGCGGACCATTGTCACTTAAAAATTTCGAAGGAGAGTTCGCATGTGTTGCGAAGACTTTCATACAAAACTTAACTAGGAAAGCTGTGATGGTTTCTATTTCTTCAACCTCGAAGTAAAATGAGTGGAAGTCCACCATTATTATGAAGTCCCGTCCTTCATGAGTAAAAAAATTCATACCAACATAGTGCCAAGGTAGTGTTGGCACCGCATGGCTCAAGAGTGGCATCTTGACATATCTTGGTCTTTACATTTGATATGTGTTGCACTTGTCGTACTTGCCCTCGATGTCAACGTAGATTACGGGCCAAAACAGAATATCTTGAGCCCTTCTTTTAATTTCCGTGCCTGTGTGTGCTACGTGCAGCAGGTTGAGGATTTTTGCTCTGATAGCTATAGGTATGACTAGTTTATTGGATTGGAGTACAAGGCCGCCTTCTTCATGGATTTCCTGTCGGTATGACCAAGATTGCCTTTGAAGTTGCGGCACTTGGTCTTTTTGTTCCGGCCATGCAGTCTGCGCATACTGACGCAGCAGTTGCAGTTGTGCGTCACCTGCGGTTGCCTCTAGAATTTCCTGAAGGCGGTCTTGAGTAGCTGATATGCGATCTAGCGCGTTTACTTGGAACTTGTCTTCTTGGCACAACTACCCATACCAACCTCCGAAAAATTCTTTATGTTACAAAAATATTTTAAGAAGTGTCTCTAATGTGCCACTAGAACATCCAACTGATAATCTTTCAGTCAAATTGGTGTGAAAAATGTTTTGATTTATATAAATATCGTTTATGTGCAAGGTACAAAATAGAAACAAATTTATCACAATATCACCTTAAAAACTTAGCGAAGCTAGAATATAAAATATATAGATACCCAACACGAATTAAAGAACCTTGGGAAGTACCATTTTTTAGAACAAATTACGGTCACCAAAGTTTAAAATATACTTTGCCGACTACCCTTAACCAGCTTAGTAGGCAGGGAATTGAACTTACCAATATATTGCTGTGCATCTTACGGGAAATTTTATTTCAAATGTTTATTTCGAGCCAAATTGTCTGCAATGATCACTAAAATATCTTGATTCGATGTTTTCTTTCGCGTTTATTTCGGCGATGCTCTAATTTTCTCTGTATGTTTTCACTATTGTGTAAATTGTATCAATATGCTACTTACCGTGTATAGCGTTAGTTCCTTTTTTGTAATGCTTTCTCAAGCATCTAATGCACATGCCATGTTTTATTTTTGTATAACTTCTTTGATGCCTGCATCGCGACTGCTGGTTTAGGTGGCTCGGGGCTCGTCAATCTGTTTTTACAGCTTTTTTTTCCATGTCACCTTTTCAACATTGTTTTGTTGGAAAAAATAAAGGTACTATTATTATTATTCTTTCATTGTTTACCTTGCGGGAAAACATAAGTGCATCTGCTAGCAGCAGTTCTTTTCCAGGTATGTGCTTCACTTGTAATGAGTACTTCTGGAGAGCCATCTTCACTCGTTGCAGTCTTATCGGACATTGATGGCGTAGGTTTCGTGAAAATAGCTTGCAACGGCTCGCTGATCTGATTCTACGGTTACACATGGTCGTCCAAATATGTAATGGTGAAACTTGGTGCATCCGTGGACAATAGCGAGCATCTCATTCTCGATCTGCGCATACTTTGTTTCTGCTGCCATCGGGGATCTCGGCGAATATGGTAGTGGCTTTCTACCCTGGGTGATAGCGGCAACCACGCCGTATTGACTTGCGTCGACTGAGAGCGTTATGGGCTTTCCTGGAGTGTAGTATTCAAACACTGGTGCTTTTGTCATTACAGCCCGCAGTACTTCGAAGCCTCTTTGCTGTTCTTCCGCCCATACTCACGCGCACTCCCTCTTGAATAGTTCTCTTAGTAGTGCTGCTCGCTCAGAAAGTCGTGGTATGAAGTTAGAGAGGTGTGTGATCATTCCAAGGAATATCCCCCGCCCCCCCCCCCCCCGAAGTTCCTTGTAATCTCTAGGTTCTTTCACTTCCAGGATGTCTCGAATCTTGTCTGGTTATACGGTGATGCCGTACCCCACAGTTGTAACCATTAAAGGTGCTATAAAACGATTTTTCTACTTTCGCTAACTACTACTCAGAATCACTTCCTAACGTTAATAACTGAATAAATTTACCTTAGTTCTTCTCTCTAGGCAATGGCAGTCGCCAAAGCAATTATAGAAATATGAGCATCGTTCATCCCCTCAACTCGGAGCCAGAACACGCGGCCACGTGGTCGTGTGCCTATCCTTTGCCGCCAACGTTAGTCGTACCCACACGCTGGGGTGGGCCAAGTAGAAAACGCGTGCTGAACTCAAGGCATTGTGTTCAACTATTCTCGTCAACGCAGTGATTGGACACGCGTGGCTATCCGAGTGTCCGCCGAGGCATTGACTGTTACGAGCCGAAGTGCAGTGCTCACGCAGTTCTCGTGTCCAACGCACGAGCCGCGCTCGACCGTCGTCAGGCGGGTGGTTTCGATCCCACAATTACGTCATCAAGCTTTGCGAAGGAAAGACCGAAAGAGTCCCCTTTTATCCTCGCAATTTCACCGCGACCAAGAAGCTTTTGAGTTAGTGGCGGTCCGTGCGAGTACACCTGGGCCAGACTGGGACTAGGACGCCTCTGTAAAGTCATGAACATTCCAACCTGATATCGTTTCATGACTCCTTTAAGCCGCTATCAAGGCAGATACACACAATTCGCGTTTGACTGCGCTCGACCGCGCCAGCGTCGAGAAACGAATAAGCGAGTGACGGGCACATTCGCGCGCTTCGCATGAAGCGTAGAATCCAATTCAAAGATCTTGTCACGCGACATAAGAAGCGGGGATGTCCTCATTTCTCGGCAGCCGCAACGTAGTCAAACGCACTTGTAACGCAACCGTGTGTAGGGGGTCGTAACACTTTCTAAAGCATCGTGCGCTCTGCAGATGAGTTTCTTACTGGTAGGACGGTCTTGTTACGTTGGTCACATAAAACCTGTGTGCAGACATGACAGAAGCATACTTGTGTATTAAGCAAACATTTTCGTGGTGGTAAACGTGCCCTGACAAATCACAAAGTGACCTCAAATTCGAATTTGACGTTTTGCCCCATTCCCCGCACGGACGTTATCTTTAGATATCTGTCATACCCTTTGTTTAAATGGCCGGTATACCTAACAAATAGAAAGTGTAGTATAGAAGAAGTTGGTCAGGTCACACGAACTCACATTCTCTCTATGCGCATATTTAGACAGCGGGGAATTATTCTGACCTCAAATAGCGTCTGGTATCTCCGATTTGATGGGCAGTTATGAACAGCGCGGTGTGACTGCTAGCCTATCGGTACTTAATGTCCATCATCCAGAGGTGAATGCAGTACCACACGCCTGTACAATGCTCCTCCTCATCGCGAATGGGAAGAGGGCGGGACCGACGCTTCGCCATCAAATCTGCGAAAATGAATAGCCGGCTCGCCGTCGGTGTCGCCGGACCCAGGCCTATAGTCATGAGAATGAGCCTACCGAACCGGAGGCTCTCGTATACGGACGTCGATAAAAATCTATCGGTTTCCGATTAAATACTGCAGAGGAACTACAGAGTGACTCTAGACTGAGCTGTTGACTGTGCCTTCAAATATACGCGGGTCTACTGCGCTTTCATGCGGATTGTAGACACTCGTCATACGAGGTGAAAGCAGGGGTGAAGCATACGAGGTGAAAGCAAGAAGCCAAAGTGTACTCACACATTTTCACCGGCCATCGAACGGGATGGCCGCGCGGACAACCGACGCGGGTCGTTTCCAACATAACGATTTCGTCCCAAGATAAACAACTCCAACAGCGATGAGAGAGCGCGCATGCGTCATCGATTTGTTGATCGTTCTTTTTTTTTTTTTTTTTAGAGCAGAAGGAAGAGCGACTTCTGTACCTGCTGACGACAGGCGGCACGCCGGGCTTCATTGCGTGTACTCGGTATTTACCCCCCTCCTCCTCCTCCCGCACGCACACACACCGTCACGTACACCGGATTCGATGTAAAGCGTTCAGTTATTGTCACGGGAGCGGATCTATATTGGGCTTATTTCTAAACCGGCTAGAAGAGAGTGCGCGCAAAGGTTACCTTATTGGATGAGCACAAGAAAAGAAGTTCGATGGCCTACGTCTTCACCGGCTTGTACGTAACGCGTCACAAGTGGCGTCGTTAGCGGTACATCGTTACGGTTTGCTGATACGAACTAACGACTTTTGTTTAATGTCGAGTCCACGAACGAGTGACGTAGTTTTGTTACTTTATGACCGAGTGAAGCGTAGTGGCACTTAACGACCTTTGTTTAGTAAACATGTACAGAGGACAGTAAAAGAAAGTCATATATTGGAAGAAAAAAACTAGCTGAAGTAATATTTATTCGATTCAATTACAATGTACTTGGTTTAAACTTTTATGGAGACTAGACGTTGAACACGACACCTGCCGGTGCCTAGGCCCGTTCTAAAACACACGGTACTCGCGCGCCTTCCTGTTGGTTTTTCTTCTGGAGCCGTCATTGTTTTATTTTATTTCAAAACTCTCATATATTGTTGGTGGGGGCAGGCTACCGACCCCCCCCCCCCCCCCCCCCCCTTTCACGCCACACCACTGGTCGCTCCACCAGAAGACCGCACACGACCACTTCCCCCTTGCCCCTGGCCTTCTTCTCTGCTTCGTGGAACCGACGTTTCTTGCTGGTGACCTCGGTCCCTGACATGTACTTTTCTGTAGTTTGAGCAGACCCGTGGTGATCTGCTTGTCTAGGCATTGTGTAAGCTGGTTCATCGAAGGTGGCACCTTGATACGCCGATAGCGGACTGCCATATGTCGCTGGACCCGAACATACTTGCACCACTGCACAAAGCGGCTTAGGTCGCGCTTGGGCTGGATGTTCAGACCAATGCTGAAATTTCTAGGGCGGTTTTTAAACAGAGTATTCGTCCTCTTTCTTTTCGAGCTTCTTGGTGGTTGGCAGAAGCTTGGCGGTGGGCCTCATGCAAGAGGCCCTCGATGTGCCACGACACTGCTTGTATTTGCTTTATTGGCGCGGGTACAGAATCGGGCAAGCGCGGACGAAGGGCTTAACATTCGAGCTGTCACTATGAGCCCGTCAGCACGCAAATCAACGCGGACACCCGCAGAGTTCTACCGCGAGAGCCGGCCGAACGTACGTGTATGGACTGGCACTTCGTGTTGGTCCCCACGTTGGGCGCCAGATGTGTAGAGCCCTGCGCTGATAACAATTTGACCACTCGCATACGATCCGCATCCGCAGACTTTGTAACCGCACCCGCAATGTTCTTAAATTATTGTATCCACATCCGATCCGCATACGTTGTATCCGTATCCGAACCGCATCCGCAAAATTTGAAACAGCATCGGACCCGCAATCCGCTCATTCATGCTGCATCATCAAATCAAACGTGCCTTAAAAAAAAAAAATGTTTGGACGGAATTTTTAAATTTATAAGCCGTTTGCTTTGTACCCATTTCAAGTCATAATAGGGTGAAAGCCATTTAAATCGTATTCTGTTTTATCACATTTATATTTTAACCGATCATACCCAGAGACACTTCGCGTCGCCTGAAAGAGGATCGCAGTTCTGAGATAGTCCTGAGAGTCTGCGACACTCTGCCCAAAAAATGCGCTAAAAAAGATTTTTTTTTTTGTAACACCTACTTTAAGCAGACGAGTATTTTCTCAACACGAAAATTAACAAAGGACAAACTAGTAACCTTGTGTCATTTTATTCACGTCAAACAATAAAAACGACAAAGACACTTAAGGCTGCTATCGTGTCGAAATGCGAATGCATTCGTATACGTAGCGTATTCTTCCAGGCTGCGCGCCGCGCTGAGCCCGGCCGGGTGACCTGAGCGGATGATGCCCGGGTGGGCTCTGCGGCCGGCCGCTCTGTAGAGCCCGGCCACCCTCTCCCTCTTATCGGCGGCCGGGCCGCTGCGCCATTGGAGTGGGGTGGCGTTCCTTGGAACTATGCCGTGCGCCAGCCCATGGGAGCGCATCCATCAATTTGCTGCTACAGGCTACGGGCTTCGCTCCATCGGACCGTAGAATTTAGGTGCCGTTTGGCGCGGCTTCAGAAGCTCATAACGTCGGTTCGCTCCATGGGACAGTTAATGCTTTCGCATTAAAAATGCGGGAGAAGGAAGGCGGTCAATCACCGCAGCGAAGTGCCCGTATATACGTGGGAGGATGCGAGCAGGGGCGTCACAGGGGCGGCGGGAGGGGGGGGGGTGTGGACCGCCCCCGGTGAAGCGCACCGGGGGATGTTGCGGCGGGCGACGAGCCGGGGGGGGGGGGGGGGGGGGGGGGGGGGAAGGCGTCGCCGCGGGCTATTGCCCCGCGTGCCGCTGACCGTGACGTCACTGGGTACGAGTACACCACTGGGAAAATATCACGCTATTCAATAATGGCAACACCTCTAGTCGATTTTCAATTTTAAACATGAATCCGCAACTACGTGCTCATAACCAGCTGTCGAGAACTAAAAAGAAGAAAAAAAATGGTAAACACTAACGCTACCCGTAAGTTGAAACACTGCAACAGCTGAGGTGCGACGTCCGAGCCGCTAAGGAGCCATTTCGGAGCAGATTGACTGAATGAACGGTGGCAGATTGATACTTTAGACCCATGTTGCGGATAAAAAAAAACAGGACGCGGGATGGCCAAAAAAACGTGCTTTTCGTGTAAGGCTCGTCAAATTATGAGGCGCTGGAGAAATTCAGCCTTCTGCGTTAAGTCCTTATTTCGAACTCTTTTTGTTCGCCTTCCGCCCATTGAAAAGCATGCGGGAAGGGCCTTCGAACGCACCTGGTATCGCTGCGCCGAGATGGAGAGTGATTCAAAAACGCCGCACACGACAATCGTCAAAACCTCGTCGTTCATTCCCGCTTCTTTGAGATTTTGTTTATCAGAAACTAAACATGTCAGGACATTAAAATAAAAAGGATTGTTCTTCTTGGAGCATGCTCCACAAAATATAAAAATTTGAAGCAAATTAAAAAATACGACTGCCACTCGTTGCCGGAATCCAAATGAAACCGCCCATATATATATACAGGGTGTCACAAAAGAAAATTTACACGCTAAAATGGCTCGCAAAAGTCGAAAACTTGACGGATCTTGTAGCAACTTTCCTCAAAAATGTCTTTAACTGGTCACATTTTTGTGCTAAAATTTCAAGTCGGAACTCCGAGTACAAAGAAAATAAGAAAATGATAACTGATTTTTTCAACGGCGGAGCGGCAGCTGTCGGGGCGACACCGAACGACGGCCATGTTTCTTTGCCTTATCCAGAGATGGCGCTACGGATTCACTGGACGTAGAGTTCCTGTATAGACCTTTTCGGCCTCCGTCGCATGGGCGCTGCCATCTTGGAATCACGTGAGGCGGCCGCCAAGGTGGCTTCAACTCGTCGCTCCACCCTCCCCTCCGCGCCTTGACGAAGGCGCAGCATTCGCGTTTTTCGTCGCGTTTCACCGCGTTTCTCGCCTTATTGTAAACTGCCGCCCTATGTTTACATTTACAACTTAATTGCATGCCATCATTATGTGCACGACTACATATGCAGTTAAATTTGTAACCGATTTTGACTATTTTCACCGTCGGCGTACCGGATACGCGTGAGGAGGGAGGAGATACAGAAATCAGCGTCAGACCTGGCGCATATTGAGCCCAATTATTTATGACAAATTAAATTTACACAGTGATAGTGGCGGCATACTCGAAAAAAGTATAGTGCAATGTATATGTATAATCGCGCATTTAAAATCTTAAGGAATGTGACCAAAATACTACCCAGCATATGAAGCTATGTGTGTTTCCTGAAAGCCTCCGGCCTTGCCTTCATAACAAATTTAAAATAGTTGTTTTTGATTATATAAGAAATATAATATATGCAGGTTACGAACGTTTAACTCAAATTTTATCTGATGCTTGGGATAATGGTAACGTCCACATCGGGCGATTTGTTTGTGCACGACGTTACACCTAAATCTGTTAGACGGTCTTAAATCGTTTTTGCAATAGAAACGTTTGCTTGATTTGTTTATTTATGAATTTAGAGGAACTGTACACTGTGCTCGGTCACATATCTGCAGTCATTAAAGGGTATTAACATTTTTGTACAAAATTTAAGTAATGAATTTTATTTATTTTAAACACAAAGACCCCTGTGAAATAATCTGTCCCAGGCAGCTTGAGAGTGCCTAGGGCTCGCATTATGTGATGCCGAAAAGAAGCCATCTACATGGAAATCACCCAAGTTCAGGGTTGTTGATTTTAAATCGCATCAGTTTGCATGGAGATCTGTCATGAAGGTTCATGAAGTCGTGCCTAGCATTCGACTTCAACCAAACGTACGAGAGATCACTTCTTTCGTACCCTCAATTTTATTTGGCAAAGTTTGTACAAAGACAAAATTTCAGATTTCAACTGACGGGCCTCAATTATCTTATGTGCCAAGCACGCCGTAATCAAATGTCAGTAAAACAAATAGTTCATTTTCTAACGCCAACGTTGTTAAATGCTGTTAATAAGTACTTTAGCAAGGTCAATAGCTAAATGAATTTCCCACCCGACCTAGGACGCGGACCATCGAATATATCTCGAGTACTTAATTTTTTTAAAGAAAACAGCCCGAGACAATATCACTTATTTCTTAGAATATCTGCGTATTATAGGAGAGATTTCGAGTTTCTAAAGTCCACAGAAAGTTGGTGTCCGCGAAAATCAGTCAGTGAACTTGCGACTTCGTGTGTTTTTCACGATTTAGGAGGTTTTTAATCAGGTTGTGGACCTGCATTTTTACTATATATCTACTCATTAGTCCCTTCATTAGTTCATTTTTTTCTGGAAACTAGGGTCAGTGGGTCAGGCCGTAGACGATGGAATCCTCCTTGTGCATCGCAGTCGTTACGCCGCCGAACCTGACCGAAATCAGCGACGAACATGACCAGGTGCATTAAAGCGTTCGTAAAAACGTCCGCGAATATGACTCGAAACCACTTCGTGGTTCTCGAATTGGCTCAGTACCACAGTTTTATTAGTTGTGCGCTATAACGGGCACATTTGTATGGCGAAATTAGGCGAGAATGACATAACACACTAACACAGCCGAGAGCGCGCTGAAACCGAAACCAACCAAATTGAAGCCACCCAATGGTGCCGAGTGCGTCAGCGCCCTCTGTCCGCCGGTCGGGTAACTACTGAGATGAAAAGGTCTATTAGCCCCGTGCGCGACCGAAAGCGTCGCTGTGGTCGGCCTTCCACGATTGGCCGAACGCTGACTATGACGTCGGAAAGGGGATTTTTCATCGACGGAAATAAGAGGAATGAAAGAACTTTAATTTTGACGGTGTTGGCAGTGTTCCTTTGAGAGCGCAATGATTTCAAGCTTCCACCATGCTAATAACAAACACCATCGAACTTGTTGTTTGCAAGGTAATGACGTCACAACGGGGAACCACAGGAGGGCGCCACCAAAACTTCTCGCCGCTAATAGGCTCCCTACGGGAGCCAGAGTTGCGCGTTCACGCAAGGCATGTGGATCCAGCTCCTCACGTGACTGAATTCGGCGAATAGCAGCGCCGCGCGTTCGAGGCGCGCGGCGGGCTCAAAAGCCTGGGAACGTACGCCGGGGCGCGTGCAACGTCTACTTTGCTGCACGACACTTGATACGGCTTCTCACGTGATCGGATCTCGGCGAATAGCGGCGAGGGCGGCACGCGGCATGTGGAATCAAACGCGCAACTCTGGCTCCCGTAGGGAGCCTATACAGGAACTCTAACTGGACGCTGACTGAACGAAAAAGCGCTCTTTTATCCAATTGTTTGGTTGCGTGGGATATTTGCCAAAATAAAGTTGTTTGATTTTTCAGTTAAGTTTCACTGTGCAGAAAGTGTCACGCCATAAATGCGAATAAATAAAACCGCCAATGTCTGCTGCAAAAATGACGTACCTTCGTCTCCGACAGTTCTTGTTTCGTGCATCGTCTGCTTTCGCAGTTTGACGTTCGTGCTCTTGCCTCAGTGCGTTTGCTTCATTTGTTATCGCTGTTTCTTTTTTATTTATTTTGTTCAACGCCTCACCATGCGACAACTGAGCTCCAAGGAGAGGATCCAGGTGGTTCTATGGTACACAACAAGTGGAAGCTTCAAGAAAGTCCGAACAAAGTGCCGGGCCGCCTTCAACAGAAAACCACCCTCTCGGCCAACCATCATCAAGTGGGTGACGAGGTTTGCCCAAGACGGGAACATGACAAACAAGGCTCCGAACCGTGTTGAAACGTCGCCAAAACGAAGAGAGCAGCAAGCCGTTCTCGACGCTTTCGACGCGCAGCCCCACCTCTCGATCAGGCGTGCAGCTCGTGAGCTCAACCTAAGCCGGGGCTTCGTGTGGCGAATGCTTCGCCGGCGATTGTACCCGTTTAAAACGCAGCTCCTGCACGAACTGAAGCCGGAGGATTACGCACGGAGAGTGCAGTTTTGTAAGGACGAGCTGGCGCGGATTCGGGCCAACCCCAGCCACCTGCAATTTCTCGTGTTTACAGACGAGTCAGTCTTTCATCTCGACGGCCGCGTCAACAAGCAGAACTGCAGGTTGTGGTCTGTCACGAACCCGCACTGGTCGACCGAACATGCAGTTCAGTCACCGTAAGTCGTCGTGTGGTGCGGCATTTGGCGAGAGGGTGTCGTCGGCCCGTACTTTTTCGATTCGACGGTGACCGGTGACACGTACCTCAAGATGCTGGAGGAACAGATCTTGCCGGAGCTCGAAACTGCACATATGCAACGCGAAGTTTGCATCTTCCAGCAGGATGGGGCCCCTCCCCACTATGCGAGCAACGTGAGAGCCTGGCTCAACAACAAGTTTCCTGGGAGATGGATGGGCCGCGGCTCTCCGACCATGGCTTGGCCTCCTCGGTCTCCAGACCTGACCCCTTGCGATTTTTTTTTGTCTGGGGGTACGTAAAGGCCCAGGTGTACGCCCGGCGATCGAGGACCATCCCGGAGCTGAGAGAACAGATCACCGACGCGTTCGAGACGATCAGTGACGACATGCGGGAGGCCGTCTTCCAGGACTACGAGAGGAGGCTTGAAAAATGCATCGAAGTTCGCGGCGGGCACGTTGAGCTGGGAGTCTAACCGTTTTTGTTTTGTTTTTCTTCCGAGTGTATCTGCGTGTGAATGAGACATTTGACCACAACTGCGAAGACCGCAGTTCAGATTTCAACGGCTCTTTTCAGAGCCACCAAATCGCTGCTTTATCGGGCGCACTCCTGGCTGCCTCTCGTGTCTCATTCAAACGTCAAACTGCGAAAGCAGACGATGCACGAAACAAGAACCGTCGGAGACGAAGGTACGTCATTTCTGGAGCAGACATTGGCGGTTTTATTTATTCGTATTTATGGCGTGACACTTTCTGCACAGTGAAACTTAACTGAAAATTCAAACAACTTTATTTTGGCAAATATCCCACGCAACCAAACACTTGGATGAAAGCGCGCTTTTTCGTTCAGTCAGCGTCCAGTGAATCCGTAGCGCCATCTCTGGATAAGGCAAAGAAACATGGCCGTCGTTCGGTGTCTCCCCGACAGCTGCCGCTCCGCCGTTGAAAAAATCAGTTATCATTTTCTTATTTTCTTTGTACTCGGAGTTCCGACTTGAAATTTTAGCACAACAATGTGACCAGTTAAAGACATTTTTGAGGAAAGTTGCTACACGATCCGTCAAGTTTTCGATTTTTGCGAGCCATTTTAGCGTGTAAATTTTCTTTTGTGACACCCTGTATATATATATTATATATATATATATATATATTAGGAAGTGTTTCCAGATGCTTCTAACTACCTAAAAATCTTCAAAAGTGCTTTGTATGATCATGGGCTACCAGGAACTAGGATATATATCTGTCACAATGTGGCGTTCATGAACCACGTGATATCGGGAGACGGGCTGGACAGGCCGAGCAGAGCGATTACCCGATTGCATGTACTCTCATCTTAGAGACTCTCAGTGACGGCGACGACGATTTTGATGATGATGATGACACTGGCTGTCTTTGAACCGGTCGGTTCTGAAGCTAATTTGTACATAGCAACCGCAAAACAAAACAAGAAAAAAAACAATTTTTTACAAGTTTTACTGCGTCTTTCGTTGCCAAACCTCCAGCCTCCTCTTTGATTTTTCGGCTGCTTCTCTCACTGGTTCCTGGTAGTTCCTGCGCTTCATTCTTACCATGACGCGCAATACCCTACGCCCGCTTAACGGGGAACTCCCCTGGGGAACTCCGTCGATTTTTTTAGCTACCTTATCCAAAGGCATGATCTGAATGCGGATGGCTTCCTGATTCCGAAAGGCTACCTCGTTCCCCAGATTCACTCTAGTCAACGCCTCCTGACCTGTACCACGGTGACCTGTACTAAGATGCCTGTCAGGTGGCTCGCTCTCCCATTGCGGCCGATCTGCCATCGTGTTGTAGACAAACGCCACGAGATGGCGCTCGCCTCCGACACTCACCGTGGCAACACGGTAATACCGTGGCAACACGGTTAGGACAAGGTTGGGTGAGGCTAACTGCGAGGAAGTGCTGGTGACAAGGGGCTTACGCCGAGGGTGCCCGCTCTCTCCACTACTGTACATGCTTTACGTAACCGGCCTCGAAACGCAACTGATCCAATCTGGATTGGGCTTCTCGTTGGCTCATTTAGAAGATGGTCTGACCGTCGAATGGGTTCTACCCGGACTTACGATGTAGTACTGACCACGGCATCAGTCTGCGACATGCAGAAAATCCTAGATATCTGTACCAAGGTAGCAACAGGACTTGCACTGAAATTCAACGCCAACAAGTCAGCAGTGGTGCTGTTTGCAGGTCCACAAGACCCAACATTCGGCAGTCTTTGACTCGGGGTGGACTACGTATCTGTAGTGAACTTGTACAGGTACTTTGGCATTACACTCACAAATACAGAGGACTACTTGCAAGAGCACCACGCCCATCTCCGCCAAGCAGCCATCAGAGGAACCGGCATTCTCCGCAGACGGAATCTCTGGAGTTGTAATAGATTCGTTGTGACGAGGGAGCTGTGGAAGGCGGTGGTGGTACCAGGACTGACTTTTGCTAACGCTGTGGTGTGTGTCCCTGGAGATATCCGAGCTCACATAGAACGTAGGCAGAGGGAGGTCGGGCGCCGAGTGCTAGGCTGTCATGGTACAGTAGCAAATGAGGCTGTCCATTGTGATTTGGGATGGTCCTCTTTTGAAGCCCGCGAAGATACCAGTAAAATCGCTTACGACGGACGTCTCCGACATATGGACACCTGCCGGTGAGCCAAAAGGCTGTTCAGGTACACTCAACTGACTGGGCTGCCGACCCGCTGGCAGAAACGCCTATACCAACTCGAAAGCAAGTACGGCTTCTTTGCCGGCCATGTCCAAGCGTCGTCTGCCACGGAATGGGAGAGAGAGGTCCGGAAAAAGGTTCGCGACCAGGAAACACAGCAGTGGCTCAAAGATGCCCAATCGAAGACTACGCTCGACGTGTACGTTGCACACAAGAGGACCATCGGCTCGGAGGATAGACTATACGATAATAGCCTGCGTAGTCGTCTGCTATTTGAGGCACGAGCCGGGGCACTAAGGACTCTGTCTTACAGACGACACTTCGATTTCACCGTGACCACGAGCGTGTGCCGGGTGTGCGGGTTCCACGACGAAACAGTAGCACACATTGTACTGGAATATGCAGGACTCCGGCCAACCCGGTCATGAGACAACGACCAAGACCTTCAAATCCCCTTGGAGCTTGCCGAAGTGTTGGGCTTCATTGTGTCTAGAGATGGACACCAAACCATTGAGGTTCGGCCAGCCGCACCAGCAGACAGGCCTGCCTCAAACGAGACTACGGCCTCCAGTGGCTCGCGTAGGCCGTCTGTCGAAGCAACAAAGAGACGATTAGAGGACTGCTGGAAAAAGATCTACCTTAGTTGGCAATAACACACAGATGCCCCCAGGCTTGGGCAGGGATATTGTTCGAACCCACCCAACCTAAAGGGAACAGCCGCATCATCATCATCATCATCATCATCATTTTCTTCTTTTTTTTTTTTTTGGCTAGGCACGAGCATGGTTCGGAGTAGGGGTGTCGCGAACTTTTGTCGAACCGTATTTTCAGGTCGCACTTTTAAGGTTCGATTGGGTCGAACCGGATCGACGAACCTTCGACCTTTTCACCAGTTTCGACCGGTTCGACTTTCTGGAAAGCGTGGCCAGACCTTGATACAATCGTGTCTAGGTTTGGAGAATATTTTTTTTATGCAAAGGGTTTTTTTATTTTATGAACGGTTGCAATTAAAAGGAACCAATTTTAATCACTGAAGAAGTCAATAACTTAATTTTTTTTGTACTGCATTAACTGAAATAACCAATCAGCGCTGCCCTTGATTCATCCCTTAGCCATCACCATCCAATTCGAAGCCAACTGGCCAGCCTGTCGCGCATGAGCACACAAGTCGAACCTCAATACAAGGTTCGTCGAACTTTCCACTAAAAGTTCGAAAAAGTCGAGCCTGGTCGAACTCGAACCTCGGCCGGTTCGCGACACCCCTAGTTCGGAATCGCCCGATTCAAAGGGAACAGCTACATCATCATCATCATCATCATCTTTTACACCTTGGCACAACTGGCGCGGCCGGCCCGTCGCAACTGAGCGCTAATTTTATTTAATTTAACATTAATTTTAGTTTTAGTGTTTGGTTTACGGTTTAGCATCCTATTGAAGGAAAAGACCAAATTATACTCGATGGCCCTAGTCCATAATACCAAAAGGAGACGAAAACGAAAGTGTAAATATACTAAAGAGTTGTGAGTCAGCGCTGCGTAAGTTAGTCTTTCTTTTGTGTGCGTGGACTTGAGTAACTGTTTTGCGGGTGAGCTGTTCCCCCTCTACAGCACAACGTCATTCATAGCCTTTGCGGTACAAAGGAAAGCCGATGCAACCGGCTCTATTTGCGCTGTTGATGCTAGGGATGACACTGCGCTATTCGATTGGAAGCACTCCTCGCACACCCCTACTGGTATCACAATAGCAGACGTCAAACATCCCGCGCTGTCGAGGCCACGAGCGATAGTGTCAGTCGGCAGCGCCTCTCGCGGTCGTTCAAGGGTCGTTTCGGTGAAGGAGAGGAGGAAAGAGGGAGAGGGCACGGCAGGACGCGCGCCGCTCTTATGACAGGCATCTTAATACAAAAGGCGTCGCTCTGGTTAATTAAAAAAAAAAAGTATCTTGTTCGCCTGCCGAATTCGAAACATCATTCTCCCTATTCTCCCCAATTTTCCACGCCACTCACAGAGCCGAGGCGCGTGTTCTGGCCTGCGTCGCCGTTGTCGTCGAAAAAAGATGGGTGGCCACACAGGTCCCGCCGCCGTCAGCGTCGTCTGAAACTATCTCGCGTCCGTCGAGAAAGCGCGGGAACTTCTCGTGGTTGATATATTTTTACTTTTTCGTCTGCTTCGTCGTTGGCGTGCGTTTGCCGTCAGATTTGCGCTCGGTTACGATGGACAACGGGAAGGATTATGAGAAGCTGCTACTCACATCGGTGATGATCTGCACAGTGCAGCAAAAACAGAGACAGCAGCGGAGGAGACGCTGGTGGGTGAGGCCGTCCCACGGCAACCGTGCGACGCACGACCAGGCTGGTCGTTTGGCGGATTTTGCGCACGCACGATGAGGTCCTCTTGCCTGTTATCATTAAGCACACGAAGACATTACATCCACCACGTCCAGAAAAAGCTCCAGGCTAAAAGAGGGACCGGGCTTCGAAGTGGGCCGCGACTCCTCCGACATTTTTTGCCGCGTACTGTTGTGCCGTCTGCTCGCGCGGGATACCGCTTCCTTCAGCTCCCTTCGTTCTCCCCAGGTTCTCCCCTCCGGAAAACGACCTACGTCGTGTCCTGTCGCTCTCTGATTGGCTCAAAGAGCGCGCGTCGAGAGAGAAAATCGGTGCCGCGCGTGGTCGAAGAACGCATCCTTGGGAGACGCACAATTTCGGTAGACACAAAAAACAACCAAAAAACGCGCCCCGAAACGCGCCCCGAAACGCTCGTCTCTAGGGGTGTCGCGAACTTTTGTCGAACCAGATTTTTAGGTCGAACTTTCGGGGTTCGACTGGGTCGAACCGGTTCGACGAACCTTCGAACTTTTCACCAGATTCGACCGGTTCGACTTCATGGACAGTGTGGCCAGACCTTAATACAACCATGTCTACGTTTGGAGAATTTTTTTTTATGCAAAGGGTTATTTTATTTTATAAACAGTTGCAATTAAAATAAACCAATTCTAATCACTGAAGAAGTTAATAACTTAATTTTTTGTACTGTATTAACTGAAATAACCAATCAGCGCTGCCCTTAATTCATCCCTTAGCCATCACCATCCAATCCAAAGCCAACTGGCCAGCCTGTCGCGCATGCGCACAGGAGTCGAACCTCAATACAAGGTTCGTCGAATTTTCCCCTAAAAGTTCGAAAAAGTCGAACCTGGTCGAACTCGAACCTCGGGCGGTTCGCGACACCCCTACTCGTCTCCTCGGCTATGTGGGAATGGGCTTCGCTTGGGGAAGTGGCGTCACCTAGCTGCGTAGTCTCAAACTATACCAATTCGTTTCAATAAGAGTCGCTAGATGACACCACGTACCTTTTAAGAGCCGATTCACGAGTAAATCTAATAAACGCTTCTGCTGTAGCACAAGTTTTCTGCGTTTCATAGTACTCCGTTGCACGCGCAGTTAAAGAAGGCAACGAGCGCGGGTTGAAGGCGGAGCTTTTACACCTTTCCAGCGGCAGTTTTGAACAAGGCGATTGACAGCGCGCGTCCTTGGTTTTCAGTGTGTACGTCAGTGCTTCACGACATGGCTGGGTTGTGTGTTTTGCGGCAAAACACACAACACAACATACTAATGGCAAAACTTTTGCCATTAGTATGCTGTGGCAGGGTGGCGGCTAAATTGCTGCAATTCTCTCTTTTATTTTCTTTTTTTTGTTATGGTTAATATAATTGTTTGAGACCCTTCAGAATGCATTTTGCCATCTTTGGAAACAAAACCAAACAAATAAAAACTATTTTTTGGTGAGTCCTTGTGCGGCGGAAGAAATGTAACTGTAATTTTCGTTTTATTTCAAGCATATTTTCACGCCACCAATCACTCAGTGGTGTCAATCTGCGAAGGTATTAACTGTCGACAACATTTGACCAAATATGATAGCCAAAATGATTGAGCATTTCCCGCTAACAACATTTCAGCAAGTCTCGGGAAACGAACAACATATTGTACGTGCCCCACGGTGCCGCATTAACCAAATAAGGTTTGAGGAGAAGTTGTCTTCTGCACAACACCATCGCAAACAAATGGACCCGTCTGTGCTGTCCCCCAACTTAACCCGATCATCTGTTTATGGCGAAAATTGAAAAAAAGACTCTCTTGGGATTTTCTCATTGGACATAATCTTCGAAGAACGTCGAACAGCCCATGTCGCGGTTCGTTTAACATTTTTTTCTTTCTATTCGTTCGTTTTTAACAATGGCTGAAAGCCTATACACACCTTGGTTCCGGGATTTAAAAAAAAAAAAAAATAATTTAATGATGTAAAATAGATAACGTATATATAAATCAGACATTTGATTCAAAGCAGATTTATTCAATTTAAGTCAGATTGGATTGAAACCAGATTTATTTGATATAAATTATATTAATTTGATTTGAATCACTTTAGATAAAAAATAGTGACTCTTCATCACTACATGAACTTTTGAACATGGTAGATTAATTGATCAAGCCGTCGATTGCTGATAACAATGCGGAAGAAAGAATTACACTGAATTTAAGGTACAGCTTATTTAACAACGTTTTATTGGAATCGTTGAAACCCCGCCATACTAAAACAAAAACAGCCCGATTTTTTTTTTTTCTAGTTAGCTAAACATACTTATTTGCTTTCTCTTTCGTGTTTCTATTCTGTTGCAACAGAACGTTAAGTAGCCGACGAACGAAGGGGAAGAAACCAAGCTCTACGCTCAGATTTGCTCAAAAGAGCACTTCCTTTTGCTCGTGTAAAACCTGATATCAATACCTTTTCCTTGATGTATCTTTGATTTCAGTACAAAACAAATGCACATAAAAAGCATCAAATGATAGACGAACTGTAAATAAGAATTATTTTCGTAATTATTGTTTGAGGAAGGTTTGATTTAGATCTTTCTAGTAAAACCGGTCTGATTTAAATCACGATTTAAATCACCTTGACCTTTATTCACCATCCTGCATGGTTCTCACTGGTGAAGATAACAAAAAAGTTGTAAGCGTTCTGATTCTGCAAATGAAGTAGGAAATTTTCGGGTAGAAACTTTTCGACCTACAGGGATCGCGAGAGAATCGCGCCATTTTCAGCAAAATGGTGGTGGCTGAGATGGTGTAACTCTCGCGATCCCTATGAGTAAAAAATGTTCTACCCCCCCCCCCCCCCCCCCCCCCCCCCCAATCTTTAGGTGTAGAAACCTGCTCAGCGCGGCTCTCCACCCGCGTTGTTCATATCCAATTTGTCTTTCTTTAATATATATATTCATGGGGAGGAACATTTACCGAAACAGGTGTCGGGTTTAGCTTGGTTTGGTGTTTTGAGGTTCAGAGAAAATGAGGGACAGCCGGGAGAGATGTTGACCTCCTCTGCGGGAAGAGTCGCTACCCAGCTACGACTCCACGTCAAAGTGTTCAACGAGACGAAATGCCCAACAAGTCAAAATGTCCAATATTGGACCTTTAGTCTCGATGAACATTTCGTCTCGTTGGACATTTTGACCCGATTGTACATTTCGACCCGGTGGATATTTTCACCCGATGAACATTTTTACCCGTTCAACATCATGTACCGTTGACCCAGATTCTGACACTGCATGGTGCTGATACGGACATCTTTAGATATGTCGCATACTTACACGCGCCCAGTGTTTTCGTTAAAACGGTAGTAATGTGACCACACAAAATATTTCCTCCCCCCCTCCTCCCCCCCCCCCCCCCCGCAACAAAAAAAAAAAAAGAAAGAAAAATCTAATGCTGCGTTGTGTACGCTGAAAGACTCTCAAATTTAACCCTAGCGGTTGGAAGAAAATGCCAAATTCCAGATTAGTGCTCTGGTTAAAAGGTTGTGTATGATTTTTTCAACTGTTCAAGGAACAAATTGGGCCTATTCCTTTTAACGGACGCCATTCATCTTCATGTACTCGCGGCCTCTGTTGGCCACCATTTCAGTTGAGAAAAGTTCCGAGCATTGCCTAAAATGAATCAGACCACGTTATGTTCTGAAAATTTGGTTCCTTGCTCCAGCCGCTCGAGTTATTTTCTGGCGGGGCTCACCGCGATTTGAAACTTATTTTCACGATGCTTGAAACAGGGTTTCCTGCTTTAGGCCCTGCAAATTAGGTGACACCTAAGGCAATACAATTAAATGTAACGAGTAACGGCAGCAAATGCAATGATACATTTTTGTAATTAGATTATGGTGATCGAAGAAAGATAAAATATCGCTAACTTAAACTTCGAATAGGCTAGTGTGTTCATCACCAAAAGGAATAAAAAACGCAAAAACACACAAGCGAAAAAATAAAAAAGCGGCCGTGTGTTCCTTATGGCGCGTGCATTCATCATCACCTTATTTTCGTCGCCCACCCCGAATCTTTCCCCGGACAGGCCGAGCACATGCAGTGTGTACGAAGAAACCCAGCATGCTTCAGATTCGGCACCGCATACTTTGTTCAATGCCATCCTATCTCTCCTCCCTCGATAAAGAGGACATATGACTGCACCCTCGTGAAAATTAACGTCACTTCTAGTTGCATTGGTCAGAAGACCTGGGACAGGGGTCAGCACATTCTGTGCCTCCCGCAGTTTTTCGCGTGCTGCCATTCTTACCTGACTCGATCATACTTGATATAAGCAACATTAGACAGGGTTGCAAAAGCTCTCATAATAAGTATTCTTAACGTAAGCAGCACACCATACTGTGTGTATACACCATGGAACAGATTGAAAACGACACGTTGTTCACTACAAGTCTGTTTATTCCACGCATGCTAAAAATAGTGTCGCATTTTCAAGCGCGTTTAGTAAGTTCAGTGTGAGACTGGGAGCGCACCGATGCTGGGAACTCTGTCGATGTAATTAAGGACGTCAGCTGGCGGGTAATAGCCGATAAAAGATGCGAAGGCATCCATTTCCTGGTGCGGTCTGCTGTTCCTAATTTGGGTGACATGGGATAGCGGCTGAGCCATGGCCAGAGGGTCAAGCAGTAGGGCTTGAATCCTGTTTTGCGCTGCACGCTGAACCGACATCAGGAATTGCAGAAAGTCTGCCATGGCGGGATGTCTGCTCGGCAGGCAGCTATGCAGACCGTTGCGCCAGCCCTCCACGTTGCTTGCTGTCCTGGCACCTCGGTTGCCAAATTGTCCCCTGATGTCCCTGAGGAGGTTGTTGGTAAGCCAAAACCCTCTGAAGTACGTCTCAAATTGGTCCAGGCGCGCAGCGTTCAGCGGCTGAAGGCTTGGCTTGTCTAAGAACATGTCGCTGGCACATTCCAAGCGGAACGCATTTGCAACGAAAGGGAGATGCCTCACTCTTGCGAACCACGCGTGAACCTCAGGGTTATCTCCGCAGAGAGTCTTGATGCTCAGCTTGTCCCGTTTTGCGTTAACAGCCGTGGCAAAGTAGAAGGAGCACTCTCGGATCTGTTGCGACGAAAAAAAGGTAGTTGTTAGGAAGCATGTTAATTAGCCACAGATCCTGTGCCGTTTTTGTATACCAACTAAAAAAAAAGTCAAATTATCATCTACTGAACCAGAAAATAAAGCATGATTATACTAGAGAATGAATGACGCATTGTCATCAATATGCATTTTAGTCTTGCGTGTGGGCGCTCGTCACTGGCTATTTTAGAAGTCTCGTTTCACAGCACGATAAATCGTGTTTGCGAGTTCTTGATTATTAAAAGGGATCTGCATTGTGTCTTGGAAGTGGGCCGTCCGAGAGAGAGAGAGAGAGAAAGCACGAGAGGAAAAGGGGCGGCTTTGTAACATACACACGTGGCAATGTGTTAGCTATTTGTTTGTCAGGACACAAACACTACATTACCCCTTTCCTAGACGATGCTACAATTACAATAAGTTAGTGGATATAAAACGATACTTTCATAGGAAATTAGTACAACTTAACAGCCCAAAACACAACTCCGCAATGTCCGGATGCACCATCACTGCACTGATGTGTACCGATCCGGGGGACGTCTCTCTCGTGTCGGGTACCGGGGCCACGAGGTTGCGTTGCCCCTGGTTTGCTGGCGAAGGCGCTGCGTCGTGGTCGATGTTTCTAAACCAGTCTATTCCGTGGACATGCCGCCTCCTGTGGGAACCTTTCTTGTTTCTTGAACGATCCTGGCAGATTTTTGTTAATAAAGTCGCACGGCATCCGGTTCCTCAGTGCCGGTCGGCGATTCAGACGGCTGTAAACAGCCTTGGGAAGTAATCCATTAGAAGTAACGGCTTACTTGTAATCCGTTACTTTTTTACTTATTTTGTAATTGCCACTTTTAATTTTTTTGGGAGGAAGTAATTTGTAACGTAATTTCGTTACAAAATATTAGTAACGAATAAATTTAATTACTTGTTATTTTTTAAAACTCGTGGTCGGTTTGCCTGGCTGCATACCCGACCCGGAGGAATAACAGGGAGCCAACGGTTTAATGAACAAAAAATTACATTTAATTGGATATGGACGAGACGATGAAGAATACTAATACAAAACCAACGAGCACCGGCGGCGCTTGAGTCCAGCCAGCAATTTAGCCAGCGACTTCCCGTGCGCCGTCTGTCCTCCGTCTTACTCAAGCGGCGCCTGCGATGTGCGCGTGGCCGGCTTGATTCCGCCGCCACGCAGGAAAGTTCGCCACCTGTGCCCCGCAGTCGGGCAACTGGGCTGGGGAGCCGGCAGGGTGCCCACAAGCTATGAGCATAATGCAGTAACTGGAGCAATACGAGCAGAACATTCAGCAGCATAAAGAGAGTAAGTTCAACAAAATAGAAAACTTCAGGAAGGTGAGAATAGCCGAAAAGAAAACACGATTTTTTGTATGACTGGTCACTAGAACCACTAGAAAAATGGGCAAGGCATGTACAAATATACGAAAGACAAAGATCAAGTAAGACAACGCCGAGTAGGCTGTCCGTCGCCTTCCATCGTGTTCTTCTTCTCCCGGGCAGGAGAAAGCTGTTCATGCTTATTTGTTTTTGTCGTTTACACCATTTCACCCTTTCCAACTTCTTCGACGTCTCCTGCCACCTGCATAGACATCAAACGCGGGTCCGTACGCCCTCGATTCAGGGGATCACAACTCGCGTAACAGATGATGTAGTCTCGCGCGAGGGGTCAAACTCTCTTTGTCTTTGATGTGCGCTACTTTATTATAGCACGCTCTTGAGGCACGGGTGAAAAGCGCCCGGCGCGAGGCTAAAAGCATCCTCTTCGAGGGTACGGACGATACTTCTTTTGATTTACTTGTCTGGGCATGGTGGCCAAGTCCACTCCTCACTTTACAGTCAACTGTCAACATAAAGGAGGGGGTGGGGGTGGAGGGCGGCTAGGCCATCTAAGGAGTGTTGACAGAGAGAGATAGAGTACGCGTAAACGTGGTGTGATCCTTTATTTTGTGAGACCGACGGCCACCGTTTCTCTCACTCTCGATGCCCTCCGCTCCCCTGGTCTCCACGAATATTGGTAAGAAAGTGAGAACCGATGAACGATCCATAACCCGTAACCGCCACCTTTTCTCTAACTTGTCGAGTTTTCGGTCATGAAGTGTCCGTCGTCTCCATGGCCATCTCTTAATGAGATTTTCAAAATTCAGGGCATTTAGCAGAACGGAAACCTAGAGTTTCAGTGCATACTTTGCTTGCCAAAAAGACACACATTGACATCAGCAAGAACAACAAACTCTAATCGACGGAAACACTTCAAGGTAAGCAGGGACACCTGCATTCTGAATTGGCTACATATTCTAACGTTAGAACCAAGTTTCCTTTTCCTGTGAATAGGGTCTATTCACTGGACGCCATATTTGTGGGTGCTGTTTAGAGCGCATGCTCAGAATGAGCTGACATTAATAGGCTGCTAAGATCGGCAACATTGACGGTGTGGAGTGCACGTTCCAAAATAACTGTGGAAGTTCGCCATCAGCACGCGCTCAGCAATCGCGCACACAGCTATGGCCGCCAGTGAATACACCCTATTGGCGACGTGAGCGATCGAAAGTGTCGCTGTGGTTGGCCTTCCGCGATTGGCCGAATGCTGACTATGACGTCAGCAAAGGATGTCTCATCGACGGAAATAAAAGGAATGGCAGAACTTCAATTTCGACGGTGGTGGTAGTGTTGCTTTAAGAGCGCAATGATTTCAAGCTTCCACCAGGCTCCTTACAAACACCATTGAACTTGTTGTTCGCAAGGTAATGACGTCACGAAAGGTAACCATAGGAGGGCGCCACTAAAACATCTCGCCGCTAATAACAGGCGAAACACCCGAGTCAAAAGGGAGCTTTCGTAAATCTCTTCTTTAGCTCCGAACTTCGTAGCGGAGGTAGACGCTGTTACTGAGCATGCACACCGCTAGCTTTGTTTGCACAATTCCAGGGATCATTTCCGAAGGCCGTAAGCTAGCGGGATGGCGGGTGTGGATGCAGCTTTCGGTGCCTTGTCAGCTTACTGGTGAACGGAGTGCACCTAGCCTCTTTCTCTTTACAAGGACTATACCATAATTCGGGCGTATGAGAGATAAAAGTAGTGTCGCAGAGCATTTTTGAAAATATCAATATTGTTTCTATTGTTTTCTGGATAAGTGTGGAAAAAGTAACGTGAAGGTAATTTGTAACATACCGATTAAACTAACGTAGCGATGCAGGCGAGTTGGCTATGCATGTTGAAAAGTAGTGAAAGCGCACAATAAAGACGTATACGAAGACGGAGAGGCAAACAGGACGTGCGCTGACTATCAACTGAATTTTTATTGGAAAATAGAAACAGCAAAAGCCACAAATATTACAGAAATATGACTAGTCATCAATGACTCGAGTAACGAGTAAAGTTATCCGTTACTTTTCAGCGAATGTAATTTGTAACGGTAATCAATTACATTTGAGGCTCAGTAATTTTTAATTGTAATCCAGTACATTTTTCAAGTAACGAGCATAGGTCTGACTGCAGTTAACAGGAAACAGCCGAACCGGCGCCGTGATCGGCTGTCGTGTCCTCCTGAGTCTCCTCCCTTGGACGTATGTGGTCTTGAGGCGTTTTTCCTTCCAGGACTCCACACGGCGTATTCACCTAACACATAAAGCAATGGCCTAGATCGTGACGTCACAGTTGACTCCAGCCACCTTTGACCTTCTCTAGAGTTATTGACGAACATTGTGTCCCCAACGGCGAAGAATCTTTAAACATCCTTTCGACCACGCATCTGTTGAAACTGCTTTTGTTCCACTCCAGACCGTTCACTAGGCTTCAGTAAATTGAGTCTTGTTCTAAGAGGTCGCCCTATTAAAAGTGAAGCAGAAGAGTTCTGGGTGGTTTTATGTGGTGCATTCCTATACGCCAGAAGGAAACTTGTAGTGTTTCTTCCAGCGACCGTCCTTTGATGCCTTTTTTAAGGGCTTCTTTCACTGTTCGGGCGAATCTCTCAGCCAACTCGTTACTGGACGGATGATATGGAGCGGATCGCACATGTTTCAGTTCATTCAAATTGTGGAATACCTGAAATTCTTCGCTGCAAAACTGTGGCCTTTTATCTGACACGACTACCTCTGGCAATCGAAAATGGCTGAAGAGGTCACGCAGCTTCTCGACGGTAGCTCCTGCCGAGGTGGTGGGCATTAGTAACACCTCTGACCTTTTTAAATGGGCGTCTATACCACCATCAAAGTTGCACTGGAGAAACGGGCCAGCAAAGTCCAGGTGCAGCCGGGCCTAAGGTCTTGTAGGCCAAGCCCACGGAGGAAGTGGAGCTTTCCTCCCGTTGCTGCTGGCAGGCCGCACAGGTGTGCATCGTATTCTCCATGTCGGCATCAATTCCTGGCCACCAAACGTGGCTTCTTATCACCTCTTTCATCCGCACCACCCCTGTGCACCCTCTGTGCAACTCGTCTGGAGTGGTATTCTGCGAAGATGGGGGAACAATAATGCGCATTCCCCAAAATAGACATCCTCGGTTCACAGAAAACTCCATTATTTTCGATACGAAAGGTTTCATTGCTTCATTCCTAACGCGCTCAGGCCACTGTCCCATAACAGCGTGAACTACCTGTCGTAGGGTAGCCTCTCATGAAGTTTCTCGCGTGATGTCAGAGCTTGTCACAGGGAAGTTTCCCACCAAAGTGCATAACAGGCTGCTACCTCGTCGTCATCTTCATTTTCATTGTTGTCGGGAAGCGGTCCCTTACAAAAACAGGTCTCAACATTCTTTTTAATTTTTTTAGACTTCTTATTAACTTTGCGGGATCCTACTGAATTCCTTTTTAAACGTGCTTCGTTTTGATTATTGTCAAAAAACTTCCAAAAGAAAAAAATACTGAATTTTTTTTTGTAGACTTATTTATAAAAAAGATTAAAAAGAAGTTTTAATTACGTTTTTCTGTAGGTTATTTTCTAAAAAAATTCAAAAGGAAAAACAAGATTTTGTTTTGTAGACTTATTTATAAAAAAATTAAAAAGAAGTTGTAACGACGTTTTTTTTTTTGTAGGTTACTTTCTAAAAAAAAAGAAAACTTATTGACATTATTTCTTTATATTATTTTATAAAAAGAGAAAAAAAATTATTTTGTATGGTCTGCGGTCGTGTGCGGTGTCCGGCATGACGGCGATGGATATATGGTTCTACAAACACTTATAAAAATGTTTTTTGACTTTTTATTGAAAATGTGTTTACTTGTTCACTCTGACTACTTTCTTTTGACTTAGACTTCCTGCTGACATGGTCAACAGAAAGTTTGTTGATTTTGAGTTGAAACCTTTTGATGATTTTCTTCTGCCTGAGTCAAAAGAAAAGCTGTTGACTTTCTATTAACTCTACGTTGATCTTTTTCTGCTGACTTCCTGTTGAAAGTGTAATCAGAAATACTGCAGACGTTCTTTTACTTCGTGTTGAAAATATTCAGTTGACTTTCTGTAGCCAGTGTCAGTAGAAATGCTACAAACTTTCTGTTGACTTTTTATTGAACATGGTACACACTGACTAAATGTCAAAAGACACTAAGTTTCTCAATGGTCTCTGACAAGTTGAGAACCGCAGGGAGGACCTTCAGTTCTCCTGCCTCCAGCGCGAGCATTCTATCATTGACAGCGCTTCGACGTCTCGCACCCCTCGAGCTCGAGCGCGCAGTCAAAGCACCACGGAAGGCATGGGTCGCGTGCTGGAAGCCAGGCGTTCGAAAAACCCGCCCTGCCGTTCTCGCTTTGTAAGTGACTATCGTGACTTTATTGACCCTATTCAACTAGTCAACTAGTAAAGTAAAGCAAAATAACTATTTTAAAGTCGAGCAACCGCCTTGACTGGCTTCGTTCTGAGTGGTGCTGTGCAGAGAAGCGATAATAAATGTTCCAGGAGCCGTTTCTGTGGATGTTGTTTAGCGACTACGCAGAATTATTATTAGCTGTACCAATGCTTTTTAGTAAGAGATAGAGTCCACGAACTTCGAAACACTGTCTTCCCTTTGACAGACTTTCGAGAAGGAGATCGGACATTTGAAACCTTAGTAACTGCTGAGGTGGTCACCGGCCAAATGATTACCTTCAGTATGTAGGCTATATAAGGCTCTGGAGCAGTTAACGTGACTGTGATTCTGGTGTTGAGTGTTTCACTGTGTTTGTGTTTATTTCCAATGCTTATTTTTGGGATGTGCATGTACCAAAGGGACACTATTTCCTAACAAAACTCAAAATATCTATTAAAAAAATTGAGTGTCTTTTTTTTAAACGGCAATCTGCGGTTCCGTCAAAAGGAATTCAACAAAATTTATGTAAAAGGAATTCTAAAAAAATGTATGTAAAAAGGAATTATAAAAAATTTATGTGGCCAATTTTAACTAGGAGTTAAATAAGTTGTCAAAATAAAGTCTAAAGAACAGCAAAAAGGTTTAAACAGAAATTCAATACGATACCAGAAAATTTTCAACAGAAATTCAAAAGAATTTAACTACAGATTTTTGTAAGGGGTAGCCGCGACATACAGTCAGCTTTTACATTGCTTTCTCCTGAACGATATACCATATTGTAACGGTAGGCAGCCCACCTGTGCAAATGGGCTGCGGCGATGCTTGGTATTCCTGTTTTTGGTCCTGGAATCGTTAGCAGAGTGTTGTGGTCTGTCACCAAGCAAAACTGTCTGCCATAAATGTAGTCATGGAATTTCTTGATTGGGAAAACTAAAGCTAGCGCTTCTTGTTCCAGCTGGCTGTAGTTCCGTTCCCTTAGGAATAACATGCGGGATGCGAACACAATTGGTCGTCTGGCACCATCGTTTTCCACTCTAGTAAGAACGGCGCCCAGGGCGTGTGACGAAGCATCACGCACTACCTCAAGCTGGGCTTCGGGATCATAGTGTGCCAACACCGGCGATTTTACTAACAACATTTTTATTTTCTTGAACGCCTGATTCCACTCTTAACTCCACAGCCTCGGCGCATTCCTGTAAAGCCGTTGTTTCAGTGGGAATATTAAGGTTGACAGCTCCGGTAGAAAGTTTTCGTATAGGTTCCCATACCCGTGAACGTTCTCCGTTGAGAACGACCACGTTCTTATCGACTGGCACGGGAGCCTCAATCACAGCTTTAATATTGTCAGGTGTTGCTACGATTCCATTTTTACAAGCCACACACCAAAAATGAAAGACGTTTGAAACTCCCCGTAATGCCGAATTAGAGCGCAGCTCTTGAGGAGGAGTAGGGAAGGGTACGGAGGGGACGGTATGCCCCCCTCCTCATCTGTACCCTCTCCTTTTCCCTCCTCATCTACCAGGCACGTATCCAGGGGGGGGGGGCCATGGCCCCCCCCCCCCCGAAATCTTCTATTTTGCTGGGACCTCCTCTCCCCCCTCCCCCTCATGCAGCATTTTGTCATGGGCGGCCCCCCCCCCCCCCCCCCCCGAAGCAAAATCCTGGCTACGTGCCTGTCAGCTACCCCTCCCGTGCTCACTCAACACCTCCTAGAAGAAAAGGCCGTAGCGATCCGAATGGTTACGTCCCAATGTCGGAGAAGGAAGTTCATGGCGCAACTACGTGTGAAAATTTCTGGCATCAACGTGAAAAAAACGTTGCTTGTCGAGTGGCGCGGTGGTGTTCGTGAGCGTTTATCCGACATTAATATATGTTTTAAAAGCGCAGTCTTGTAAATTTCATTATATATATATATAATATAAACGTAATATACAACGCGCTACCAACGTTGAAAGTACCAACTTTATATTTATGATTATCCCCGTAACCGCGGGACTACGTGCAGTCCCGCAGCTCCCCACACTTTTCGAATGAGGCGGTCCGCTGCGATGTTTTCTTCCCTCGTATGGGCTCAGGTTCTGGTAAATTTACGTTGTGTTTGAGCTGCTGACTGTCTTAAGAGGGACGCTGAGACTTTCAGAAGGGAAGGGAACCGAAAAGATCCAGTCATCGCCGCAGAGAGCGCACACGGGCAAGAGATGGGTCGACGACTTTAAGCCTCCCACAGTGCTGCCGCTGCTTTCGTGTGTGTGTGTGTGGTTCTTTTGATCCTTCTTCTCGTCGTTTCTTGGTCGTCACCGCAGTCTCGGGTAGTTTTTTTGTGTTCGCTTGATACTACGGCATTTACGTGGATTCGCGAAACAAGTCCTGCTTCGGTTTGAGTGACATGTGTGGCAACTAGCCAACGATGACACTGGTCGATTATCGATAGACCTCTCTCTTGGCAGAGAGATACTTAAAGTTCGTGTTCAAATGTTTTCGTGCCAGATATTGTGGGAAGTATGGATACGATTGACAGGTGAGAAACAACTTATTTACGGGATTTCTTGGTCGTGTGGGGAGCGAGTAAAGTGCTGCAGTCGGTTTTTTTTTCGTGATAGAATGGCATTTTTTTGTTGTTATCCGTGTGCGGTTGCGTCAGCATTTGTAAATATGCGTGGTAATATTGTAGTTTTTGTGGCGGTAGCGTATGTGACGCCGCTCGGTGTATCGCGGTCACGTGCCTGACTGTTATAAAAGTGATGACGCTGGAATAAACGGGGCTCTTTTGGCTTCTACCCCGAGTTGGAGAAGATCGGCGTCATTCCTGCGGCTGCCCACGCGCGCGGCGCAAGCGATAACGCGGCATGGTGTCAGGAGTGGTCGGGGCGTTTTTCTAACTCGCTTCTTGTCGTCGGCGGCTGGCTGCTCGTCTTCGCCAAGGACTTCGGGATGGCGGAAAGCGAAGGCTGCAAGAGCGGTTACGGAATGTTCGCTGTTCAACCGACGCCGAACTTCGACTTCGACCGTACGTCTGAATGGCCGACCTGGAGTCAACAGTTGGACGATTACCGCTTCGCGTCGGGCCTCAACAAACGGGGTGAAGAAGCACAGGTACGAACCTTGCTCTATACAATGGGAAAGCAAGCGCGCCAGATATTCCAGACTTTTGCCTTGTCCGACGACGACGCGAAGAAGTACGAAGCCGTTAAACAGCGATTCGACAACCACTTTGTGGCCGCACGGAACCTGGTCTACGAAAGCGCGTGTTTTCATCGCCGCGTTCAAGAACCAGGGGAGTCTGTCGACCAGTTTGTAACTGCGCTTCATACCCTAGCGGACCGTTGCGAGTACCAAGAGTTTAAAGAACGCATGGTTCGCGACCGCTTCATTGTTGCTCTCAGCGATTCCAAGCTTTCAGAGACCCTACAAATGGACGCGAGCTTGACACTTGTCAGTGCCCTGGCAAAAGCTCGTTTGAAAGAGACTGTCCATCGGCAGCAGCAGCAACTACGAGACGCGAGCAACGAAGCGACAGCTGCCGGTAACCTCGACGCCGTCAGGAAACAAGGCCAGCCGACGGAAAGAGACGGTCCTCCTCGGCGCTTCACCAGCCAAGCCACCGGCCGAGACGGCGGCAAGTGCTCCTTCTGCGGAAAGGATCCTCACGCCAGGACAGCCTGCCCGGCAAGGTCAACGAAGTGCAGCTACTGTCGTAGCACCGGACATTTCGCCGCAGTCTGCCGCAAGAAAGCTGCCGCCTACCCAAGGAAGGTACGACTTTCGTGTCTCCAAAAGAACAACGATGCGTACTTTGTTGGGTCGGTGAGCGGGGCGGGGTCTAACGCCCGATTCATTCAAGTCTTCATTAACGAAACGCCAGTGTTTGCTAAGGTAGACTCTGGGGCGGAGGTCTCTGTTGTACCGTCAACCTTTCCCGGACTGCCAGGTTACAGAAGTCCGATATCACGCTGACCGGTCCCAGTAACGAGTGCTTGAAAGTTCTGGGCAAGTGTACTGCCACGATACAGTGGAGACGCCGAACCGTACAGCAAACCGTGTATGTAGTCTCTCGGTTGCACTCCGTTCTTCTCGGGCTCCCTGCTATCGAGGCACTGGGCGTGATTAAGTTCGTCGACTTGGTCACGCCAAAACAGTTTGTTGAGGCGTGCTACCCGCATCTGTTCCGTGGCTTGGGTGCCATGGCGGGAGAGTACCAAATCAACTTAAAGCCCAACTCGGTTCCGTTCGCGATCCATACGGCGCGTCGGGTGCCTCTCCCATTACGGAACGCGGTTAAGCAAGAACTGGAGCGAATGGAGCGGAATGGAGTGATACGAAAAGTAAACGAACCGACGGACTGGTGCGCGGGCATAGTACCCGTTTTGAAGCCGTCTGGTGCGGTACGAATTTGCGTCGACTTAACGCATTTAAATAAATGCGTGCGTAGGGAGCGCTACGTTTTACCCACTGTAGAGGACAGTATGGGAATGTTAAGTGGAGCAACGGTTTTCTCAAAAATCGACGCGAATTCGGGCTTCCATCAAGTCAAGCTGTCACGCGACAGCGAACTTTTGGCTACGTTTATTACACCTTTCGGAAGGTTCTGTTTCCAAAGACTGCCGTTCGGAATAACCTCGGCTCCCGAGCACTTCCGAAAAAGAATGGCGCAAATACTGGAGGGAATACCAGGGGTAATAAACTTGATGGATGACATTTTAATTTTCGGCAAAGACAGAGCCCAGCATGATGACCGTTTGCGTCAAACCTTGGACAGACTCGGGCGAGCTGGCGTCACTCTGAACAAAGATAAATGTTGCTTCGGAGTAACAGAAATTTCTTTTCTGGGCTTTCAGCTGAGTCATGAGGGCCTTAAGCCAGACCCAGAGAAAGTTCGCGCCATAAAGGAGCTTAAGACTCCTGAGAATGTCTCTGAGGTGCGACGGCTATTGGGAATGGCAAATCATCTTGCCAGATTCATTCCGAACTTTGCTTCGAAAACAGAGCCATTACGTCAGTTGCTTTTGAAAGATTCCGAGTGGGTATGGGGGCCTGCTCAGGAACAGTCGCTGGCGTATATCAAGGACGTTATCTGCTCGCCAAGGGTCATGGCAAACTACGATGTTCGATAGCCAGCCGGCATCAGCCAGATGGCGCCGGCAGAGTGAGAGCCCGCGGTTATACCCTGTCTCGTTGTAACTTGGCAAAGGGTGAACGATAAGCCCCACATTGCGTGCCGAAGGCTTTGATATTCGCTACGTATACGAGCGCAACGCACATATATTGGAGCATGACGCAGCGAAAAGCCTGATACTTCTTCGGAGTAGAGGCGCGCTACGGCGATACGCAGTTACGTTCCCATTGGCCCGCCAGGGCCGTAGCTTCCGCTGTACTGGCATGTCACACGATCACGGCTTCCTGGGATACCCAGTATTTCTTGCTTCAGACACTAGGCTAACCGGCGCCACCAGAGTAAAAGCTCACGTTTGAACAATGCAGCCGCCACTCCAAGGGGTACCCAATATTTTTTTGTTTCAGTCACTAGATGGCGCAAAACCAAACAGCAAACGGCGAAGTCCAAGTCGACGCTATATATGTACCATCGATATAAGCACGAAATTTCGGCAGAGACTAGACTATACGACAATAGTCTGGGCAGCCGGCTCCTCTTTGAGTCACGCGCAGGAGGGCTGCGAACGCAGGTGTATCGCCGTCGCTTCGACCAGACGGTGGAATCTGCAGCATGCCGTGTGTGTGGTCAGGCGGATGAGACAATTGAACACATTGTGCTGTCGTGCACCGGTCTGCAACCAGTTCAACCGGCGGAGTGTGGACAGGCAACCCGGGAGGTCGCACTGGCAGAGGCACTCGGCTTTGGGTCTGCTTCCAGCTCTGTGGGTGGGACTAACGGCAACAACAACGTCGACGCTAAACCTATAACCAACGGAGGGTGGCGTGAGAGGGTGGAAGCCACGAAGCAAAGATTAGAGAACTGGTGGATGCTAGTTCACCAACGGGGATAACCGAATCCCCACTGGCTAGGTCCCAAACTCTACGGGACTGCCCGATTCAAAAGGGAAGAGCCGCAAACCATCATCATCATCATCATCATCATCATCATCATCATCATTGCAGGTTGCCTATACCGAACGATTCTTTCCGCTGACGCGTCGTCTTTCGGGTTGGGGGCGGTTCTGTTGCAGATTCACCCAAACAAAGAGCGACGTCCGGTTGCTTTTGCATCCAGATCGTTAACTCCAGCCGAGTCACGATATGCCCAGATAGAAAAGGAAGCCTTAGCTTTGACATGGGCGGCGGAACGGTTCGAAGGGTATATCACGGGACTTGATGTTGTGTTCGAGACCGATCACAAACCACTAGTCACGCTTTTGGGGAAGTCGCCTATTGACTTATTACCTCCGCGCATCCAGCGCTTCCGGATGAGGTTAATGCGTTTCAATTTTGTGGTTGAATATGTACCCGGAACGAGTGTCATAACTGCCGATGTTTTGTCAAGGGCTCCCCTGCGGGGAACGCCAGCCTGTTCGAATTCGCTTACTGTTAGCGAAGTCACGAAATACGTGGAAGGCTGCGTACCCGGCATCATCGAACATAACTGTTTTGAACGGGTTAAGAAAGCTCAGGAACTGACGAAAGCGAAGTTTTCGTCAGTTCCAATGGTCTTGAGGCCGTACTGGCAGGAGAGGTCTGCATTAACTGTATGCGAAGGAGTGCTGCTAAAAGGGAGAAGGTTGGTAATCCCTCAAGAGCTCCGAAATGAGGTCCTCCAGCAGTTACACGAGGGTCATCAAGGCATTGGTAAATGCAGAGCTAGGGCTCAAGAGTCAGTGTGGTGGCCCGGGTTAAGCTCTCAGCTTGGAACTTTGATAGCCAATTGTACAGCATGCGCTGAACACCGAGAGCAGAACTCGGACCCATGATTCCTACGTAAACGCCACAAAGGCCGTGGCAGAAAGTAGGTGTTGATCTGTGCCAGATCAAGGGATCTCACTATTTGGTTGCCGTTGACTACTTCTCTAGATACCCCGAGCTCGCTCTGTTGACATCGCTGACAAGTGCCAGTGTCATATTGCACCTGAAGAGTTTTTTTTCAAGGCATGGCATACCGGAGATTGTAGTTTCCGATAATGGCTCACAGTTTGTATCTGGGGAGTTTAAATTGTTTGCACGCGAGTACGGCTTCCGTAGCGTGACATCGAGCCCGAGGTATCCGCAGGCAAACGGAGAGGTAGAAAGGATGGTGAAAACGATTAAAACCTTGCTTATAAAGGCCCGTGACCCCTATATTTCGTTGCTAGCTTACAGGGACACCCCAGGGCCCCTTGGGAAAAGCCCGGCGGAGCTTTTGATGGGCAGGCGCCTGCGTACGACGCTTCCGCTGCACCCAAGAAGTTTGTTGCCCCGAGAGCTCAACCTGAACAAGGTCCGCGGGCGGGACCAGGCCTTTCGAGAGAAGCAGCGCCGACAATTTAATCGTCGGCATGCTGCACGAGAGTTGCCACCCCTGAGGCCGGGTGTATTAGTATGGTTAAAGGACTATAAGCAAAAGGCAACAGTCTCCATCCGGCCAATAGGCCAAGGTCGTTCGTGGTAGAGACTCACGCGGGGGTTCTTTTAGAAAGGAACCGCAAGATGCTGGTTCTTTTGTCCCCTCAGCAGACCAGGTCGGAAGGTACACAGGGAAGCTATGAGTTACCAGAGAACCGGGAGCCTAGCGGCGAAGACCGCAGCGCCACTGAAGTTCTGGGAGGGGATAGCACAGGGAGTGATCTACCTGAAAACGGTAGGATTCAACCTCCGTTGCCTACCTCGCCTTACGTGTCACGATACGGTCGCAAAGTGAGAAAACCGGAACGCTACGAAGCGAAGTAGCTGTTGCTCGAGTTGCCCGTTTCTTTGTGACTAAGTTTGCTGTCATATACGTTTGCTGTGTGGGTTTATTGTCAAATATGGTGGCTGTGCGGATTTGTTGACAATTATGATCCTTGAATGTGTTCAGTGAAAGACCCACTGTAAATAAAAAAAGAAAAAAAAAAAGGAGATGTGGCGGTAGCGTATGTGACGCCGCTCGGTGTATCGCGGTCACGTGCCTGACTGTTATAAAAGTGATGACACTGGAATAAACGGGGCTATTTTGGCTTCTACCCCGAGTTGGAGAAGATCGGCGTCATTCCTGCGGCTGCCCACGCGCGCGGCGCAAGCGCTAACGCGACAGTTTACACTGGAACGTGAATAACAAGTTTGTGTGATTATACAAAGTGCGTTGTTTGTGCTTATGTGTTTATTTATACTAATGTTATTTTATTGCCTTTACCTCTTTTATACTAGAACCTTAACTGTATTAGGGTAATAGTATTATTGCATACAAAATAAGTTATATTTTGTTCTGAGGCAGCTTGAGCCCATAGGGAGACGTAAATTGGTTGACTGTAACTAGTAAGTTTAGTACCCCTGCCACACGTAAAAGTTAATATATTTTCATTAAATGATATTGGACTTAAACAGCTCGCGGTCTTGAGTGATTCTACGAGCGTCACAAGCTGATTTGTCGACCCCATAATGTCATTCGATCGAAATTACACTACTTTTGCCATGTGGCCGGGGTATGATGCAATAATTTAGTGACTGCACGCGATAACATCGCTTACATGATGGTAAGTGATCCTTGTCTAGCCGTGTCCGCGTTGACTACATCTACCTTAATTTTAACTGTGGTCTGTTTTGCTGTCTCCAATCACTGCGTGTCTCGCCATTTTGTCGAAGTGTTCCTGTGTAAAATATGCATCCCTACATCAATAATTGCGTGACTCAATGTTTTCGAGTTAAAACAATCACATTTTTCTCTAGACGTCTTATACACATACCTCGTGGCATTTCGTACCGATTATTTAGCGGTGTAATATTTTGTCCGTGTAATAAAATGTTTTCTAGACCCGTTGCTATGTGCAGCTTTCATTTTAGCTAATACGACACGCGTATGTGACTAAACGCGCGTTACGACGGTCGATCCACGCGCATTGCCTTTGCTTTGACGCGCGCCCCCGATGGTCTTCCTTCGCGACGTCACGAGAAGAGCGCTATGGCCTTCTCTTCTAGGAGGTGTTGGCTCAGCGCCTCCTCTTCCTCTTCCTCCTCCTCCCCTCCTCCTTCTCCCTCTTTCTCCTCCGCCTCCCTCCTCCTCATCCTCCTTCCCATCCTCCTTCCCATCCTCCGACATACCCCTCTTCCCTCCTCCTCGTCCTCTTCTCTCCTCCTCCCCTCCCCCTCCTCCCTCCTCCTCCCTCCCTGTGGTGCATTCTGGAAAGCGTCCCATAATGCAATGCGCGCGTCACCGCGGTGCATTATGGGACGTTTCCCATAATGAACCACGCGGTTACTCCGACGGCGACGGCGACGCCGACGTCGCTCAAGCCGGAAACGGGCGCCTAAGAGCCGTGCTCTAAGAAACCGCAACTCAAATTTAAAAATAAGAAAATTACATTTATCTGCCTTGATCGGCACTCCCATTTCGTACAACCGGGTTAGCAATGCATCAAGATTCTCAGGGTGCTCCTTCTTTTTCTGCCCCATGACCAAAGTATCATCCCAGTAGCATATGACCTCTTTCAGTCTTTTTAAGATGTTGTCCATGATCTTTTGAAAGATTACACCTCGAATGTTAGGCGGTTTATTGCGTACAGTCCTTTATGCGCGGATCACGTACTCACGTGAAACCTTGTCCACTACTACTTGCTGGTACGCCCAACTTAAGTCAATTTTCGAGAATACTTTTCCTCCCGACAGTGTGGCAAAGATTTCTTCATTTTGGGATAAGGATAGTTGTGAATGTTTGCACTGGTTCAGCAATGCTTTATAGCCTCCCAGATGCGAGCGGTGCCATCTTTTTACCACAGGGAAATCTCGTGCAACGGCATGATAATGTTCTTCACCCTGTCGCCTACGCAAGTCGTCGACTTCTCCCGCGTGAAGCAGGCTATTCAACAATCGAACGAGAAGGTTTGGCACTTACCTGGGCAGTTAAGAAATTTCATGTATTCTTGTTCGGAAGGTCATTCATTTTGCAAAGTGACCACCAGCCGCTTGTTTATATGAATTCCGCAAAGCACGTCAACAACCGAGTCTTGCGCTGGAGCTTAGCTCTAATGGAATATGACTTTACCGTTGAGTATATCAAAGGTAGTGAAAACGTTGGAGAAGATTACATGAGTCGGATTTCTGTTGCTTAAAAATATTTGTTTAGGTAATTCATGGTTTTATGTGCGTAAATAGTTTTTTTTAAGTGCATGTGTGGCCGACGGTCCTTATTCAGTGACTTTTGACGTATATACCACTGTTTGTGGTAAAACGTTTTTTTTTTTTTCTTAACGCACAGTGTTTAGGCCGTGACTATTGGTGCCTTATCCTTCGCGTAGAAACTCTTTTTTGCGTGTGTGTGTGTGTATGGTGAACGGACATAATTTATAGCACATGATAGCTTGCGTACTCAGTGACAGTGAACGTAATAGAAGTTGTTTGAACCAAACAACTATCTTAAGTGGGGGGTGATTGTGGTGATTTGGGGTGAGCGTGGTGATTTCAACGGGCAAGAACGAAAGCCTTCACTGAGGGAGAAGAAAAAGAAGGAAGGCGAAGAAGAAGAGGGTGGAACTCGACGGGACAGCATCAGGCCGGTGGGCTGTGCCTTGCAACTTTACGCAAGGTCGTCCGTCGGCAGGTCGACGGAGTCTTGCAGCTACACGCAAGACCCGACTACGAAGACGCCGCCACCTAGCCACAGATCAACAGACTGGCTGAGACATCCAACCAAGCCATCCCTGCAACGCTCACCAGGCTTCGAACACTGTCGCATCGCTCCCCGGCAAGGCCTGTAAGACTCTTATTCTATACTCAGTGACATTCCTTTGTGTTGTTTTTTGTAATAATCTGTATATAATGTCTTAAATCGTTATTTGTATTTATCGTATCCAACAACATTGTCTTCGTGTTCCGTCTCACTGTGTCACACACCTGCGAGCGTGAACTAGTCCACCACAGTGACACTCCTTGAATCCACATTGTAAAGCATATCGGCCCGTGACCCGGTTGCTTTATTGTTGTCTGGAGCAGTGGCTCGACGTCCTCCTCGGTCTCGAGCACGCCAAAGCTTTGCTTGTGGATGTCTTTCCGCTTCGTGTCTTGTCCGCTCGCTCTTGAGGGTGGGAGCCAGACGCCGGTTGGGAGTGGCATGCTTTCTAAATATGTCCCACTCGGTGGCACCTAAACACGTCGCGGTTCGGAATCGGAACGCACGATTGCGGTCACGCAAGCCGCTTCGCAAACACGGAGAGCTTGCATCGCGAACATGAAGAGCTTCTCGGCGTCCCTCTGTATAAAACGTTTGGAAGTCCTCCTGGGAGGTTCGACTAGGCCACTGCACGCTGTTACATTCTTGGAACCTGCCTCTACTGGCAATGTGATCTCAACCGCTTTCTTAAAATAAGAAACGCATCCTCCACAAAAAGCCTTTTTTTTGGGTGTGCATTCAGGACAAACCAAACACAAATTTGTTTCTGAGCGCTTCTTCTAAATTCGTTCCCAAGTTACATGTTTCTGCAGAATGCTTGAGGCCCGCCACGAAATCCGCGATGCTTTCAGATTCCTGTTGCAATTTTTTGTGAGACTTCGCCCTGCCATAATCGAACCAGACGCCATGCAAGTCCCAGTGCAAGTGCGTGCAGCCCGCGTCGCAGCATGTTTACTTCTTCACTTCACAACACTTCTTCCCCTCTCACAATGAGTAGTGAATTATATAATAACAAACAAAATATGCAGAAAACATGCACGCCAAAATGTTTGTTAGAAAACAACAAAAAATGAAGAAATAATGCACGGAAAAAGGTTCATTCACTGCTAAGGTTGAAAAGCGCTCGAGTACCTCCACGTACTGGGGTCTGCTGATGTGTCACCGTGGTTGAGGCTGCTGTGCCAGCAGCGTCCGGATTGACTGCGAGGTCTGTAGTCGCACTGGGCTGGGCGGCTTGGTGCATATCGTCCTCAGAAATTGCAGTTGAACCTGTTCCCACATCCGGAGAGATTAGCGTCGTCGAGGCTGTGGTGTCAGCAGCGTTTGTGCCTACAGGGGGCTGGTCGACAATTGGTGTGCATGGGCAAGCTGTTAATGGGAGTTCCGCGCTACCAGTAGAACTGTGGGGTCTCGATACGCGGGTGTGATTGTGGTGCCTTGTCCAAACACTGCCATCTGGCAGTTGCAGCGTCGATGCAAACCCCTGGACAGAGTTTACAATAGCCGGCACTCACCTAGGGCCGGGTCCGAAATTCCGAGCAAGGACTGGCATTTCGGGCTCAATATCCGTGACCTTCGTGTATGGTCCATTTTTGCGCACGTCCTGCTGGAGCTGTTTTAGATTCACTGTAGTCCAAAGATCGGGTCGCAGCAAGCCCACCGCAGTCTTAAGCTTCCTACCCATCAAACGTTCAGCAAGACTACAGCCCGTCACTTCATGCGGCGTCGTCCTGTATGACAGCAGCAGTCTGGCTATTTGCGTATGAAAATCCCCTGATCCAGCCTTCTTCAAATTCTGCTTGATCGTCTGCACTGCTCGCTCGGCCGCTTCATTGGACGCGGGATGGTACGGGGGCACAAGCACTTGTCTTATGCCGTCCTTCCGTAAGAATGTCTTGCATTCTTCGCTCACGAATGCCGGACCATTGTCTGATACAACTACATCCGGCAGCCCCTCAATAGCAAACATCTTCCGCAGACAATCAACTGTCACAGACGTCGAGCATGTACTTACTGGATATACCTCGATACATTTGGAATAAGCGTCGAAAGCAATGAACAGGTAGGTGTTTCTCACGGGTCCAGCAAAGTCTACATGAAGTCGAGACTATGGCCTTTCCTGAAATGGCCATGGCCTCACTGGTACCGATCTTGGCGCTGGCTGATGTTCTTGACATGTACGGCATGCCTCCACTGCCTGCCGTGATGTCCTCATTCAGAGCTGGCCACCATACATGGCTCCGGGCCACTGCTTTCATTTTCAAGACTCCTGGATGACTTTCGTGTAGCAACTGGAGCACATCTGCCTGTAAAGACGTGGGGACTACAACTCGGCTTCAAGTAAAATGCAATCACTCTGAACGCTCATCTCTTGGAACTGTGCTTCGTATGGCTTCCATGGCCGGCTGTCCACAGGGCGGCCTTTGACCAGTCCACAATGCTGCTCGCAGTTGTGACAAACACGGATCTCAAATCGTAGCTGCTGCAACCGTGCGCTCTGACAGTACTCTTGGGTAGCATCCTTGGAGCATGAACACCTCTGGGGGGCACTCGACCTGGAACTTGCTTATAGGTAAGGGCAGCCGACTCAGTCCGCCTGCGTGAGGAATATGTCCGCCAGGCCTGTACCTCAAGGTACCGACAAGAACAATGCCCAGCGTAAGATACGTGGCGAACATGACTCGGGAATGGGCTTGTCAGCTGCCAACAGCCCCAGTAGTGGTTTATAGTCAGTGGCCGCCTCAAACGAACGCCCCCAAAGATACTGTTTGAAACGTGTCACTCCAAACACCATAGCAAGCGCCTCCTTGTCAAGCTGGCTGTAGTTTCGCTCGGCAGCAACCAGGCTCCGCGACGCAAATGCGATAGGTCGCTCTTCTCCCGAAGCCTCCCTGTGCGCAAGAACCGCACCGAGACCATACGGAGATGCGTCCGTGACCAACACAGTTCTCTTCGGTCGAAATGGGCCAACGTTTCTGCTGAGGTCAGTAGGGACGTACTCTGGGAGAAAGCCTCCTCTTCAGATGACGTCCAGGTGCATGGTACGTCCGGAACGAGCAGACGATTCAGCGGGTGCAGTACTGCAGAAAGTCGGTGAATAAACTTGATATAAAAGTTAATAAGGCCCAAGTAGCTTTGGAGGCTTTTGACGTCCTGCGGTCTCGGAGCAAGAGGACAGCGATCGACATTCTTAGATCTGGGATGCAACCCTTTGCGCGTAATAATATGTCCTAAATACTCCACACGCTCCTTCATAAACTCACAGTTGGCTAGCTACATACGAAGGCCTGAATCCTGAAGGCTACTGAATTAAAATTAACTGTTGGGCTAGTTGGTTAAACATCTTAATAACAAAAGCGCAAAGGACAAGGACAGAACACGAAAAGAACAGGACAAGCGCTTGTCCTGTTCTTTCTGTGTTCTGTCCTTGTCCTTTGCGCTCCTGAAGGCGTCCGAGGACCGGGCACACATTCTTCCTGTTATCTTCGAGACTTGCGCCGGTCACAAGAATGTCATCGAAATAGACCTCAACATGCGGCAGGTCGCCCAGGAGACTATTCATTTTTTCGCTGGAACAAGGCAGGGGCGGACACCACGCCAAATAGAAGCCTTGTAAACGTGAACAGGCCTTTCAGATTGTTGATCGTGACCAATTCTTGTGACTGTGCATCAGCTGGACTTGTTGATAGGCGTTCTTTAAGTCAAGCTTGGTGAACTTCACCCCGTTGCTGAGTTTCGCGAACAGCTCCTCAATCCTAGGAATTGGATACCTTTCGCTGACCGTCACTTTGTGGAGACTTGACCTTCAAGTTGTGGGAATAAAGGAGGGAGGATTACGCACCTCTACGTCTGGGGACCGGTGCTCAAAGGGGAAATCCGATGCCCGTCCCACCGCGCGGCCGACGGCTACCAGCGAGGGCGGTCGCCGCGCCGGGTTCGGCCAACGCCATGCCAACAACGATGATCCCGGTATCCAACAGCGTTTATTGAGTACCAGGGGTCCCCAACAAGACACTGCGGTCAAGCGAGCCGTGGACACTGTGTGCCCGCAGCGCCCACCGACCTGAGAGCCAAAGGGGTAATTGCGAGCGGAGTCATCGCCGGTCGGACGAGCTCACGCCGCTACCCGTCGTCGCAGGAGTTCGGGGCCAGGGCTCTCGGCAGACGGACGTCCACAGGTAGTGGGGACGCCGACTGTCAGAGCCAAGGGAATCGCTAGCGTGGAGTCATCGCCGGTCGGACGAGCTCGTACGCCGCGACTCGACCCGTTGCCCGGAGTCCAATCCAGGACTCCCCGACCACACGGCCGTGACCGTCTACTCGGAGGGCAGGCCCCACTCTCTCTGCCCCGGTCGGTCGTCTCCGAAAACGGGAGACGCGCGGAGGCGCGGAGGAGTGCGAGAGAGTAGGCCAGCATGGTGACGTAGTCTCTCCAACACGATACGGAGCGACCAGGCTCGAAGCCAGACAACTCCGGCCGGAACGTCCGCGGCGTATGCCTTCTCGGGGGAGGGGAACCAGTGGCTCCCACAAAGTCTCCACAAAGGCGTACGCGGCCATCTTGCTTGACCACAGGAACTACGGGTGCAGCACTGCGACGTCTTGACGGGGCGTATGATGCCTTCGCGCTGCATACGCTGCAGTTCCTCTCCTACTCTGTCTTGGAGTGCGAATGGCACTGGTCGCGCTTTAAAAAATTTCGGTCTTGACCCTTCCTTCGGGATGATCTTTGCCGACACACCCTGCATTGTCCCAAGCGCTCCTGAAAAAAAAAAAAAAAACAAAAAAACTTAGCTGAATTGTTCAACTAGGCTTGGGACGGAACTGACCGCATTCACCCCCTCAAGCTTCAAAATAGTAATCTTGAATGCTTCCATCCAGTCTCTGCCCTGCAGTGTCGGACATGTCCCCGCCACCACGAACAACGGCAGTGCCCGCGCCGCAGCACGTTTACTTCTCCACTTAACAGCACGCTCTTTCTGCAGTAATTGATGGTCTGGATGAAAGGTGCTCTTGTAACGCGTTCTGCAGTTCCAGTGACGGCTAACTGCCCAGGGTGTTCGAGGCGGTCGCATTCCTCAGCAACTTGTACGTTTTCGGACCGACGATAATCAGGAACATGTCTACTTTGTTGGCTTCCGGAATAATATTCACTCGTAGAAATGCGTTAAAACTTTCTTCATATGTCTCCTAATCTGACATATTTATTGAAAGGTACTGCTTTTGTTCAATTCAATTCAATTCAATTTTTATTCAAAATTCAATGTAATCACAGATCACACTGCATAAACCATCTGGATCCGTAGCCTATTTGACCAGTCTTGGCTCCATTCTAAATGTACAACAATAAATATTGCGGCGGTTACCTGGCACCCATGCATGTGCCGTACAAACATATTAGTCAGTGAAACATTGTTTCCAAATAAAATGTTTTAAGTGTACTTTTGAACGTTTTGCTTTCCTTTATTGGGATGCATAAGGAATTCCATATTTTTGTTCCAGTTACTGTATCATTCTTTGACCATACACATTACGAGACAATGAAATGTTAAAATTGTTGGCGAAAACATTTCTAGTGACTCTTTCCGATTGTGAGAAAATGCTTGATGGTAGTGGTGTATTTGTTGTCAAAATATTATGCATCATAACCACAGCTTTGTAATCTCGTACCAGGTGAAATGGCAGTATCATTTGTCTTTGAAATAGTGGAACGGAATGAGTACTATATTTTGCGTTGGCTAATATTCTGATTGCTCGCTTTTGAAGTGTCATAATTGGTTGTGTGTAGCTTTGATAGGTAAAACCCGAGGATTCCACACAGTATTGGAGGTGAGTGTGAAAGATGCTAAAGTATATCAGCCTAAACGTTTTACTATCAAAGTATTGACGTGTTTTGACTAGGGTGTATATAGAATATTCTTTTTTTTACACAATTCTTTTATATGCAGCTCTTGGGTAGCATCCTTGGATTAAAGCACGAGTCAAGTATCACTCCGTGATATTTAATACTTTCAACCTTTTGAATATGTTTATTTCCTATTTTAATCTCACTCACCCAGCTGAAATATCTTTAGAGGGCGACAAGAACACAATGTATTTTTTCTTTTGTAAATTAAGAGCTAATTTATTGTCTAGGAACCATCTCTCTATTTGCTTAAGTTCGTGTGTCATTTCAGACTGAATTAATTCTAGCGAGTTTCCAGAGACTAATATAGCAGTATCATCTGCATACATTATCGTTTGCAGTTTGGTCGTAACATTAGGTAGATCATTTATGTAAATAGAGAAAAGGATTGGTCCTAGCACTGAACCTTGCGGGACTCCTGTCAATACAAACTCAATAGTTGAGAAATGCTCCTTTATACCAACGACCTGAGATCGAGACGATGAATAACTCTTAAAGAAGTCAAGTGAAGAGCCTCGAAAGCCATACCTTCGTAATTTCTCTATAAGTATGCCATGATCTACAGTATCAAAAGCTTTTTTTTTTTATGTCTAAGAATAGGCCGACTGCAATTTTATTGCTGTTTAGTGCATTGTTAATGAAGACTAATTGTTAAAACCGCTGTGTCCGTCGATTTGCCTTTTCGAAAACCATGTTGGTTATCAGATAAAATATATTTAGTCAGAAAGCGAATTACCCTTGTGGCTACCAATTTTTTTTTCAAAAAGAGTGTTTATACAGTTTAGGACCGATATTGGTCTGTAGTTTGAAAATTGGTTGACGTCGCCATTCTTATAAATCGGTAACACTCTTGCTAATTTTAGTAGTTCTGGGTAGGTACCACTGTAAAACGCTTGATTGTATATCTATTCCAACGGTATGCTAAGAATATCGATGTTGTCTTTGATTATGTTTACGGAAATATCATCATAACCAGGAGTCTTTTCCCATGGCATCGTTTTTATCATTGACGTAATTTCTTCGCACGTAATGTCTTGATAGCTGAATGTGTTACTAAGAAACTCTGGAAGCTGGTTTGTGAATTGTTTTTTCAAGCGTTTCAGCCAGTTCTTTACCAATATTGCAAAAATATTGATTAAACTTCTCAGTGAGGGTGTTATCATTATGACACCCAGTAGCCTCCAGTTCTGGCAGTACCATAGTTTTTTTTTCTTAGGTTTAATAATAGAATTTATAATTGACAAAACATGAAAAAACAGTAAGGGCGCCGGCGAGATGGTGTGGGTTTACCATTTTGTTAGACCACACTCTAAAAAAAGGGAGTAGTACTCCCTCCCTAAAGGGAGGAAATGCGATGTCCCCTATGTTACTCTCTAAAAAGAGGAAATTTGCCACCCCACGAAAGGGAGGAAATTTCCTCCCCTAAGAAGGGAGGAAAGTTGCCACCTATTTTTGCTCATGGAGAAAACGTTCCTCCCCCAAGAAGGGAAGAAAATCGCCACCTTTTTTTCGCCCAATGAAGGAAACTTTCTCCCCTCGTGTAATTCATATAGCTTCCACCAGATGGCGCTCACAACAGAAAAAAAAAATGTTGCTGAAGCGCCAGTTTTATTGTCCAGTGTCCCCCAAGTCTCGAACGCTGCATGGTGAATACACATACAACACTGAACACACAGAGTACACACAGAATGCACGAAACACAAGCAGACCACCCCACAACAGCAACAGCGCAGCGATGCCGAACCCCCACCCCTCTCTACGTACGCTAAGTTCGCACTCTCTCTATATATGGCAGTGTTATTTTTGAATCCGACTTGGCCGGTGACTGCCGTCATTTGTCGCATAAACACGGAGAGACGGAATAAATATTACTCGTGCTTAATACATTTTTTTTAATTGTCTCTTGGAGTAGCCCCCATCTCTTAATTCAACACCCTGATCAAAGCAAATGTAGATCATTAGGCTAATTAACTAATATTTAATAATTATTTTTTATTAAGTTCGAAGAATCATGTTGGCAATGCAGTGTTGAGATGCAGTACACTGGTGCTGAAATTTGCAACCAAGCTATTGCTTGATTGGTGTGTTCAGTGCCAGTGTAATCTATTTTCAGTTTTGGTGGGGTAATAATGATTTTAATTGTTGCACAAGTATTTCAATTAAGTTTTCAAACAAAAAATATTACTGGTTTCAACAAGGCTCCTTGCAACAGCAGAGAACTTATATTGGGTCATGCTTTATCACCCGTATTAGAGAAATTTAATATTGTTTTAATTTTCTAACCTGGAGCGTTTTTCCTATAAAAAAGGAAGTCCCGGGAGTGATAAGGACACACGAACCATGACTTTGGTATGGCAGCAGACAACTAAAATGAAAATGTCTTTGGTGATATAATGCAACCGCTTGAAAACATCATGGTGCACAAGGCAGAAAGTTAAAAAGCCTGTGTTGAGAGTTTTAGTAGATCGTTTTCCGCCACTCAATAAGCAATCCGTTATGGGTATGACCTCCGCAATATATACCGTATACGGAGCCGCGTTTTCATGTTTTAGCGAACGTTTGCAACCCGTTGCAGAATATAGTGTTACGAGAGCTAACGCAAAGCAACTATTTCGGACACTAAAGCTAAAATAAAAGTTTGTACAACAACTGTTAGTTATCTTCTATTCATGTCGCTATCTAAATAGAACGTTAATTTATTACCGAGTGAGCTTATGTTCATACTTGCTTCTTTTAAAATTACGTCCAGTACATTTGCGACGAGTAGACTTGAAATCCACGTTGTTAACGCCGGGTCAACTTGGTCGTGTACTACAGCCGCGCTCGTATCACGACACGAGAGGAACCGCGCGATAACGTACTAAGTCGGCCGCATAAAATAAAACAAAAGTGCGACGGGGTTTTCTTTCACTTCATTTTTTTTGTGACTGCGTTATTTGATATGTAGCACACAGTAGCAGGAGATGCCGCACAAACTAAAAAAGCGGCGGTGAACCGTCCGCTGTGGTGAATCATCCGTTCCTCCAAGACCGCGGATCCGACCTCCCTCCCCACTTCGCCCCGCAACCAGAATGGAATGTCTGTACTACCCTTTCTTCCAGGTGGACTCTTCCCGAATGAATAGTTGACCTTGTTTCCCGGATCCGTTGCTTCGTTCCTTCGCAGAATCGTCATTTCAGTGTCATTCCTTGTGCGGGGCTATGGTTTTTGAAAAACAAAACAAAAAACGCGTGCTCCCGCAAGCCGGCCGTTGTCCCGATCTTGACGGACTACAGTGTGTGTCGGACGCAGTCGCTCGCCGCAACGCAGTGCTCTTTCCTATTGACTGGATATGCTGTTCTATTTTACACAGATCTGAAATAAACGCCGCACGGATTACATTTCGCTGTATGGTACGTACGCTTTATTTCAAGAGTATATGTTTCTCGCGAAGGTGACGGGGCTAGGAACGTAGAGACGTGTCGACTCGAAGTGAGCAGCGATCTTAGCAACTACGTAATCACGCAAAAAAAAAACAACGTCCATGATTATGACGATTTATTTCTTCTGCACCCTCCTTGTTATTAAAGTTAAAGCAAATAGGCAGGCGAGCTTGGTAAGGATAGATAGACATAGTTTCGTGTCTGTCCGCCTTTTTTTCGTGTTCCCTCGCTCCCGAGTTACTATGTCTACTTGTCATGTAGCAAGTAACGCGACGAAAGTGGTCGTACTTGCCATGCCAGTGATAAGTCGCCACCTGTACTTATCGCAGCCGCAAGGTTTTATCCACCATGAACAAGCGCGATTTTGAAGCGAGCACATACGGCGTGATTCTCGCGAGACACACGCCGCGCTACGCGCCTCGCTTGTTTTTTGTTAAACTAGTGTACCTACGTAGCCCCCGCAGCTTCGCTTTTTCTCTCCTAGCATCGCGCATGGGCAGTAGTGGGATTGCTCAGTGTGACGGTAACCAAGCCTTCAAGTTGCCGTCACCGCCATTGAACATCTTAGCAGCGGCAGCGGCGGTACGACCGCCGCTGCCTTCGAGAACATGGGGGAGAAATTTTCGTCCCATTTTCAAGCGGCACCAGGTGGCGCTGCATCTAAATCGGTGAAATGGAGGAACGGGTGCGATTTCCTCCCTTCCGTTGGCGACACGGAGGAACATCGCTTTTTCCTCCATTTCTCCTCCCCTTTTTTTTAGAGTGCACCTGAGACTGGGTGGAAGAAACACGACGACGTCTCATTCTTTTAAAGAAACATGACGACGTCTCTTTTGAGACGTCGTCGTGTTTCTTTCCCCCAGTCTCAGGTGGTCTAACAAATCAATAAATTATAATTGACCACATTTTTTTTGTATCTTTCCCACATTTCTGTATCATATTACAGTAGTACTTTTTTTTCCTTCGTCGAATGAGACCTGTTACCATATTTCTATATATTTAAATTGGCCAGTATAATATGTATTATTTCTATGTTGCTTCATCTTCCTATACCAATAGTCTTTCATTTTTATTATTTTCAATATTTTATACGTCATCCATGGGCAGATTGGTTTTTTGTAGTAACCCCTTGGTTCAATTGTTGATGATTCAGTTACGTATTGACGGAGTATATTATGAAAACAACGATAGTTTGTGTCCACATCAGTATCAGTCATGCCATTCAAATTTGCTGTGACTAATAATCTCCGGAGAGTCTTATACTTGGATGGAACAGCGCGGATGAACAGTCACACTCACATGCACACAGGAAGCAAACAGACTCGCAGCGCTGACTTTCAACTCAGTTCTATATTTCTTCTTCCTCAAATCTGCAACTTCTTCAGCTTTGCCGTTAATGAGAACAATCTAAATTTTTACACACCAGAGACCAAATAGCCAAATACACATTAAAAATAACTAATAATTAAATAAATATTAAAAACTAAGTTAAAAATTAAAAATTAAATTAAAAAATTTAAAGCGAAAAATTTCTCATCCCTATTGGTGCTTTGATGATATCTCTAGATAATCCAATTCTTTCTTTAACAAAGCTACGGATGATACACTAACACATTATCTGTCCAACCTGGCTATTTTTTCAGCTTCGATAATCTCTCGTGTCAGCTGATTCCCACTTCTGGCTATGACAGTGCAAGTACTCAGGTCCGCTGAACACCCGCAATCCCGGCAATGGATACCTAGATTCCCTGATATCACTCTGGTTATGTTATAATGATGCTCTCGTAACCGGTCATTGAGACACCTCCCGGTCTGCCCGATATACTGTTTTCCGCATGAGAGGGGAATGTCATAAACCACCCCTTCAGAGCATGGAACAAACCGGGAGTGGTGCTTTTTGGTACAACCTAAGGTCCTATCGGAGGAAGAATTGACCTTTTTACATAAACTAGAGAGCTTGCATGGAGCAGAAAATACTACGTTAACGTTTACGCGGTTGCCTATCTTTTTAAGACCATGAGAAATATGGTGAATATAAGGCACAACCGCTGGCCTTTGGTTTCTGTCCCTCTTCTTACATTGGATTAAATTGGGATTTTTGATTTTCTGAAGGAGTTTTTCTGCGACAGATATTAATACGTGATTAGGGTACCCCCTGACAGTAGCCTAGCTATCTGCGCGTCAAAGCTGGTTTTTACAGTATGTGGGCATGACTTTGTGATGGAATTTTTAAGGCATAGGTTGACTACACCCCTCTTAACTAATTTGGAGTGGGCTGATTGATAGTGGAGGAGTGGCTTTTTCCCCCTCGGAGCATATGTCCAACAAGTATGATGAGAAAGGAAACACAGTCTGAGGTCTAAGAACCTTAGGGACTCTTCAACCGGAAGTTCATGGGTTATGTCCAAAGGATCCAAAGAGTTCTTAAATATCGAGAGGACATTGGACACAGAACTTGAAATGTCGTTGCTATCCGGGGCCAAGAAAATCAAAAAATCATCTACGTAGCGGAACACTTTCACAACTTTTGAAGTGTCCAAACGCTTTTGTAGGATGTTGTCCTGATGTGCTAGGTATAGGTCACTAAGACGAGGCGCAATGCAGGATCCAATGCAAACACCTTTCGTTTGTCGGTAGATGTGTCCATCCCAGGTGGTGAAAGTAGATTTCAAGTAGACGGTAAGCAATTCAAGAAAACCGCTCTGGGACATTCCTGAAGCATTTTGGAAGGCTATAATGCCGAAAGAGTCAATGCAGGTTTCAATGCACATTAAAAGTCATTCTTGGGGTATAGCATAATACAAGTCCTTGATGTCAATGGAGAAGGCCTGTAAGTCATTGTTGTTGTGTTCATTTAAGAACCTAATGACTTCATCTGAGTTGTTTAACAAGAAAGGGTCGTCAACTGTCAGCCAGTTTAGCTTAGTATAGTTGAAAGTCAGCGCTGCGAGTCTGTTTGCTTCCTGTGTGCATGTGAGTGTGACTGTTCATCCGCGCTGTTCCATCCAAGCATGAATCACCAACTTGCCCAAGCTTCCACATTATCAAGCTTCATTTCTAGTACATCGGGCTCATTTAAGAGTTCTTCCTTGAATCCTAGCTTCCTTGTCATCCTGATCGCCGTATCAATCTGTCAAGCGCGGACCTACGGTTACTGCGCTCGTGTCAAGCTGTTGCCACCGGAAGTTCTGGCCCTGTTTGGTGGCTTCGCTCCATCGTTGGGCCATGGAAAAAGGATATGCAAGATCCTGCAATCCGAGTGGCACAGACAGACCCGACATTACAAGGAGTGCCTCTACCTTCAATTGTGTGAAAGCGTGAGTCCTCCTATTGGTAGAAGAAGATGGCGTGAGTTTTCGACCACCGCAAAAAGATCAACTGAGACTTTGTGGGGTCTCACGTTGCGCCACCTCCGTTCGATTACTCCTAAAAAAGGGGAATCCTGTCGCAACCCAGTGCACGTGGTAGGAGACGTCGATCTGCCGGAGTATGTGCGTCACGTTCTCAGCCTTGGACCAAAGTTTGCAGTTGAACCAACGAAGTCGGCACCGGAACTCCTCTCTTTGGTAAGGCAAGTGTCCAGGCGGACGCCAGAAGCAGAAAGTGAGCGTTGTATATCTGAAGGCATTGACCTACTCACTAGATACAGACAGCCAGGCTCAACTATGCCAATTAAGAAAGTCGAGACCTACTTGAAAGAAAAGTCGATGTCCATCCTACCGGCAGACAAAGAAGGTGGTTTCGTGATTATGCATAAGGCTACATTTGGAGAAAGAGCCTTAGCTGCGATCGACTCTGTCTTCACCCGCCACGTTGACGTTTCGTTAGTTAGAGTAAAAAGTGAGGCCAAATGTCAGAGGCTCGACTTAAAGAAGCTTTGCTCCACCATCGACCGAAGCAAGAATTTGAGTCTACAGATTATGTTCAGTGCGAAAACACACAAGACTGACTGTCCCTTAAGAGTAATAGTGTCGGAAAGGGGGACCTGGCAGAAGACTGTTGCCCTATTTTTACAAGAGAAGCTAAACTGGCTGACAGTTGACGACCCTTTCTTGTTAAACAACTCAGATGAAGTCATTAGGTTCTTAAATGAACACAACAACAATGACTTACAGGCCTTCTCCATTGACATCAAGAACTTGTATTATGCTATACCCCAAGAATGACTTTTAATGTGCATTGAAACCTGAATTGACTCTTTCGGCATTATAGCCTTCCAAAATGCTTCAAGAATGTCCCAGAGCGGTTTTCTTGAATTGCTTACCGTCTACTTGAAATCTACTTTCACCACGTGGGATGGACACATCTACCGACAAACGAAAGGTGTTTGCATTGGATCCTGCATTGCGCCTCGTCTTAGTGACCTATACCTAGCACATCAGAACAACATCCTACAAAAGCGTTTGGACACTTCAAAAGTTGTGAAAGTGTTCCGCTACGTAGATGATTTTTTGATTTTTTTGGCCCCGGATGGCAACGACATTTCAAGTACTGTGTCCAATGTCCTCTCGATATTTAAGAACTCTTTGGATCCTTTACACATAACCCATGAACTTCCGGTTGAAGAGTCCCTAAGGTTCTTAGAACTCAGACTGTGTTTCCTTTCTCTTCATACTTGTTGGACATATGCTCCGAGGGGGAAAAAGCCACTCCTCCACTATCAATCAGCCCACTCCAAATTAGTTAAGAGGGGTGTAGTCGACCTATGCCTTAAAAATTCCATCACAAAGTTATGCCCACATACTGTAAAAACCAGCTTTGACGCGCAGATAGCTAGGCTACAGTCAGGGGGGTACCCTAATCACGTATTAATATCTGTCGCAGAAAAACTCCTTCAGAAAATCAAAACTCCCAATTTAATCCAATGTAAGAAGAGGGACAGAAACCAAAGGCCAGCGGTTGTGCCTTATATTCACCATATTTCTCATGGTCTTAAAAAGATAGGCAACCGCGTAAACGTTAACGTAGTACTTTCTGCTCCATGCAAGCTCTCTAGTTTATGTAAAAAAGTCAATTCTTCCTCCGATAGGACCTTAGGTTGTACCAAAAAGCACCACTTCCGGTTTAGTTTCATGCTCTGAAGGGGTGGTTTATGCCATTCCCCTCTCATGCGGAAAACAGTATATCGGGCAGACCGGGAGGTCTCTCAATGACCGGTTACGAGAGCATCATTATAACATAACCAGAGTGATATTAGGGAATCTAGGTATCCATTGCCGGGATTGCGGGTGTTCAGCGGACCTGAGTAATTGTACTGTCATAGCCAGAAGTGGGAATCAGCTGACACGAGAGATCATCGAAGCTGAAAAAATAGCCAGGTTGGACAAACAATGTGTTAGTGTATCATCCGTAGCCTTTGTCAAAGAAAGAATTGGATTATCTACATCAAAGCACCAATAGGGATGAGAAATTTTTCGCTTTAAATTCTTAAATTTAATTTTTAATGTTTAACTTAGTTTTTAATATTTATTTAATTATTAGTTATTTTTAATGTGTATTTGGCTATTTGGTCTCTGGTGTGTAAAAATTTAAATTGTTCTCATTAACGGCAAAGGTGAAGAAGTTGCAGATTTGAGGAAGAAGAAATATAGAACTGAGTTGAAAGTCAGCGCGGCGAGTCTGTTTGCTTCCTGTGTGCATGTGAGTGTGACTGTTCATCCGCGCTGTTCCATCCAAGCATGAATCACCAACTTGCCCAAGCTTCCACATTATCAAGAGTCTTATAATTTAGTTGTTTTTTTTATACTACAACTTAACTCGCTATTGAGACTTTGGTGTACTGGTTCCGAGGTCAAAAGAACTATAGGTGAATGGTCAGTCAAATATACATTTAAAACGCCATACATGCTACCTTCTGTGCTAAAGTTATATAAGATATGATCAAGAGCTGAAGCTGAATCAGCACCAAACCTAGTTTGACTGTTTATTAGGTTTGTGAAATTAAATGACTGTAGCAAGAATAAATGTGCATTATGTATTGTCTTTAGTATCTCTATGTTACAATCACCACAAATGATTACATGATCTTTTCGTGCCGTCATTTGTGAAAAAAATATTTTCTAGTTTTTCAAGAAAAGAACATAGGCATGAAACTGGAGCTCGATATACTATTCCGACTATAATGTCCGAAATTTTGACGAAAAGTATTCTCATATTCCTCACTTAATGTACAAGTATATTCACTGCATTTCTTGAATGTTAACCCCGTTTTTATCAATAATGCGACCCCACCACCTCTTGTAGTTGTTGGTCTTGGTAATGATATTAGTTGGTAGCCAGGAAAGTTGAAATACTCGTTACCTTTGAGCCATGTTTCCGATAGGGCTACAACATTGTACTGAAACACATGTTCAGTGAGTAATGCACATAAAGCATTCACATTTTTGTTCAGACTACGTATATTGCAATGCAATAGTGAAAGTAATCAATCTTTATAAACTTTATTAATTTCTTGAATAGAAACCATATGTTATGTCTTGTTTTAGACAACGTTTTCAACCTTATACAATCAGGGCCAGATCGTCTTCGTTCATTATTTGTATCACACCAGCGTTTTCAGCCTTCCGCGTTGGTATTTTTCCCTGGGATACCCACAGAAATTTCCAGTTGTTTCCCTTCTTCTTTTGAGTTGCCTTCCCTAGCAGCACTTTGTTTTCTGGGCACAGATGTTCGTTCACGTAGATTGGTGCCGAGTGTTCAAATCCCAAATCTGACGTTGTCAGTCTGCGCTTTTTCGATGCCGCTAGAACCTTATCACGGATACCGTGGGAGATAAACCTAACAATCACATTACGTCTCGTCTTGTCCTTCGTGAGAACACGGTGGATCACATCTATATCTGAGTCAGCAATCTGAACTCCTATCTTTCTCCCGATCTCAGTGATCATTGTGCTTAGGCGTTCTTCTGGGTTGTGTGGAATTCCTTTAATCTCCAAGTTATTTCTTCGACTGTATTGTTTATTTCCAACAAGAGTACGCTTCATGTCAGTCGAGCTGTTTGATAAGATCCTTGTTTTTTTTTTTTTAATTTGCTGCTGCTCAGTTCTCAGTTCTTTTACTTCTTTGGTTACGTTACCCATCGTTACCTTGAACTCTTCGAAGCCCTTATTCATAAATGTCATTGATTGGGACATTCCTTCCAGCTCTGTTTTGACACTGCTATTCATACTGTCTACTTTCATCGTCAGTTCAGTCAAAAGTTTTGCCAGTTCTTTTATAGTGCTAGGCTGTTTATCCGCCATACTGATTTTGTTGGGCGGCACAAGCTAACACTGCGGAATTCAGAAGGCGATCCACGCAAAAACAAGGCAGTGACGAAATGCAACAGTACCTGCAAAATACGATGCGTAAGTGTGCGTCCGATGCTGAGTTGCCTGGATCGCCCGCCAAAGTGTCGTGGACAGTCGTAGGGCGCCTATTATAGACCAGTGTCCGCGCCAATTCCAGGGCGCCGCCATGTTTATCTACGCTCGCGCCACCATGCGGAAAGAACTGGCAGGCAGGGGGGGGGGGGGGGGGGGGCTGCGTTGGCGGCGTTGCTTTGGGGAGCTGGATGCGGCAGGCTGTCCGAATGCACCGACACATCGTGAAAGATGTCTTCACCAGAAGCCTCCGTGGCCCGTTCTTCAACAGGGAAGATGTCGTGAACATTCGAGAACCAATCTCGATCAAGAAAACGCGGGGAAAACCTTTCTTGTCTTAGATGTTCTCGGTGTCTGCTGACCCTTGACATCCGCGTTTCAGTCCGGGTTCTTTGCGTAGTAAATATTTCGCTACCACTTTCTTGTAGCTCTCAAATGCTTTATTGTTGGCTTCTTGTATACGACATTACATTCGTGGCACGTTTGAGACCGATTTTCGCGATCTACTTGCCTTTTGGCGGCAGCGCGGCTCTGCTGAGCCTAAACCGAAACCGAAACGAAGGTACCGCTCGTAGCTAGCGTACGTACACGACGTAAACGACCTGCCGACTGATCACGGAGAAGTGACCACCCCTGTTGTATCCATCACGCACGTCAAACGTACGCATAGAAAAAAATTGTTGCTACACTGGCACTCACTCTTGAGTTCTAGCTCGGTGTGAAGTTTTTTCTTCCGAGTGCGGCTGCCCATTCTTGCCGAGAAGCTGCAGGGGACGGAAACTTGTGGAAGCCGTAGACGTCGCATCCGCACTCGCTTCTTAGTAAATTTTGTGACGGGCAGTGGGTGTCCAAAAGAACCCTGCGTTTCCTCTGGTTGTTCGTACAACCAACAACGGCACAGTGCCGTCCGGACGAATTGCTCTGATACATTACAGGCCGGTAAACAACACCGACGCCGGCAACGTGCTAGTACTGGGAAAGGTTGCGGTCTATCGCCCCCCCCCCCCCCCCCCACACCCACACACACACGCTGCGAACGTCTGGGTTCGAAACTATTAATTGCCAGTTCTAAAGGATGGTACTTACTCGAAGTGGGAGCTGGAATTCTACGAGGTACCAGGAGACACTTACTATCGGCAACGAAGCAGGGTGCCTGTGGGGGCGGAGTCTAGGAACGCTACTGATTAATATTGTGACAGGCGATCAGTTATGATAACAGACGAAACCTCGACTCGTTTGTTCAGAAGTTCGCGGTATATTTTATTATCCCTCGTTACAGCACACCAAAGATCTTAGGCAGTGAAATTCACATCACGCAGGCTCGTGCGTCGTAGTAAAATGAGCGCAGTCGACGACGAGGTGTAATGAGCTACTAAGCTTCACAAGGAAAATGCGCATGAGAAAGAGTTTTGAGGCAGTCCAAAACACCGATCCAGCAGACGCACGCACGTACGTACACATCGCGACACTGTTAGCGCGAACACGACATCGGCGCATTTTCGCAGTTTACTTCTAAATAGTATTAGCGAGCCCGAAATGGTTTTGCTCGCATTATAGGACTAAATTAGCTCTTTCCGTAGCAATAATAACTTGGATGACATCCCTTGGTTTCAGAGAGAAAAACTGGAAAAACCGGCGATCGCTTGTTCGCGCTAACAGTGTCGCGCTCTGTACGTTTACTCCGGACTCCATGAACCCGACGGCGCAAGATCAAAGAGCACCGCCGCCATCGCCACCCGGTTTTCTCTGCACTTTGCGCGACAACGGCACTGCAATGCAGGGCACTCAACCCCGGCGTTAACAATCCGCGAAATAGATTAATTTCCCACTCTTGAAGCCATTCCAAATGATAAATGAAAATACCTCGGCGTTGTAGAACATCTGACGACACAATGGTGCCGAGCGCTTGCTCGGCATCGTCTTGCTCGTGAAGGCCTGCTTATTTATAGTTGAGACGATGACTCCACATCTTTCGTGCCACTCGTGGTGCTTGCAATAACTTCGAAGGGCAGGGGAATCTTCTCACGAGAACGTTGAAGACACGCAACACCGGAGCCACCAAAGCAATCGTACAAACCGTCGCCATGTTTGCTTTTTCTGCGTCACTCGCGGCGCGGTCAACTCGTCGCGAGATGTTTTATGGCTCGGCTAGATGGAAACCAACAGCGGCAAAGTGGCGTATGGACAAACGGCTTTCACATTACGGGCACTATACTCACATACCGAGGTAAAGAGGACCGATGCCGGCGAAGCGGCAGTCGGCACACCAGCGAAGAAGCCTGCGGCGGGCAGCAGCGGCGCAGGCAAACGCAGCCCCCCCCCCTCCCGTGAGCGCCTGGGTTCGAGATTATTGTTCGCGTTTTCTCCTTGCGGTCGAGGCTAAAAAGAGCACTTCCGGACAAAGGTCTATATTGGGTTGGGCCAGGAAGTCAGGTGTCTTACTATGGCCGGAAGTCGATGTCGTCAAGGGGCGTTTTCTTGGCAGCCCGGGCTGTTTCTTGCGTGACACGTGCCGAAGTCGGAATCCGTGCTGTTATCCAGTCACTGCAAAATACGATGCGTAAGTGTGCCTCCGATGCTGAGTTGCCTGGATCGCCCGCCAAAGTCAATGCCCAATGGTGGCCATCCTGTATGCTTCTCTGTGAATAATCCTTGATCCTTCTTGCCCGCCTGACGGAATCGCCGTCTTAAAGGTGCTGGTAGATGCGTTCACCAGTACGTAGATCCGTTTACCATCTTCGTCGCCAAAAGTTGTTGTGTATTGGAAGTGGGCCGACACGGGAGTGGCAACAACGACTTCGGATTATTGACATGAGGCTTGAACCAACTTCCACGCACGAGCTTCTCCTTTGAGGTCGCCGAAGGCAGTGCATTTTCAAGCCTGCTGGTGGCGTTGCAATTTTTTTGCAGATAGTTGCCGCGTTCGTATGTTTCCTGATCACGGCATCTATTGTTTTGCAACGCGCCAAGTCGTAATCTGCAACAGTGTGGATACCTCGTCGTTGGGCTTGACGTCGTGCGTCACGGAGCTTGAGAAATGTAAGATCCAGTACGGGCCGCGAGATTGGAATCTTAACCTGCCTAGGTGCTCGTTGGAGAAAGTCTGTAGTGCTAACTGTTAAGTCGGCTGCATCATTTTTATTAATTAATGCTGCCATGTATTCGCGATAATAGTCCAAGATGACTACTCTGCATGTTCTCGTGGCAGTTGCGGATGATATCGGATGCAAACGTAAAATGCAGAACGCTGTGTTTGACTCCTTTAGGGAATGTTGGTGCTCCTCTGTTTAGGGTGACAAGGTCCAGGGTTGCGATGGTATATTCTCCAAGAGCCCCCTCCTCTTTTGTTGGTGCGACTATCGCCCCCAATAATATTGTGTTCATTAAACTCTCCTGCTAGCAAAAGTTTACCTTTAGCGTGCTTCTAAATTTGGTACAACATCTTTGTGTCCCATGCGCCTTGAGAGGCGATGTAAATGGCCACTATTGTTGTGTCTTGCTTGACTAACCTCACTCTGACGCCAATGTATTCTGCCGTGTCCGGGCAGAGATCGGAAACGTCCAGAAACCTTTGCGGAACGCTTGACTTCACCAAGATTGAGACACGAGGTCAAGTGTTTGGGACAGTAGCGGTGGTATATATTGTCGAAAACATAGGGGAACAGTTGCACTTCTCCAGCCAGTATGTTACTTTCTTGCAGAGCAATCACGTATTTTGTTTCTTGCTGTAGAATCTGCCGAAGTTCGGGAATCCGAGTGCGTAGGCCCTTCACGTTTAACTGAAGATCTCATGGAAATCTCAGATTGTGGACGCGTGTATGCGGCTTGTTGATGCTTTCCGCGTTTATAATTCTTCCATAAGTGGAAGCATCATATGAAGCAATGATGTGATGGTTCCTGCCCATTGGGCGTCGACAAAAGATGATAGCGGTAGGCCATGCGAGCTGCTTCTTTTCGAAGCGGAATCCAGCTCTCCTATGCACTTTGTTTGGTTTATTGAGAGCCAGAGTTGAATTGCATTGAATCAGGGGTGGCAGCCGTTGATGTCGACGGCCTTTCCTTTACTGTCTTGGGTTCTAAAATTTGAGTTTTGCGGTCATTTGAGGAAGGGGCCCCCTTTCGGGAGCTTCGGATTATCTCTCCTGAAAGCTGCAGCAAAGCCTTGGGCGCTTGGGTTCTGTTTCTTAGATGACTCATCCTTTTTTTTTTTTGGGGGGGGGGGGGGGGGTAGAGGTGCTTTTCATTTTCAGTCGTTTGTTTTGTTTGCCTCCGTTGTGAGACGGCGGACCTTGCGGCGCGAAAGTGTACTTCGCGTTTGCGTGCGTAGTTGCGTGTCTCACTTTCTCTCTGCCATTTTGGGCAGGAAGAGGACGCGGCAGCGTGACCTTGACTGCAGTTCGCGCATTTTTCTTTCAGCAGAACACGTGTCGTTGCACACGAGAATACGTTACCGGTTACGGCGTTATCGGTAACGCGTTACTTTTTCCGTAACGTAGTAATCTACCCGTTACTTTTTCAAAACAGTAACCGGTAACGTACTTACGCTACTTATTTCAAGTAACGTGTAACGTAGTTACGTTACTTGTTACTTCCAAATACTTAACAAAAATTACACTTCATGTTTTTCATGTTTTTAGGCGCCAAGCCATGTAAATGTTTTGAGTTTTTGTGTTTTTCTTTGCTTCTTTCCTCGTAAGTATTTAGGTGAAACCGTAAAAAAAAATAGAGTAATTATGTTCAGTTTCTGCACGAGCATACGGTTTCTTAAAATATTGCGCTTATGCATACCTCTACCGACAAAACAGTAACTTGAACGTGTTAATTCATAATTAAAAAGTAACACAAAAGTAACGTGCTTTACTTCTGATCGGTAATGGCAACGCGTTCCCATTTTTGACGTAACGTAGGTCGCTAAGCGTTACTTTTATTTGCAAGTAACGAGTAACGAAATTCGTTACTTTTTTTCGGTAACGCCTACAACACTGCTCACAAATGGGTAAGCAAAGAGACGTTGTCTTGTGACAGGCGAACGCAGTGAATCTCAACGTAATCTTTGCAGTGGTATGAACGAAAATTATGTGTGTGCTTATGCTCCAAACGTTCTTTTTGCTGCTTCAGAATGGACTTCTGGGTGCTCCATATAAGGTGCTCCAAAATGACCCGGACCAATCATATCTCTGCATTTTATTCTAAGTCGACCCGTACATGCGCACTAAGGAGAGCATTGCAATTTTTCCCCATAAATAGTAACGTAACTTCCTCGTTTGCTATAAGACGATTAGTACTGTTTGCAGAGCAGCAGCTGGAGTGTGGGTTCTTAAAGAAGTATTGTTCATCAAAGGGTCAGAAGGAATTAGCCGGCAAAGATTACGGTAAAAAAAAAATGGCGTCGTTTGCCTTCTTGTTTTCGGAGCGTTCTTATTTTATTAGTTGCAATGCTCAGTTTTTTTCGTCTCTCGAATGGAGACGAACAACTTCTGTTCGGTAAAAGCATATTTGAAGTAATACTAATGGCGCCAGCACGGGCCAGAACGGCGAGGTCCCAGAGAGTAGCGAGTTAGCTGGTGTCCATCCCAGCGCGAGTGATGTCCATCGCGGAGTGGCGCTTAAGAGCCCGTGCCGTCGTGATGGACGGCTGTCGCTGACCCCCGGATGAGTGGCCTCCCCGCTGGTCATCCCCGCAAATGGTCCGGGGGTCAAGCGGCCGCTCTGTCATGCCGCTGTCACGGCCCGGGACATTACGAGGAGGATAACACCGCGTCACAGGGGGTGCTTTAAGGGGGATGCGTTTGTGGCGTTTTCTGCGAGATAGGTGGTAGGCAGTTCATACTACAAATACAAACGCCTTAATATTTGAGAGATGACTGGTTTAAAGGGAAACTAAAGTAAATGCTTAGTTTTCTGATGAAGATGATATTTGTTGGCTGGTTTCCTTCCATAGCTGCTGATACTTCTGCGTCCAAGATGAGCTTCAGGCGTCGGAAGGTAATGAAACATGCAAACAAAAAGCTAATCAGATGTTAGAGTTCAGACAGCGATGCCTTGGTCTGCCGCAGTATGGTGGTAGTGTTACTCGCTGTAAGTTTGAAATTTATCCAGTGCAGTACGACTGCTAACCCGGAGTCTCTTTTTAGCGTGCGCCACGTAGTAAAGTGATGCACAACCGCACGCCTTAACGATGCTTATCATCATCATTTATTTTCCATGTGGGCCCGTGGGGCATTATACAAGGGGTTGGCAATAAAACAGAACGCAAAACAGTAAACACAAATGTAAACTGTAAGCTAGTTAGCAATATATAAGTTAGAAAAATAGAGGGTAATAGATTCAACAAGTCTATAGTAAAATCATTTATAGGAACAATATTGTGAGGCAGTGAGTTACAAACAACGATAGCCAGAAGATAGTGTGGAAGTCTGCTGAGAGACAGTTGATGATCGAATTGAACGTAATTTATATGGGTGACCTCAACGAAGGAAAATAGGTCGGGAGGTGATAGTAAAGATTCTCTAATACCCTAGTTACACTAGCGCACTTAACTGTAATTAAGCCAACGACAGCTGACTCAATCGCGATTGGCCGGAGTTACACGGTGGCGGTAACTGTCATTGAGCCGCTAACGATCACTGAGTTCAATTTAGCTTGCCTACCTCAGTTATAGGGAGTATTCACTGGACGCCATATTTGTGGGTACTGTTTAGAGCGCATGCTCAGAACAAGCTCACATCAATAGGCTGCTAAGACCGGCACTCTTGATGGTGCGAAATGCATGTTTCAAAAGAACTGTAGAAGCTCGCCGCAGCACGCGCTCAGCATTCGTGCACACAGCTATGGCCGCCAGTGAATACTCCCTATACCCTATTTCACATTTATGATGTACCGCAGGAAACGCTACAAGCGCGAGCTCCTTGCTCTAGGGCACGTATCGACGGCACAAGCTCTCGTGCCAAGGCTATGAGTTCGCGCTTCTAGCCTTCGCTGCGGTAAAACAAAGGTTAAATAGAGTAGAACTGACGGGGGTTCGCCCCAACTGAGCTAAAGATGGCGGCGTCTGCCGCATCGCCGCCCATGGCCAGCGCCAGCGAAGCACTTCATATTGCGGAAGATTGGAGGAGGTATCTAGAAAGTATCGTAGCAACAAATGTGGTCGGAAGAGGTATGATTCGGGGCCAGAGCTGCCTCTAGAATGATCATGGCACGTCGCGGAAGTCAAAGCTCGGCGAGGGCGGCCATTTTAATGTCGGTGCCGATAAGATTTTCGTTGTGCCTCTCTTGCTTGAATTCGTGTGAAATGTTCTGATCGACGTTTCTTCACACTAAAAATAAAGTAAAAAAATATATTTTTAAAGTTTTTATATTGATTGTAAAGTGTGTACGTAATTCATTTGCGTCGCTATTTAAAACAAAAAGACAGTGCGACATCAGTTTGGTTTAGTTTCGCTTTCAACTGTGCTGTGACGCGCATCTCAACTGGGGTTGTAAGTCCTATGTACCTTGTAACACCGGACGACTTATTTGAGCTCAATGAGAGTTGAGAGATGTCAACGATCGTTGACTTAATGACAGTTTAGAGCGCTAGTGTAACTGGGTTATAAGGTGGGTATTGTGATAGAAAATTCGATGAAGGACAGAGAGAGGCGTGACACTTGGTGCCGAAGGGAACGTGAATGAAGGTTACCCGATTGGCGTAATCCTTATAGGCTGGTATATGTTTAGTAGTCGTTATAAATCAAACGAAAGGCTCAATTTTGAACGGAGTCTAGATTATTTGTGAGGTATGGCTGCCATGAAGACCATGATATAGTATACAAAGTGTTTTGTTTTTAAACTTAACAGATTTGTTTAAAAAGAGTCGTGAAAGCTACACTTATGCGGTTTGTGCGGGTGAGTTATACGGCCAGGGGGACATAGTGCAGGGGGCTAATCGTAACGACCAGTCGGCTCATTAGGTAAATTGTGTTAATTATATTTTAATTAGTAAAAGTATAACATATGGTTCCAAGTAGGAACTTGCTGAACGTCATCGAAAACCACTAAATCAACTCTTTCTAGAAAGATATAAAGCAGGAGCAGCATTTTACGGCGTTCTGTAAGAACACTGAATTGGAACGCGTTTCTAGGTTTGGGTTTCTTATCGGAGCGCATCTCTGCGCTCGCGTTCCTGCTCCCCAGTGGCCGAGACGCGCAACACAGGTGCGCCATACTTCCCTCCATCCTACGGGGGCGCGATGCGGTAGCTTCGCTCCGCGAATACCGGGGAGCAGTACCGCGGGCGCAAAGATACGCTCTGATAAGAAATCGAAACATAGAAACGCATCCAATCTTAGGGTTTGTTCAGAACGCCGTAAAATGCTGCCCCTGCCTTTAAATATTTAAAAAGTTACTTAACAAATTATTTATTTGTTAATTAAAAATTAACAGTTAGACGACTGATCTTTACGTTTGGCCTCCTGCACTATGTCCCCCTGCCACTGTTGGCGGTAACGCATTACAAGTCACGGCGTTACCGGTAACGCGTTACTTTTTCCGGTAACGTAGTAACGTACTCGTTCCATTTTCAAACAGTATCGGGTAACGTACTTGCGTCACCTTTCAAGACGACCTTCTAGTAGCAAGCAAGACGCAGGAAGATCACATCGAGCATCTTCGCCTTCTTCTCACACGCTTAACAGACAATGGTCTCGTCATTAACCCTGCAAAATGCTCATTCCGCGTCTCCGAATCAACATTTTTGGGGCACCACCTTAGTAGTTCCGGAGTAAAACCACTGCCTGACAAGGTTGAGGCGATTGTCAATTTCCCGAGACCAACCACCATCAAACAGCTGCGAGCATTTCTCGGCCTGATCAACTTCTTTAGACGGTTCCTCCCTCAATGCGCCACAACAACCCAACCGCTTGCCGATATCTTGTCTACAAAGCACAATCCGAAACAAGAGATCGCATGCATTTGAGACAATCAAAACTGATCTATCCAATGCTACAATGCTCCACTACCCAGTGCCTAACGCCCCAACACGCATCGTGACTGATGCGTCCAAGGAAGGGGTCGGTGCGGTCCTACAGCAACAGGTTGAGCAACACTGGCAACCCCTCTCGTTTTTCTAAAAAAAATTACGTCCAACCGAACAGAAATACAGCGCGTTTGGGCGAGAGCTCCTAGCTATTTACCTAGCCATCAAGCATTTTAGGTACTTTCTTGAGGGTCGCATTTTTCACATATTAACCGACCACAAACCTCTGACTTTTGCTTTAACATCTGGCAGAGATGGTTATTCACCACGTGAAATTAGACAAATGGCTTTCATTGTAGAATTTACGGCAGATGTGCGACACGTGAAGGGATCCAACAACCCAGCGGCCGACGCTTTATCCCGTGTCAGTATACAGTCCGCTGAGACAAACCTCTTGCATCACATCGATTTTCGTCGCCTCGCCGAATCACAAAAACACGATGAAGAACTTCGACATCTACGCTCTGGAAGTACAGCCCTTAAACTCGAAGACGTCCGAATTCCCGGATGTAACGAAGTAGTGACCTCTGACGTCTCCACTGGCACGCCTCGACCATTCCTCACTAACGAATTCCGTCGTCCTGTTTACGACTCACTTCATTCGCTGGCTCATCCAGGTATTCGTGCAACTCAACGATTGGTCACATCGCGTTTTGTCTGGCCGAAAATGAACACCGACGTACGCGAATGGGCAAGAACGTGCCACAAGTGCCAGACAACTAAAATCCAGAGACATACAATAGCACCAGTCTCCCGTTTCAAACCTCCGGATGCCAGATTCTCCCATGTCCACATCGACATTGTTGGTCCCCTACCTCCATCACATGGATTTGTATATATTCTAACCTGTATAGACCGATTCACCCATTGGCCTGAGGCAACGCCTTTAACAGACATAACTGCGGAATCAGTTGCTTCGGCTTTCGTAACATCGTGGGTGTCGCGTTTTGGTGTGCCAGACACTGTAACAACCAACAGAGGCCGTCAATTTGAGTCCCAACTGTTTGCTGAACTTCTGCGCCTCTTCGGAGTATCCCGAATTCGCACGACCGCGTATCATCCCGCTGCCAACGGAATGGTCGAAAGATTTCATCGACAGCTGAAGACATCACTCAAAGCGCGGATTAAATCAGGGGGTCTGGTTTGAGGCACTGCCTCTTGTTATGCTTGGCCTCCGCACGGTCTACAAGGCTGACCTTACGGGAACACCCGCGGAATTCACTTACGGCACGACACTCCGCCTCCCCGGTGAGTTTTTTCACAACACTATAACCGATGCCGTTCCCGACGCACGATATTACGTTGTCCGACTCAAACAAACCATGAGGGAGTTAGCTCCGCCACCGACCCGACTTCCACCTAACAACAATATTTTTGTCAGTTCTGATTTGACGAAGTGCACACACGTATTCGTTCGACGTGACGCAGTACGAAAACCCTTGGACGCGCCGTATGATATCCCGTACCCCGTCCTTCGACGTTACCCCAAGACCTTCCAAGTCGACTTTGGTGCAAGAAAATATTTCGTATCCATTAACAGACTCAAGCCCGCACATACTGCGCAACTCAACAGCTCCTCAACAAGACACCTCAAGTCTGCACTTCCGATTCGCAGTCCACTTAAGTGCAAGACATCCACTTCACGTCATGTGCGCTTCAAAAACCATGCCTTCGACATCTAGGAGGGGGAGTATTGTAGGAACACCGGACACCGAGAAAGAAGAAGCAGAAGCTTGACGAGACACAGCTCGTGGAAGAGCCTCTTCGATCGATTCACCGTGCACCCTCGGTAGCCTTTGGTAGATGTATATATGTAAATAAAAATGAGGGGTAAAGGCTTACCCCTCAGTAGTTTCTAGCAAGTCGGGCCTGATTTGGAGCGCACGTTCTTTTATTCTACCCTTGGATATGCGCGTGACGACAACCTTACATGCGCCAAGTTTTCAGTGTTATACCTTTCTACTCGAGCGATGCTAAAATGGCTTAAGTTAGTGGAGTCCCGTTTTTAGAGCTCATGATCACCACTGGGGGCTGTTTCGCGGCCTGTGGTTGTCCCCGAGATGCTCGCCTATTCAAACCAATGTATGGCCAAACTCTCCCAACACATGGCTCTGTATGAGCCTCACGCCCCCTGACAAACCTCACGCTTTGCGTTCCTTACAAGTGCTGCGAACCATTGGTGCTCACTCGTGCAAGACAGTTGCCACGAGCGAGTGCTCCACTGTCATTTACTTCCAAAAGCCGCTCGTTTCAGTGTTGCCGAGATTTGCTTTCAAGGGCTGCACGGAGCACGTGCCTCGTGCATTGGCGCATCGGATGCACAAAAAGAGCTTCGTTCGAAAACGGTGCTTTTCCGTTGACGTGGGAGCGGTTTCGGTAGGATCGTTATCCGCTTGTATTTGCTCGCGTGCAGGCGACAGAGAAGAGCCGTTTTCTAACGACGCTCCTTATAGGAAGCTTGCCAACTGATAGATCTATGAACGCTATATAAAGTGGCACCACACTGAAAGAGAGAGAAAAAAAGAAAGACGCTTACAAATCTTTGTAACGCGAAATTAGAGCGCAGCTCTTGAGGAGGAGGAGGGAAGGGTACGGAGAAGAGGGTATGCCCCTCCCCCTCCTCCGTACAATTCAGATTGGTTCGTAGGTCACGTGACGTCAGTCTTTCCGCTAAATCTAGCGGAGAAACTGAATTTGTTCATGGGTGACTTGACACGAAGTCAAGTGACGTCGTTTTCCCCGCTAAATTTAGTGGGAAAATCGACGTCACGTGATCTCAACACTAATTCAATTTCCCACTAAATTTAGCTGGGCGGTTACGCCGACGGCGACGCCGACACCGCGAAACCCGGAAATGGGCGCTTAAGAGCTGCGCTTTGAACACATTGAGGCATCTTTACTCGAACAAAATATTGACGCTTCACGGCGCGGTTTGCAAAAGCCAAACAGTAAAAAATATATATATATATTAGAAAGAGCAAGAATTATACAAGACCTAAGAAATATCAAAGCCGTAGTGTTGTTACATAGCGCAGGCCAGCGCAGGAACGCAGGGCAATAAAATTAACACGTGTGCTGCGTCAGTGTTCGAATGTCTTCAATTCGTGAGTAGGGAAACCCCAGCGGAAGCTCGTTACGGTAGCTGGCGTTGGTTTTTACGTCCTTCTCTCTCACTGTGAGGAATACTTGCGTCCTTGCTCTAAAAGCAGACCTTATATTGCCATGTTGCTTTTGCATCTGGTAGCCAAAGTGGACGTTGGAAACAAATGTAGACAATTTCAAGCTGGAAGTCTCTGCAAAACACATTCCTTTTTTTTCTCTCTCTACCTCTTGACCATTTCATAAAAGGGCTTCTACCCGATGCCATTTTCCGTGTTATACTTGTGCACAACTTTCTGTAGTTACGCAGTCAAAGCTGTGGGCACGCATGCGCTTGAACATCTTGAGCGCCCATCAAAGCTGTGCACGCGCACTCTAGAACTTCTGAAATGCCAAAGAAAGTTGTCCGCGAGTATTGTGGGTATGCCGCGCGCAATGTACGTTTTCTGTAGCTACAAAATTGCGCGTGCCGATGTGTGAATATTGCAGGCAAAGCTACGATTTCGTAAACATTGCAGTAGTGTAGCAGTGGTGTGTACTAGCGAGGTCCGCGACCAAAAACGTCGCGGTGGTCGGCTTTTCACGATTGGCCAAATCACGGGCATAATAACTTTGTCAGAATGTCACCTTCGACGCTGCTGGTTTAAAAACGCGATGGCTCCTAGCTTCTACAGTGCTTTTTAAACACACCATCTTACTTGTCGCATCTGATGGGAAGTAGCCAGGGTCAGTACTCATGATGACACGGGGAAGCGGATCCTTGTCGTGACGTCACGAATCGACATCCTAAGAGGGCGCCACAAGAACATCACGGAGTTGGATCCTGGGAGAATAGCGCCATTGCCTTCCCTGACTGATTGCAGGACACAAAGTTATATTAACATACAGACGACCGAACCCTCGCAAGGATATTCGCTGATCAGTCCCTATTGCTTTGGCAATCGCCATTTCGGTCTTTTCCGATTTTCGAAGTTTCGATAGGGTTGATCTGAACCAGCCGCGCAAAGATCGCTATAGGAAGTATTCACTGGCGGCCATAGCTGTGTGCGCGACTGCTGAGCGCGTGCTGAAGGCTAGCTTCCAGGGTTCTTTTGCAACGTGCATTCCACACCGTCCAAATGACCGGTCTTAGCAGCCTATTAATGGGGGCTCGTTCTGAGCATGCGCTATAGACAGCACCCACAAATATGGCGCCCAGTGAATACTCCTTATAGGAGCGTCATCGTAGTGAAAGCGTTCCTCGCCAATATGAACACCTGTGGCACTGCGTATGCAAGCAATTCATCAATCATGTTTATCTAAAGAGATCTCCTATAATAGTATTGTTCCGAAAGGCAGAAATTTATTTTTTAGTGCCGCCAAGCAACGGCACTTCATGTGGTAAAGGTACGAAGATGCGTTCTTGTTTAGATGGTGTGTGAATAACTAAATCTCCGTATACAGGAAATGTCACTATAAAGAACATGGCACCCCGATCTTGAATCAGCTCACCAAGAATAGAGAAGTCAAGGAAAAACTGGTCACACCATGAACCAAAATGGCAGCCATACAGGGAGCTTGGTGCAACTTTTTCAGGATCTAGTTAATGCGCAACTTATAAAACAGAACTATAGGCCTGTAGATCCCAAGGTTAGAACAGTGCCACTAAAGTGCTAAATAAGGAAGTTTTAGAGAAAAGAGGGCCGGTATTTTCAGCCAGGGTAAATAAATTATGCATCGCAGAAAGCTCAAACTCAGTGAGAATGTGACGCTAGCGAACGTTACGTAAAAAAAAAGAAAAAAAAAAGATTGAGAAACACGAATTTTGTTGAGTCGACGTCTACCTAAGCCTAATGTCGTCAAAACAAGAACTGGCATTGCGAACGCTTGTAGGATTTATATCAATGTAAGACACTTGCAAGAAAACAAATTCTTTTCTTTCTTGCTGATAATTGTTTTTTTTTTTTTTTTTTTTTTTTTACTGAAATAGGTGCTACGGGAGCTCAAAGTATTACTTCTTGTTTTGGCGATAATAAACTTAGGTAGACGTCGACTCAAAAAAAAAAAAAAAAAAATTCGTCTTTCTCGATTATTTTTTGATCCAAATAACATCATGTTCTCAAATTTCCGCGTTCTTTCTAACCGCTATCACGTTCTCACAGCGTTCAAGCTTTCTGCGATGCATAGTTTATTTACCCGGGTGGGAAAAACGCTGTTCTCTTTTCTCAAAAACTAAAGCGTGCCCCAGGAAAAAAAAAAAAAATACAGTGTTGTTTTTTAAACGCAAAAATAAGCTATGCATCACCGAACTCTCATCCTCCGACCTAATGTGGCGCTAGAGGTCCGAACCAGATGCAAAAGTTCTTGCACTAACCGATATCTTGTGTAAGAGTTATGAGTGATTTTCCGTAACTTTCAATTGGAATATGGGGCCCATTTTCGCCTGTCTTCAGTAACTAGCGCCATAGAGCTCCATCTATTCGAGAGCTCGGTCTGCCGCTATTTTCCCAATGAAAATTTCAGAATATCATTTATTTTCAATAAGGTAAGTGTTAGGGCTGAAACCAACAGAGATACGCGAACGGATAGAAGACGACAAAATAAAACACACATTCGTCTGCATTAGATTTTTTTTATCAAACAGAAAAGTTTGTTTCTCAATGCGAACTGAAACGGCATTATCGTTCATATATTTCCTTAATACCCTTATTCATCGCGGTTATCCTGCTCGTTGCCAACCTCTCCTATAGCTTTCTGGGTGTTTTTGTATTCTCCACACCTCCTTGGAGGGGGTTAGCAAACCAGTACTCAGACGAAGAGCATGCCGATATAGGACATAAAAAGTGCACAACTGCCGAATTTTTTTTGAAATTTTACTAGCCGTGTTTTTAGTTCTAAAAAATCAGACTTGGACGTAGTTCAACTACTCTACTCAAACTACTGTAGTTTAACTACTTTTCCGAGTAACTTGGTAACTTTCAATTACAACTTCATTTGGGTAATTAGTAGTTTACTTTAACTACATTTTTCAGGTAACTTCTACTCAAATTACTAACTACTTTCGAAATCGCCGGCAGATGAAGCGGCCTTCCCGAACAAGGGGCCCCCTCGCAGCCGTAGAAAATGCATCACAGGCGTCCTTGGGCCAAGGTGGCGATGAGCAGCCAAAACATAACACCGACGCGCACGAACGCAGGAAGAGATGCTTAACAAGCCTTTGTCGGGTATTGACCTAATCCGGTAATGCACGCAGGTGCCGCGCCTTCAGCTGCAACCGTGCAAGCAAAGACGGGGGCACTCCGAAGGTTGTTGTTTTCATGTTGCCTGCCCTTTGTGAGTTCTGACTCAGGCGGTTTGGGGGTTCTACAGGAGGCGCCACTGGCATGACCTCGGAGTTGGGCGCCTGTTCCCATCGTCGCCTCGTCGTCAGCGAATACTCGCTTGCACAGCCGGACTCCACCGCACAGAAACGCAGACACGGATAATCCGTTCATGGGAGCACATTCCCGCTTCCAGCTGCAACTGTACGAGCGTCAATGCTTGTTCACGTAATCCTTCGAGCCCTTCCGACCTTCCACGACAGGGAGATCTCCTCTTTGTTGAAAACGATTTACTTGTCAGGCGTGTCAGGCGCGTCAGGATACCGTAGTCGCCGGCGAGGGTTGCGAGTCACCCTTGGGAGTTCCTTTTATTGGACCCGGCGTGAGCGGCGAAGTATACTTCGTTTTATGTTCTGCTAAATAAAAAAAAAAAACTTTTTTTTCGGTAGCGTAGCACTAGCACTGCAACGATACGCGCAGTCGTCCGAATGATCTCATCGTCGTGGCGTGAGACTTGAACCCTTGACGGTCAGGTGCACTCGCTCAGCGTATACTCTCCGAACGTCGTGGGAATAAAGAGGGGCCAATCATAACAATCTCAACTTGCCGAAGAAAAAGACAAAAGGAGGAGAGTTTGTTATACAACCCCCCAAACGAGGCAAACCTCACATGTTTCGTCATGGACACCTAAGATGCCAACACTCGCTTACCCGATCCTGCACAGCCTGCTTCTCAAACTCAACGCTGCCGTTCCATCCAGCGCGTCGGTGGAACGTCTTTTTAGCTGAGCTGGGGACGTCGTTAGTAGGAAAAGGCGAAAACTCTCCTATCAATAACTTCGAAAGTAAATTGCTTCGGCGAGTGAATAAACTATTTTAGTGAAAACTCAAGTAATAAAATGACTGCATTTTTTTCAGGCTCGCAGTGTTTTTCACGAATCAAAACTGCTGTTCATTTTGCTACCACAAAAATATAAAAAAGTAACTTCGAAAGTAACTTCAAAGTAACTCGCTACTTTTTTACAGTAGTTAGTAATTTACTCAATTACTATTACAAATGTGTAATTTCTACTCTACTCCAATTACTTTTGGCGTCGATACTCAGTAACTTAACTTAACTACCTTTTTTGAGTAATTTGTACATGTCTGTAAAAAATAGACATAAATTGTTTTGCAAGACGACGTTCGCGTGCCCGGTTTCATGTACGTTTATGTTTGGAATTCAAACTTGGTGAGGCGTGCCAAATGTCCTGGCCCAAACGGCCGCACCGCCGCACCCTGAACTTTCGATAATTTCGAGCGTGGTTGGAACTTTGAATGTAGTCGGAAATCAGAGCTCATTTTGGCACCTCACGCCACCTGTTGACCGCTTCCGGCAGCGGCGGACGAAGGGTGAAGAAGATCTAGCTCGAGATTGGCGGCGAAGAGCCCGTGGCCCGAGCTCACCGCGAGCGCCCGATCTGCATGTGCAGCTGCGAGCACGCAACTCGTGTGTTCAGGAAAAATAGACCCTTTCCGAAATTCAGTGCCATCTGGTGGTTCGTAAAGCAGTTTAGGTTTTGCCATATCAATGGCGGATATGAACTTGTATCGGCACCGTCACTTTCGCAAGTCAAGGGCACGCGAGGAATGGACCTCTTGGCGAATATGTGCTGCCACCTAGACACGCGAATCGGTTCGAGACTAGGTGACTGGAAAACAACGCGCGCCCAAGGCCTCTCCCACCCGTTCCACACCCAAAACGTCAGCTACATCCTGTTCACCCATTGAGGCGATGTGACCGAGATACGGCTCCCCCAAGCTCACCTTTTTCCCCATCGTGCGTAATCTTCCGCCCCGAGGTCGACACAACGAAACCGCTCAAAGGCGAGAAATGCAAGATGGCGGATTGTTTGGAACTAGATACTCTCGAACCCAGGCGCATCAAATACTCCGCGCATGCGCACCGCGTATTTCTACAAAAGGTCCATTGTTTAGTGTGAGTTCTTTCTCGATCACTTTCAGTTCGATGATGACCAGGAACCTGCATTCTGAACAAAGCTCCAACCTACTCAGATGCCTCGAGAAAATTCTATACACCGAATTGCTTTAAAGCCGATTGTGTGCCGCCCACAGATTGACTGAATCTGAGTTATTAGAAATAAACGCTTACGTAGCTCTTGTGTTCCCTTCCTACGTCGCGTCGTACTGACCCCCCCAATGTACAGGCCTCGCATCATCCGCTTAGGAGCATCTTCAACGTCTTCCCTTATCAGTCACTAGAAGGCCGCCATTGGTATGGCACAGATGCCGTTCCATAGATGATGATAGTGATCAAAGTGGCCAGACTGAATTTCGGAAAGGGTCATAGCGGTTCAATCCCCCTTGAAACTGAAAATCTCAAATCCCAGCACGATGGCGAACAAAACAGAGCCGGCGAGGTTGGCAAGCTGGAACCTTAAAACATGTTAGTTTGTTTATCTTGGAGTAAAGACAAATGAATTCCCTTTCGTCGTCGCTATCATATATAGTTCAATATTTGCACCTTTCGTTTTGTCTGAACATGGCGGGCAGCATTGAATAGCTTATTTATAGGCACTAGGTGTTTTGGAGAATTTACTCGTGACCCAGTGACGCGCTTCTCGCATTTCTTTTTTGCAACACTAACTGTGATTCACTGCAAGAACAAGGTAAAAAGCGCGAGGAAATATTTGAGACAGGAATCCTCTGCGTCAGGGACAAAATCAGCGCCACTTTTCCTGATTTCCTCAACCTCGAATTTCAGCCACCCTTCAAAAGATGGCGCATGTGTGCGTCGTCTGCTACAACATAAGTTCTTTTCTAATATTTAGGACAATCAGTATGTTTTAAAAAATTACAATAATAGACAGCGATTTTAATTAGAACGTGAAAAGCTCTAATTGAATAGCTGTCCTCTTCTCTGAAACCGATTTCTTGCGTACAGAGTCGAGCTCCAAAATAGTCCCATCATTTAATATTATTTTAAACAAATCTGAACATGAATACAATCAAATCAGCCTTACAGTGAACCAGCCCAATTCTTCTAGCATAAAACAAATGAGATCAGATGTTAGAAACGCTATCTGAGAAAACCGAAATCGAATGAAGGGAATTCTTTGAAATTTTATCACAATTAAGTGGTGTTTACAAGAAAACTGCTGGCGTTGCACTTCTCATAGTTTTTATGCCGAGTTCCTATGTTTACCAGGAGCATGCCCTTTAATGTCGTTGCTGCGTTGTGATGGGAAACTGAGTTACGACACTTCAAAATCAAACAAAAAACAAGGCTCTCTTTGAATAAATATTTAAAACAAACTTTGAGTGAGCTTATTAAGAGATACACGTATACACAGAACCAGACGAGTCCTTCATCTATTCAATAAAAAACAAGAACGAGTCTTGGATGCATTACAAGTCTAGAAATTTGGAGTGCATAGAAAAATAATCAAATATGGCACTTTTTGTTTTATTATTGTGCGTTAAGTTTTGAAAAATGCATATCCCATTCTGCACTAAAAGAGTGATGATGAATTGGAAATTATTAAACAACGGTGGCAAAAGCAAGGCCCGCACGAGCCTGTCTCGGGGGCGTGGCTATGTCGGCGATACCCGAGAGGCGCGCGTAGCGTTTGAGAAGCGCGTGATATCGACATTAGTTCGCTTGCGCGGCTTCAAAAGCACGTGGGGCCAAAAGTATTTTTGGCCCCACGTGCAGACCTCTTCATTATCACCTGGGAAGACCCCACGTCAAATATTACAACGATGTTCTGCCTAAATGTTTCTTGAAGCAATCATATTTAAGCGTCTACCTTTTTTGCTATTTCCACGTCTCTTGGGGTTCGGGCAAGCCAGCGGGCACGGAGAGAGTAACTAAATATCAGTGCGTCATATTTTAAACGGACGACGCGGAAACCTCCTCCACCGACGAGGGCGAGCCACGGTACCGAAAGCGCGCAAAATGTGACGTCTTTGGTCCTGGGTTTACTACTGGTGAGAGCCGCTAAAAGGTTCTTTTTAGTGGAAATACAAAATATAAGTGGCGCGAACCGTTTCAAAGATTTATAAAAGTAGTTTTTTTTTTTTCAGTATTTTAGATCAGAAAAGAAACGAATGCAGTTTATAAAGTGCGGAAACAAGAAATGACCCGTCGACATACCCGCCACCAAGCGGTGGAAAAAACGCCGCATACTACAAACGGGGTAGTGGGATCAGGCGCCGACACGGAAAGGTCCCGGATGTACGCGGCAGCGCTGCGGTCGTATGAACAGGAGGTTCCAACTTCCGACCGGCTCCGAGCGTTCCGAAGGCCTTCGGCGAGAAGCTTTGTCTTTGCGGTTTGGCCGTTGGGCGGTATGGCAGCGCGAAGTGGCTCCCATTCTGAACTGATCTTTACCCCATGTTTGCTGTTGTTTGTGGCCGATTGAAGTGTCATGCCAAATTAGTGTTTAATTGAGCAGCAAATGCAATGAGAGCCGCTCTGGCTGCCCGCTGCATACAGCCTATCCAGAACATGCTTTAGTGGCGCCCTCTTGAGCCGTCGACACGGAGTGCGGCAGCCGTGACCGCTCGCAGAGCTCACTACCTATCCTCTATACTTCGTTTCAGCTTCGGTCCGAGCGCGGCCGATGTAATGAGCCGAAGGGCCAATCAAACAGCGAAGAGGCACAACGTCATGGCGTGCTCTCTGCAGTTGATAGGACCAGTGGGTATTCGCCGTCCCTCTGTGCGTGCTCCTACGCCGGATAGTCCTATCAAGCGCAGAGAGCACGCCATGACGTTGTGCTTTTTACGCTGTTTGATTGGCCCTTCGGTTCATACCATCGTCCGCGCTCGGTCCGAAGGTGAAACGAAGTATAGTTCACGGCCGCTCAAGCAACCAAGGACGTCATGAGGGAGGTTATTTTTTGCTTGTTTTTGTAATTTTAATTTGCCTTTAACTTTTAAAATAAAGTGAATTTCGAGAAAAGAAAAGTTTCACCAAGTTGCTACGTTAAGTGCGCTCAGGTTCGGTGCAAATTAAAAACCAGTAAAAAAGTCCTTGCAGGGCCCCTTTAAAGGGATACTGAACCAAAGATTTTAGTGTCCATAATAAGTGGCGCACGTTCTTTCCACGAGCCAGCAGCCGCCGGTGTGCGCGAGCACACGCAACGAAAATGACGTCAAAGACCTCCATTCGCGCTTAAGAGGACAGTGAAATGCATGGGCTTCGGGCCAAAAGAGAATAAATACAGGCTTTTCATCTCTACAAGTGAAAGCTACGTGCTTGTTAGACCAATTAATCACTTACCTTTTACACCAGACACCACTGTGTAGATGAAAAACTTGTCTTTATTCTCCTTTGGCCCGAAGCCCGTACATTTCACTGTCATCTTAACCGCGAATGGAGGTCTTTGACGTCATTTTTGTTGCGTGTGCTCGCGCACACCGGCGGCTGCTGGCTCGTGGAAAGGACGTGCGCCACTCAGTTGGGAAACTGCCATAGAGACTGCCTTCAAAAAGTGTCTCCGATCTGTCCTCCAGCACCGAGCTAATGACGAACACAACGCCACCATTTTTCCCGCAGCGGCCATTCGAGGAACCGCACGTCACTTCTATTTTGGCTTTAATCGGCCATTTACTCGCCGAAGCAGATACAGCGGAAGATGTAAAGGGGTGTCCAAACAGGACACTACAAAACGCACGACTCCGACAAATCGTGAAAATTGAAGCGGACGCCTCAAGCTTCAATTTTCACTACTGGGATGAGTTGAGCTAGTTGGTTTTGATACATTATGGATGGAACCAGCTGAACAATAAAGGAAAGAGAGACAGAAAAGACACCCTATCGCTGGACTACCACCTATTTTAATAGTTGGTAGTCCAGCGAGAGGGTGTCTTTTCTGTCTCTCTTTCCTTTATTGTTCAGCTGGTTCCACCCATAATGTTTCAATTTTCACGATTTGTCGGAGTCGTGCGTTTTGTAGTGTCCTGTTTGGACACCCCTTTACAGGGGTGCCACCCCCGTCTCTCCAGCGGACGTGCCGCGTCTTGCTACCGAAGTATTAAAATGCACCGGACGCGCCACCTGAAAGCACCGCTGAGGCATGGTTGTATAAAAACAATATTAATTGTGCCACAAAACCTTGCAAACTAAAGATTTTAAAAACATCACGCGCCCTTCATTTTGTACTAAACTCCAATAAATTTCATACAAAAAGAGTCTTTTCTGCTTGTTTTTTTCGCAAAAAAAGGCTTTTTAAAAGCTCAAGGTGACCACAGTACAGACAAATGACAAAGAGTGGCGCTGTTGTGCATTTAGCTCGGTCTCGGTGGACGCCAGCGGCCCAGGTTTCGATGGTGAGTTTCCCAACTGAGTGTTTTATGGCGAATTCCCTTGGTCGTTTTGGAGCCCGCCGGGATCGACTTTTCTGGAGCGAGCCTATTTCACTGGGCGATCGGGATCGAGACGGACGTGTTCCACAGGTCGTTTTGGATTAGCTCCCGCTCCAGATCTCGATCTGGATCCGATGGCGAATTCCACTGGGCGTTTTGGAGCGCGCCGGGATCATTTGACCAGATCCGGAGTGGAGCGCGGTCGATTCGAAGACGTTTTCGCAATCCCGGCGCAAACACGTGTTCGACGCACGAGCGGCAAAGATGGCTCACTGGTCGTTTTGGAGCGCGCCGGGATCGACTTTTCTGGAGCGAGCCTATTTCACTGGGCGATCGGGATCGAGACGGACGTGTTCCACTGGTCGTTAGGGATTAGCTCCCGCTCCAGATCTCGATCTGGATCCGAGAAAAGTCGCTCCCCCGATTTCGGCGGATTCAACCGGAAGCCAGCCGGGCCAGCCCTCGGCGCACACACGTGACTTCCTTTCTCGCGGGCATCTCGCCTGGGGTGCTATGTTGCGCTTTTTGGACTCCCAGGAGACTTGGAAGAGGGAAGTGACGTCAACGACTAGAGAAACGCAGATTGGATGTTGACAAAAGAAAACAAAATCAACATCCAATCTGCATTTGCTGCGTTGTTGACGTCACTTGCTTACCCCTTGGCTCGACAGCCGGTTCGTTTTCAAGGAAGGAGAGGAGAAGAGAAGGTTTTGCCGCGCTACGGGCATTCCGGCAATCTTTGCTATTAGCCCCGTGCGCGACCGAAAGCGTCGCTGTGGTCGGCCTTCCACGATTGGCCGAACGCTGACTATGACGTCGGAAAGGGGATTTATCATCGGCGGAAATAAGAGGAATGAAAGAACTTTAATTTTGACAGTGTTGGCAGTGTTCCTTTGAGAGCGCAATGATTTCAAGCTTCCACCATGCTAATAACAAACACCATCGAACTTGTTGTTTGCAAGGTAATGACGTCACAAGGGGGAACCACAGGAGGGCGCCACCAAAACATCTCGCCGCTAATAGACCCTTTTCATGTTTACAAACATGAACTGCCTCCTGCGTCCCAAGCAACTTCCGGTCGCTCCGTCTTTGAAAGAATGTCGAGCTTGCCTATGTCGCCAGTGCTAGAAAGCATAAACGCTACACGCACATCAAAGTTGGAGATTTAACGAGGGCCCTCGGCTGGTCAATTTAAGGTCTTGGAGGAGGCAAGTTGGTTTACAAGAGTATTCGAAAATATTTATCATATCTGGGGGTTCTGCGTTCTTTTGGCGTTCACCTGGAGAATTGGTGGTTAAACGTTTCATCAACATTACAAACAGCGGTGTTAGGGTGGGCTTTGTTCATACTTTTTATGAACCGGAAGTTCTCTGGGACGTCAAAGACTAGAACAACTCCTGGTGGCGTTTGCCATGAAAAGGGTCTATACGCTCCTGAGCCATTCCTGCCGCTCGTGCGTCGAACACGTGTAAGCACCGCGATTGCGAAAACGTTGATGCTTGGAACTTGGAAACAGCTGCTACCAGACACCTGATTTGTTTTAAAGGGGTAGGGAAACGAAATTTCAGCGCTCATTTTCTTGCTTGAATGTGTTGCATGTTGCACCCTAACCTCAAAAACACCAGTCTTCCGTTGAAAGGCACAAGAAAACTAATTTTAAAGCTAAATAAACGATCTTCTAATGTGCACCTGGTGGATGCATGCGGAGCCTATTTGGGAGGTAGTCTAGCAACGTTGTGGAATCTGCTACGTAGTCGTGACGTAGCAGATTCCTCTGGAGCAGCGCCGCTCTTTGGAAGTACGCTCAACTGTTTAAAGTCACCTCGGCCTGAACGTGTTTGCCCCTTTTCGAATGAATGCGAAAGCTTGATAATGTGGATGCTTGGGCAAGTTGGTAATTCATGCTTGGATGGAACAGCGCGGATGAACAGTCACACTCACATGCACACAAGAAGCAAACAGACTCGCAGCGCTGACTTTCAACTCAGTTCTATATTTCTTCTTCCTCAAATCTTCTTCTTCACCTTTGCCGTTAATGAGAACAATTTAAATTGTTACACACCAGAGACCAAATAGCCAATACACATTAAAAATAACTAATAATTAAATAAATCATGCAAAGACAACTAAAGAAAATAATACTAAAAAATTAAAAATTAAAAATTAAATGTAAAAAATAATAAAGCGAAAAATTTCTCATCACTCTTGGTGCTTTGATGATATCTCTAGATAAACCAATAGAACCCTTTCAAAAGTCAGAGTCACCTTGTGGCAGTCCCATGAGCTCCAATATTGCCGCTCTAATGGCGGGGATAGAAGATCATGCTCGGCTAAATCAAGCACCCTCCATTTCGTGAGTCGAAGGTGACGTAAGGGGACCAACACCTTTTCCCCTTTCTGCTCTATGCTTTCAAAAACGTTCGCATTTTCTGGTGCGGAGAAGCTGTGTAGTGCCGCCATTAAAGCGTCGGGTTTGGCTCTGCACAGGGTGGGTAGACTGACTTTCGGGAAGGGTCTATTCCTTCTTTGACAAAGCTACGGATGATACACTAACACATTGTTTGTCCAACCTGGCTTTGTCGAAGAAGCTTTGTCAAAGAAGGAATTGGTTTATCTAGAGATATCATCAAAGCACCAATAGTGATGAGAAATTTTTCGCTTTATTATTTTTTTAAATTTAATTTTTAATTTTTAATTTTTTTGTATTATTTTCTTTAGTTGTCTTTGCATGATTTATTTAATTATTAGTTATTTTTAATGTGTATTGGCTATTTGGTCTCTGGTGTGTAAAAATTTAAATAGTTCTCATTAACGGCAAAGGTGAAGAAGTTGAAGATTTGAGGAAGAAGAAATATAGAACTGAGTTGAAAGTCAGCGCTGCGAGTCTGTTTGCTTCTTGTGTGCATGTGAGTGTGACTGTTCATCCGGGCTGTTCCATCCAAAAATGCGAAAGCGCGAAAGTCAACCAGACGCCATGATGGACTCGTTGAGGCACGTCGCGGGGTTGCTCGTGTGACTTTGCTGTACACTTCAAAGCCGCTCACACGACAGGTGAAACGCCCGTCACCCCGCGGGCACTTCCAACGGCTCGGTTGTAACGCGCTGACGGTATTGACACCACTACAACGCTGACAACGCCACCAGCGGCAAAGCTCATAACCAAGCCTGTCTTGCCACGTCACGGATGCGGGGAGTCTTTTTTGTTGTTTTTGTTTGCGCCGGATATCCCATGACGCATCGCGCCCTCCGCTCGCTTCTCTTCGAGCGCTCACTCGAGTGCACCGTTTGGAACGAAAAATATAGCCAATCGTTCAAAATACAAACGTGCGATTATGAATTACGGTTATTATCCGTCATGCTTGACCCATTTCCGAATGAAATTTGAATATTTCAATTTTTGCTTCCGTACCCCTTTAAATATACCCAGGACGTTTTGGGGGAATGAATCGATCACATAGCAGGCGGTAGACAAGTAGACAGCGTTGAAAAATATTTATTCCACCGATTGTTATGAAGGCCGATGGTGTCGGTGTCGCAGTTTCGAAGCACTGTCAGTTCAGCTCAACACCAGGTTACAAAAGACGCTTGGGGGTACTGCCGGTGCTAACGCAATTTTACAGTACAAATGGGAATTGCATGAAAGAACCGGACAGAAACACTTCATACGGTGGCGTAAATCCCGAACATATATCAGCGATGTCACCTTCCTCGGTTAGGGCTATCTGCTTTGTCAGCGAATGAAGAACATTTCGATAAAATAAAGAGCGGAAAATACTCCCCGTGTCAAGTTTTCTAATCACAGTCACTGGTTGATGTCGTACCGTGGTAATTCCCGGCCCTTCGACCGCACTAGCAGTTTGTAGAGTCACATTTCTAGCGATTCCGCGCCCCACACGAACGAAGGTAAACAATCAAGATGGCGGAGTGTTCCCCGTGTTGTCCTCGCCGTCAGCGCGGTGTGACAGGGTTGTCAGACAATAAATCGGGCAACACGGTTGCCGGGCGGTAGCAACATGTTGCCCGACTGTTGTTGTTGCCGCGATGTGACAGGGTCGCCGGCAACACGACTTCCCTGTGTTCCCGGATAGAGTTGTCCAACTGTTCCCTCAGTGTGACAGGGCCTTTACCCCTCGGCTCGACAGCCGGTTCGTTTTCCAGGAAGGAGAAGAGAAGGTTTTGCCGCGCTACGGGCATTCCGGAAATCTTTGCTATACCTGTTTTCACCTCAAGAACCGAGTAAAACTAGGATCATGTGACGGGCTAGTTGGTTATACATTACAAAATTAAAAGTAGCGCTAAAGACGAGGACAAGTAGAAGACACAGACACGGACAAAACAAAAACAAATTAGTCGTTAGTTGTTTATACAGCAGGAGTTTAGTCTGCCAGAACATGGCGACATTGTTACCCACTGTAGATGAGCAATTTAGCCAGTGCAGTGCAACTGCTAGCCTGGGGTCTTTAACGTGCACCACGCAGTAGTGGTGCACGACCGCACGCCGGTACGATGCTCATCCAGATCGAAACGGGCAGGGGTGGGGATTGAACCAGACACGGACAGGCGCTTACTCACAACTGATATTTAGTGAAGAATGAAAGGAAGATAAAGCAGAAGTGCAAAGACTTGTCCTCGTCTTAAGCGCTACTTTAAATTTTGTAACGTAGTGAAACAAGTCCGGCTCCTTGCGGAGCATTACTAATTTCTCCCTTTATGTTGATACTTAGGATATGTGTAGGTCAATTTTAGATTAGATATATGTTTTCTTATCAAGGCGTACACGTTGTAAACGCCAAAAGCACCGCTTTCTCCTCCGACAAGCAAATCTCGTAAGAACTACTTCGCGCCGCGTATGAACAATGCGCACAATTTCCTTTTTTCTTGAGGTGAAAACGCCGCTCGTGCGTCGAACACGTGTTAAGCCTGGTTCAGACAGTTGCGTTCACTGATCTCTATAACAATGGACTTTTTGTAGAAATATAGGTGCGCATGCGCGGAGTACTTCATGCGCCTGGGTTCGAGAGTATCTAGTTCCAAACAATCCGCCATCTTGCATTTCTCGCCTTTGAGCGGTTTCGTTGTGTCGACCTCGGGGCGGAAGATTACGCACGATGGGGACAAAGGTGAGCTTGGGGGAGCCGTATCTAGGTCGCATCGCCTCAATGGGTGAACAGGATGTAGCTGACGTTTTGGGTGTGGAACGGGTGGGAGAGGCCTTGGGCGCGCGTTGTTTTCCAGTCACCTAGTCTCGAACCGATTCGCGTGTCTAGGTGGCAGCACATATTCGCCAAGAGGTCCATTGCTGGATCGCGCTTCCCCGCTTCAAGCCCATTGCACGATTGAAGCCACCGGTCGGCCATCTTACCGGTTCCGCGGAAGCGTTGTCAAGGCGGCGGTTGTCTCTGTTGTCACGTGACCTACACACGGTAACCATGGTAACTGTCTAGGCTTGACAGCGCTAGAGCATATCTCGTAAGATGGCCGACGGTGGCTTCATTTTCGGTGCTGGGAAGCGCGATCCAGCAATTGTCATTGAGATCAGTGGTTGCGTTTGACTGCGTTTGACTGCGTTGCGGCTGCGAGAAACCAAAACATCCTAGCTGCTTATATCTCGTGCCAAGATGATTCCTTGAATTGGATTCCACGCTTTATACGAAGCACAGATGTTCCGGTGACTCGCTTTCTGTTCTCGACGCAACACAGTCAAACGCACTCAAACGCAAGTGTCTGAACCGGCCTTTAGCGCCGCGATTGCGAAAACGTCTTCGAAACGACCGCGGCGGCCGCGGAAAAGGGATTCCCGGGCAGTTGAATGACGGGAAGGCATCCGCCGATCCCGGAGCAGCGGTCATGTTCCACTGGGGATCCGTAGGCGGCGCGACCCCGTTAGGATCGTGTGCTCCATTCCGGATCTGGTCAACTGATCCCAGCGCGCTCCAAAATGACCAGTGGAATTCGCCTTTAGTAACGTTGGCTGCGCTGTGCCGCCATGATCTTCACAAGGGTTGCACATTTCACGTGCCTCGTGCATGGACGCACTTTGCGCTACTTTTACGGGCACAGTGGCAGCGGAAGGATGCAGCCTTTCGGATGCCCGTCGAACGAACGCTATCTGATTCCTCGCGCCGCGCGTTCAGCCCCGCCATGTCCTCACCTAAAGGCTGAACTCCATGGAACGAATTATGTGACGAATAACTGGCGAACGCCGCCCGACGGCACACTGTAAACTTTTTTACACCCTTAAAGGTGTAATGGTACTGAAAACACCCTTCTAGCACCCTCATTTTCAACATGAAGGGTGTTAGAAGGGTGTCCCATACGACTAAAACACCCTATTTACACCTTTACATAATGAAAGGGTGTAAGAAGGGTGTTAGGAGGGTGCAAGAAAGGGGTTAAAGTATGAGGGTACACCCCATGATGCCGCCAGGGGTGTAAGGGTGTTTGAAGTTTGGTTGTTGAAAACAACCCTATTGAAAAAAACAGTATGATTCTGAACCCGGCATACCCGAATTTGAACTGGGCAAAATGGAAATCGAACTGATTAAACTGGCGATATAGGAAAACAAACTGGCCGAATTGGAAAATTAACGAGCCAAACTGGCACATAAACCTGCCAAACAGGCAGCCGAACTTGCCAAACAGGAAGCCAAACTTGCCAAACAGGAAGCCAAACTTGCCAAACAGGAAGCCAAACTTGCCAAACAGGAAGCCAAACTTGCCAAACAGGAAGCCAAACTTGCCAAACAGGCAACCGAACTTAAAGGGGCGATGCAACGATTTTTGTATTTTGCGCAAATACCGGTTAGAACGGATCCCTGACGTTAATGATCTGTGAAATACTCGTTCGTTTTTCACCCCACGCAATAGAAGGCCTAGTAAAAAATTAAAGAAAATCGAGCAGCGTTCACCCCCTCAACTCGCAGCCAGAACAAGCGGCCACGTGATCTGGAGCCGAATATATGCCGCCAATGTTGATCATAGCCATGCGCTGGGGTTGGCAAGGCACAGGACACGCGCTGAGTTTCAGTCATTGTTATGGTTCGGCTGTTGTCGTCATTGCAGCGATTGGACACGGGCCACTACCCGAATGCTTCTCGAGCGATCAATTATCACGAGCCCAAATCGAGTGTCCACGCCATGCTCGGGTCCAATCTATGAGCCGCATTCAAATATCGTCACTGGGCGGTACTGCTACCGCCCAGCTACGTCATCAGGTTTTGCGAAGGAGAGATTGAATGAAAACACTCGGTTTTGTCCTCGAAATTACAGCGCAACAAAGGAGTTTCTTGGTCAGTGGCGTTGCGTGCGAGTATCCTTGAGTGCCACTAGTGCCAGTAAGCTCCTGTAAAGTGAAAAACATCCCAATTGAATATCGTTGCACCGCCCCTTTAAGAAACAGGAAGTCAAACTTGCCAAACAGGCAACCGAACTTGAGAAACAGGAAGTCAAACTTGCCAAACAGGCAACCGAACTTGCTAAAGAGGGAGCCAAACTTGCCAAACAGGCAACCGAACTTGGTAAACAGGAACCCAAACTTGCGAAACAGGCAACCGAACTTGCTAAACATTAAACAAAACTTTTCAAACAGGCAACCGAACTTGACAAACAGGCAGCCGAACTTGAAAAACAGACAACCTAACTTGCCAAACAGGCTAAACTGAGAGCTAGACAAATGAAAGTCATAGCGGAACTGGTCCTACTGGCATTCAAACTGTTCAAAATGATGACTGAAGAGAAGAAAAAAAAAGAAAAATATTTTTTTAATAATTGTTTTTAAGGTTAGGTGGCGCAAACTACCCCTTTAGCGAAAACGAGCGTAATAAAATTATACTCGACATACTTCTAGTATACTATAAGGCAGGAAGTGTGATAGAATATTACAAAAAGTATATGGCACATGGGAGCCGTTCTATGATCCAAGTATACTTGCCAAGTATGTTTAGATCACAAAACTAGTAGCGTACTCCAAGTACGCTCTAAGCAACCGTAGACACTTCAAGTATAATTTAGGCGCGCCATTAGTATTATTTAGGATTATAGAAGTAGCGCACTCCCGATAAACACGGAAGCGTCTTCAACGCACCTTCAAAGCGTGCGGCATCTATACACTCGTAATCTGGTTCCACTACGGTTCCAGTTAAGTTCCGCATAAGGCTGGCGTTCCACTAATTTTGACCAAGTCCCATGGCAAATTTTTAGATATCATACGGTTTTAAGTGGACGCTTGTTTTTTTCTTTCTATAATTGATTTCTTTTTTAGATGGACCACGTGCATTTAGAGCAGGCTGATCACCTGTACCGTCTAAATTGTTTCCAGTTACTAAAAACTTGTTCCACTAAAACTCTTCGCAGTCTTTTTTTTTAAATTAATATGCGACTTTGTTCCACTTATGTAGTGAGTTGCGGAGAAACACCCCAGAAAGGAAGGGAGCGTTCGTTTTGCAAAATTAAGTTTTTCTAGTGAAAATTGCATAAGTTTTATGTCGCCTGCTATACGGGCGCAAATCGTTGTCATACCACATTAAAAAAAAAAAAAAAAAATTATTTGGTTGTAGCAGAATTTGAACTGTAGATACTGTAATTGAACGGATCCTATTGGTAATCAAACTGCTGAAATGTAAACAATCAAGGCGTCGAACTTCTTGAAGTACGTTCGAAGCGCGATATTTAGAAGAGCAACAGATGTTCGCCGATTGGCAGTGGTGTGGCCGATTGGCATCTGTCTGGAATCACGACCATCAATAATAGAGCTCAATCAATCAATAAACTAGTGTTTACTGCATAGTTAAGGAAGGACTACTGGACTTCGCGCTGGCATATTTCAATAAAAATAATAATAAGTCTTCTTGCTGGCGTAGTTCAATAGAACGCGCAAACACAGATGCTTGCTCGCGCGCAGACATGCGCACATACACGAGCGCACACACACATGCACTCGCGCAAACGCACGCACGCACGCACAAGCACAGACGCACGCACACAGAAGCACGCGGACGCATCCACACGCGCACACGAACCCGGGCGCATGCGCGCACACACACGCACGGATGCAAATACGACGAACGAAGCGTTGGTTGAAATAGTTTCGGTTTCGGTTTTTACACTTCAAAAGAAAACCTAAAGTTTAAATAAAACACGAGATAGACTAAATCTTCGTTATTTTTTTTACAAACTTATTATAGTGACATTATTATTAGTAATATAATATTATTTTGCTTCGTTTAGTTAAAAGAAGAAGAAACTTTTGAAGATTGCGGAAGACCATCGCTATCGCAATCAGCTCCCGTTTGGACGTTTGGCTGTCGTTGGGGCTCCAGAGGCTTCGAAAATCGCTTCCTTTATTTCGTTTTAGCCGTTTTAGCAGGTATTTTAGATATCTTCCTTACGAATATCATGTTCAAGAATGCCCAGCGATGACTGAGAGCTGAGAGACGCTGCGTCTTACCATCGCCCGTAAGTTGCGGACGCTGCTGCAAGCGCCGGTGAGTAACTTTCTTTTGTTTCTGCAAAGTGCGCCGCTGTTTCGAACTTTGTCGTGTACCATGTGCTTGTTAAGCTATGTTTGATTCTAACAATGCTTCTGGCCCATGTTATTTCGTTATTTGAAGAGCATACCTTCTTCAAAACCTATGGCTCGCTCCGCAGAGCGAGACAGATTCTCGTGTGGCGGAACTGAGCCTGTTCTTAGCGCCGTCCGACGACGTTCGTCCGACGACGCTTTTGCGGAGCGTTCAAGTGCAGTCTGACGGAAGTTTAAGCAGTCACAGGTCATGCTAGTTCTGAAGGGTTGTCCCAACAGCCGCCCGCCACCGATTCGTTTCGTTAAGCGGGAGCGAGAAAAACGTTACAAGAGCGAGCAGCATGATTTCTTGCCAATGCTTACGCCTGTGCCGTAGAGACGCGCGGTCTTTCGCGTATGCCGAAGCGACACGCTTTCGAAGTTTACCATTGTGTGATGCAAATAAAGTGAGTTTGGATGTCACGTTTTTCAGTGGCGGCGAAAGCCGCTACAAAACGAGTACCTGGAAAGGCGAAAACATAAAAAAAATGCGAAAAGAACCTGGATATTCGATGGAGTTGAAATACCACCAACGTACCGACTCGCCCAGTCATTCTTTCTGTCAAAGGATAATAGGCAATAATAATAAATTAAATAAATGCCAACTTTTAATTTGTTACAAATTTGTAAAGCTCTATTGCTTTTATGATATCAGGCAATGTGTAAATGTATAGGATAGTTCATAGCAACAATTTATGTCCCACCAATTATATTGTACATTTTTCTCGAAATGCTCGAAGTTGTATAAAAAATTGCTCATCATAAATTAAGCCGCACCACTGAATGTACAATAGCGTGTGACTTTTATGTGTGTTGTCAGCAAAAGAAAAAGATGCATTCAAAAAGGGTCAATTATTGTGTTTCCCCTCTGTTAGAGCTCCTGTCGAATATACGCAAAACGTGGGTGTCCGCGTCTAAAAAAGTGGAACTGACATTTCCCGCAGGGCTGGCAGGCCTGACTCAGTTTGGCTGGCAGCTTGCAGCCTATGGGAACCTGGGGAACTACCACGAGAGCGAGAGTGTTGCCCACCCTGCACTTCCTCAACGATGGCATCATAAGAAAGGGGGGAGCTGCCGGCAAAGTGAATGCAATGGCAGGTGGGTCGTTCCAATGAACCTCTATACAGATGACACCAAACAAAAAATCGTAAGAAAATTTATTATTAAAAACAGAATGCGTATCGCACGGACAAGGAGGAGGAGATGAACACAGCGCTTGTTGTGTTTGTATCCTGTTTCCATATTCTTCAGAATTGTTTTTTAATAATTGGCTACCAACTGGTCCAATCATCAGCACTAGCCAACAAAAGTATGCTGCTATTTTTTTACTCTGCATTGACACCGTCCTTACAGTTGAATGCTACAGTGATGAACAAACAAACAAAAAAACAGGGGTGCAAGGCAGGCAGGCAGCCAGGATCTTGATTCGGTGGCGCCAATCACGAACTGCCGTATGGGGGATGGGTAGAGCTCCGTGTTTTCAGAGTTTATTTTTCGTGAGATTCGGGGAGTGTTTTTTGGAGTTTATTTTTTAGCAAAAATTCGGTGTTTATCGAAGGTTATTTTTCGTGAATCCCCAATTCTCCAAAATTCGGAGATTAATTTTGCAGTGTTTCCTATTAAAAATAATAAATAATAACCGGATGCAAACATATGCCAGATAAAAAATAAAATACACTTGTATCAATTAGGATTTCTCCAGTTGAATATGGCATTGGTGTCATTGCCAATACTAATGTGTCCCGCGACAAAAGTTGCACACATGTGTGGCTACAATAAAATTCAATACCTTAAAATTAATGAACTGCCGGAGGTAGCCGCAAGGAAGCTCGTAGTCATCCCATCAATCTATCCCGGAGCCATGCGAGGTGGAGTGCTTAAGGATGTAATAGAGACGTTTCAACTGCCCCTCTTCCGTATTCTATACAATCTCTATGGTCCATAGCTTTCACTGTTACCCCCAGAAACATACCCTCTCCTTTCTCTAAATCCCGAATCCCATGGCCCAAACTGGAAACCAAAAGAGTGGCTTTGGTCGTGACACGGATGGTACAATGACCTGTTTCCCTGAACCAACCTTGATGAGACAAGCCGTAAGACCTCTTTTGACAACGGTTCGAGGCTTGAAAGATAATTATGGTGTCATTTTCCCAGAACCATTAATCCTGTGTTGCTCAAACTGTAAAAAAAGAAAAAAAATCTTTTTTTTTTTTTTTTTTTTTTGGGGGGGTGGCAGGGCACATAACAATTCGGAGTGTATTGGATTAATCCGAATTGACAAAAATTTTACCGGCGGGCGTTTTTCAGATTTTTTCGGATTTATCCGAAGACCCTAAGAATGGGGGAGAGGAGGCCCCAGCAAAATGGAAGACTTCGGGAAGGGGGGAGGGGATGACTTTCAACTGGAAAGTTTTCAGGCATTCTAAGGATATTGTTGGTTCTGCACAGCCAGGAGCCTGGTTTAAATGATAGAAATTAATCAATAGATCTCCACCTTTTCCGTGTGCTCTAGCATCAGCCCCGTTCCTTGTTCTTGTGTCAGTGGCAGCTCCATTCCTTGCTTCTCCCACCCCCGCAGCGGCACCCCCTCTGCCTCAGCACCTTTCTCCTGCCCCCGCAACTGTCCTCCCTCTGAATCAACACAACATCCCACCCCCGCAGCGGGTCCCCCTTCTGGATCGCCCTGCTCCCACCCCTGCAGCAGCACATCCTCTGGACCAACACCATGCTCCACCAGCAGCCCTACTGGCCCTGGAAATCTTGGTAAACCGAGCCATCAAAGACTAATGAATTGAACTGATATCAGTGTTTGTTTTCTCATAGAAAGCAGTTAGGTAGGCTGTCATCCAAACTTCTCGTGTCGTGGGAAATGCTAATTTGGGACACAAGCATACACATTAAAATATTGCCCTCAACTAGTTCCACTTTGAAGTAAAACTAAAAAGCGCTAATGTTGTGTTTGCACTAACAGTATTGTGCAGTGTACACATTGCGACACTGTTAGCACAAACACGACATCGGCACATTTTCACATTTTACTTCTAAATAGTATTAGCCAGCACGAAATTTTATCGCTTACAATATAGAACTAAATGAGCTCTTTCCGTAGCTATAACAACTTGGATGACATCCCTTGGTTTCCAAGACAAAAACTGGAAAAAACGGCGATCGCTTGTTTGCGCTCTGTACATAAAAAGCAAACAGATTTCGTGTGTTTCTATTGTGATGGGCTTATTAAGTGGCTTTGTCATCTGAAACTTCTAACAATAACTAGCATTTACTCCCTTGTATTAAAACAAAAACAAGCGTCTTCAGAACAGTCTTTAGTGTCACTTTACCCAAAAGCGACCGAGGAGCAGCATGCACATCACCAACACACGTGGGAAGCCAGCACTTGCGATTAGCTGTCGAGCACCGTGTGTAGTTTGGCCAGGTTGTGTTGTGTATGATTATACTTCTGAAATTTTTCGGATGCCTAGAGCTCTAAAATGAGCTATCACCAAAAGCAATCTCAGAAACCTCCTTTAGTGCCCCTCTAACTTCATAGCTGCAGAATATTGTCCCCACATACAGTATATAGTCCTTTCCAACGTGGAGTTGGTCGTAATCCCAAAATTTTAAGTTGAATGGACTTCGCCTTGAACAGGCTATAATTTTGCTTTACGACAAGTACTTGTGAATCCCTAGTGTGTTTCTGCAAATTCTGTCTGAAAGAAAGTTGTCGATTTCATCTCACCAATGCACACACTTTATATTTCATGGACAGCACACCAGCCGAATGCAGCAGTCCAGGGAGCACTGCCACCTCTCTTTGAAGTAAGGCAAAGGAATGTAAGTGACTGGTTTACTTTTTTTTTTTTCTTTTACATTGTCCTTGTAACTGATTCTTTTAAAGAATCAACTGCTACTTAAGGCTGAACTGCAATTTTGATCCACGGATTGTGTGTCGCGTGACGCTGTGTCACCGATCCCTGCCACTCGTGCTTTGTCCCCGGGCGGAGGGGATCGAAATAGGCGAACTCTTTTTTTCTCTAATAACCAACATCAAAAGTGTTTAGTCCGGCAACAACAGGAGTTGGATAAACATAGTTGCCAATTGCCACTCGGCTTTCTTAAATAGAAGGCGTTGTGGCAGAGTGAAATGGTCAGTGCATCACCACGTTTTGTCCTGCAGTCTTTTTTTTTTTGGGGGGGGGGGGGGGGGGGGGGGGAGTGTATACAGTTTTGTAGGTATCTGGTTTCAAAGTTTAGTTTTAGTACTTGTGGCAAAACTAAATTCATCAGCTCCAGCGGTACTTAGTGCATCTGCTAAGGAAATGCCTTGCAATGATCATCATAGGTACTAAATAATGTAAATGTAAATAACATAAAATATTAACTTGTGTGCGAAGAACAGGCAAGTGTTTAAAGATTTGCGAATAGTGAAGGATATTTTTGTCACGGAAATGCTTTCCTGGATTCATGACTTAAATTTATCCGAAGGGAAAGTTTTGATTCAAGGTACCTCTTCTGTTAAAATCATTTGACATGCTTGTTCTGGTTTCTGTATCCAGTCATTTTCACTTCTGCTTCAAAATGAGTAAGACCAAACAATGTTTTATAACAATATGCGAGTAATGTGCATTGAGCTACATACCGGTGCTGCTACACACGCAGTTCTTGAATGGTGCAAGCTAAGTGTAAATATAAGTACTTCAACTAAAAAAAAAAAAAAAAAAGCTCAGAGGACAGAAAGAACAGTTCCCTTTATTTACAAATATTCCATATTTTGGCACAATAATTTATCCAGCATATAAATGTTTGGACGACGCATACCTGGAAGGTATATTTTGCTTACAAAAATGTATAGTATCGAAGTCACCTTCTTGGATCTGAAACGTACCATGGAGTACCAAGCATGCATTCATTTTACAATAAGCGCCCACCAGCTACATCTGAAATGTTTCGAAGCTAAGCAAAGGACGTATTAAATGTTCAACCCAGGCCTCTGAGGCCACCTTGGTATATGAGACGCCTCTCCGTGTCATCAACTTCTCCGAGCACGTCGCTGCAAAGTGGTTGAAGCCCGCCATGTCATGTACTAGCAAGTGCATATCCTCCTGTTTTTCAAGAAGATCACCGAATATTAAATAGACGCTTCCTCAGTGCTTTACAGATTGCCATTTTTGAAGGACAGCACTGCATGCCTGTCTTCGTCTAACACATTTGTTTATCTTTTAGAGCAGATGTAAGAATTTGTACCTTTCTCAAACTTATGTACATTGGTCAAAGCTAAGAAACTGATTCGCTATAAATAGTTGCAACCAAGGCACTTAGTCAGCACCATGTCTGCACTGCACATGTGAGCAGGTATGTGCAATTAGATGCCTGTCTAAGTTACCTTCACTCACATCCTAGATGTGCTTGCACTCATGGGGCACCAGCTGGAATCCACGCCTGCAACTGTCTTTAGGAAGGTTTGAGGAAAAGAAATCTTATTTTTAAAGTCATTCATTAAAAAATGCTCTCTTAGAATAATGATGAATGCGTCGGTTTCACTTGCATGCTATGGGCTTTTTAAAACCTTGCTCGCCTTCATTATCGTGTTTTGAAACAAGACGTGCAATGTATTTGTTTCCAATTTAGCACAAGTAACATGTGGCTCAGTTTGGTTATGCGTTTCTGTTGCAGACGTTCAGGCCGTACGTGTCCTGGAACTCCTGGCAAGAGTACTTAAGCAGCCTAGGGCAACTCACATTATGTTTTTGCCTTCGGTAAGTTTTTATTTGAAAGCTGTCATTCTAAAACATTGTATGCGTTGCACAAAATGATATATAAGTGCTAATATGCTTCGGACAATAGAACAAAATTCTAAATATGTGTAAGGTCCCCATGCAGTTTTCCAGTTTCCTACACCTCCGATAATCACATTAAAAAAATACGAACGCACTCTAAAGTTGCTTGATTGTGGTGTAACTACTGAAAATGCTCCGTGACATTGTTAGGTCTGGCGGCACCCCATGCAAAGGCCATTTTTACCATCCTCAAGATTATCTCACAAAGTATTTGCAGCAAAAAAAAAACACCTACAGGCTTTTAAATGAAATATTTCTAACAGGAAATCAGATGTCTAACAGTAATTTACTGTGAACCAAAATAATATTTTAAAATGCGAATATATTTTAATAATTGGGATTTCAGCATAGATACATCATCATATTACAACTGAAATTATTTTTCAAGAAACATACCTATGAAAGAAAACAGAAAGCATTCACTCATCTCAACAGAAAATAACAGCCGATATCTAAGTATTGAGTACTAGTCAGAGCTCCTTTATGTGGCCGACTGCTTCGGCTTGTGTTGATCACATCACAAAAGAACTTGAGTCAGCTCGAAAATATTGCCTTTATAAATAGAAATGCAGGTGTGCACCATGTGACTGTGAACTGTATATCTAAAAGGCTGTGTCCCATTTCTTTTTAGGAGGCAGAGAAGCCACTTACCCCTTGCATCGTATTTTCAAGCCCGAGTTTCAAAGAGACCGAAGCGCTCTTCCTCTACACCGAGAAAAGACGACTGTTGCGCATCAAAGATGCAGTGGAAGGGACCACGGCAATCATGACAGCCCACTGGATGTTTAATTTAAGGTACAGCAGAAAAGTGTTTAATATTTTTTGTGTTTTGGAACACCTATTCTAAGGGGTTTCGATTTCAAGGCCCAGGAGCGTCGCCCAACGCTTATTTGCGAAACACAAGTCGTCGTTCACTGCCCAAGTCTGTTTCAGGATGTTTGATTTTAATCTGAACAGACCTTCCTTTAAAGATTGGGTGACCGGTACATATAGCGGGTGTTTCAGCAAAGACTGACGAAAATTCCTAAAATTAGTGTAATCAAGGTAAAAGTGTAATTTTCTTGGGACAGCATTTACTCTTGGTGGCAGACGTCAGAAAATGTGCGATACTTACTAATTAGTTCGGTACTTCATTACATTTGACTAATTAACTTTATATTAGGTGAAAATAAACATATGGCTCGAACTAGAACCTTGCTGAGCGTCGTCCAAAACCACTTAATCAGTAATTTTGAGAAATACTCAGCACGTAGGAAGCGTAGTACGCTAAAGTTACCACTCGTGGAACAGATACAAGGCTGGGGCTCCAAGAAGAGACAGAAAAATCGTTCGGGCGCCTTACTGCAACCGCTATCCTTGTACCTGCTGCACGAGTGGTAACTTTAGCGCACTACTACGCTTTTCACGCCTTCAAAGCCTTTCTGAACATTACGAATTTTGTGGTTTTTGATGACGCTCAGCAAGTTTCTGATGGGAACCATACATTTATTTTTATTAATTAAAATGTTAATAAGTTATTTTAAACAATTAATGACCTAATTACTAAGTATCGTGCATTTTCTGACGTCCCCACCACGAGTAATGCGGTCCCGAGAAATTGATATTTTTACTTCGAATACACACATTTTAGGAATTTTTCAGGCTTCGCTGAAATACCTATAGTATACTCTTCACTGCTGGGGTATCGCGCTCGGCGTACATTAGATTAGAGGATTACAATCCTGATCAGTGGGCTAATTAAGGCGGCGGTCCCACGGCGGCCATCTTGAACAAGCCATTAGTTCAACCACTAGATGGCGGCACTCATCCGTGTGGCCAGAAAACAAGCTCGTGGCAGTGATGTTCCTCCTCTGCTCTTAATTTCCTCCTTTCTGCTGCTCGCCCGTGCACGTTCAGCGCTCAGCGCGTGCTCCCGCTGACACAAATGCCAGCAAACGTGCCAGTGGTGCTAGCGGTGCCCAGTTCGCACAGAAGCGGAGCCCAGCTAGCTCATCGACCCGATCTCGAGTGCCTAGCTCGAGATCGAGAGGCTCACAAGCCAGTAGCTATCGCTTTAACTATTTAAGAATTAAAAACATATTTCAATCAATCAGTGAAGAATGTTATCAAACGCTAAAGAACATATATAAGACATGCCTTGTCAGCATTTCGTTAATGAAAGATCTTTTGCACGACAAAAACGTTTAAATTCATTTTCGCTGTAAGTCAGAGCGCAGCCGACATAACAGGACAAAGAGGCCAATCAAGCAGAACCAAAAAACACTATGTCACGGAGCTCAACATCCTATAGTGCGTTTGTTGTCACCGGTCAAAGCAATCAACCCCAAACCACGCACTATGGCCTTGCGCTTTTAGTATGCGTGTTTGTGCTTGTGTATCTTATAGTCTTTGACTGCATTTTGATCTATAATAAAACAAGCAATAGCAGACTTTTTTTTCTTCAAGGCGGGTGTTCAGAAGGGCGCTTTATGTAACTCATCATTTTGATGGTAGTTAGATTAAACTTGAATACCAATTATCTGACCTTATAAATAACCACCCTAATATTGTTGAAATAGTACGCCGAGGTCAAAGACTCTGCATGTTCAAGAAAAGAGTAAAAGTGTATTTTGTAGCCAAAGTTGCTTAAATTTTGTTAGGCGAGTGGGTAGCAGATTTTAAAGTGCATTTTATGGTGCTTTTGATATTTTTTGCATTATTATTTAGGTCGATTTATAATTTGATGTTGAAAAAAAAATATACCAACCTCTTACATGTATCTTTATCTATATATATTTTCTGTTTGATTGCAACAGATATGAAGAATTTTACAGTAACGCTGACATTGTATGTTAATTAATGTGATCTCAATGATGTCGATGGGAATGATTTTCATTTGAAACGTTTGATGACGTTGATATTAATTATGATAACTACGATGTTTAGCTGATGTCAATTTTATTATTTTATGCATAATTGATTTTTATACACCGTTGAATGCTGTAAAAAGGGGCTGATGGCCTGGTCAGAAGACTTTTAATGCGAGAAAAGTATTTGCCCCACCACGCAAAAATCCGGCGGCGGCATGCGATGCTACCAAAAATGGCCGACGGCGCAAAGAGTAAAAACACGTCAGAAATGCTCGGATTGACGTCAAATTTTCACGAAGGTTCCTATAAATAAAGTAAATGAACGACTTTCGAAACAAACTTTAGTACATTTCGGTCTGGATGGGAATCGAATCCGGGCCTCCGGGGTGCGAGACGGGCACGCTTCCCCGACTCCACGGCGGCTCCAAGGTCCTGGCTGACTAAGGTGTGCCTAGTGCGTGCGTCATTGCACACGCCCCGTCGCAACCATCTGGCTGACTAAAGGTGTTTCCAAGTGCGTGCGTCATTGGGCACGTGACGGTGCAGCCAACGGGGAGAAGGTGGCGCCACGTCATGAGTGTATAACATGGGCGCGCTGTTCCCCGCGCGTCACACACCGAATCAGCAAAAATAACGCATGTCGAAAAAATAAATCGAAAACTTTTCACCAAAAGGACTGCTATGCTTTCATATTCCCACACGTAAGCAATCAAAAGTGTCTGTGCGGAATTTTCTTTTGTATTCTTTTGCCGCAGCCCCTCAGACACATGTATGTCTGGAAATAAGGATTATTATTATTATTATTAACTCACGCACACAATATTTATTTTTATTTTTACAACATGTTCACGGGAGAACCGCCAAGTGGTCTGGACCATCTAAAGTTCAGTGTGTCTTCACGTTCCTATAGGAACCGTGCACATCTAATTCAGGCCCCGCCCAGGGCGCCCCTAGCGGCAAACGGGTTTGTTCCATCGGGGAACTTCTGCCAGTCGCTACGTTGGTTGTGCGTTGTAGCGGATTAGCGCTGTAATTTCCAAGGTAGCTATTTCGCACTAAGAAAGCCACAACAATTGATGCGGCAAACAATAGGCGACCGCCGCGACGCGGCCGGCATAGAAAAGGTGCGGATCTAATTCAAGCCCCGACCAGGGCGCCCCTAGCGGCAAACGGGTCCGTTGCATCGGGGAACTTCTGCCAGTCGCTGCGTTGGTTGTGCGTTGTAGCGGGTTAGCGCTGTAATTTCCAAGGTAGCTATTTTGCTCTAAGAAAGCCACAACAATTGATGCGGCAAACAATAGGCGACCGCCGCGACGCGGCCGGCATGCTCGCTTCCCATGGCGGTCTGCACGTTCACGTTCAAATGGAAAAACACCGTAGACCGTCTTCTCTTTTCAAATGACAACGAACCGAAGCAGGCACGTAGCCAGGGGGGGGGGGGCATGGGGCCCGGCCTTTCCCCAAAATTTTCCATTTTGCTGAGACCTCCTCTCTTCCTCCACCTCATACAGCATCTTGTCATGGGTGCCCCCCCCCCCCCCTCCCCCCCCGCCCCCCCGAAACAAAATCCTGGCTACGTGCCTGAACCGAAGACCACATGAAGTGTTGACAACTTAGCCAGTTTTCCGCCCAATCGTTTTTTATGCATTTTGAAGTGCGCGCAATTGGGTGTTACTCGGCTCGAGCCCGTAGCTTTGGCTAGTGCATAGACGCCATTTTACCGCCCAAATCACGCACCGAGTGCGCGAGAGCGTCACGCGCTAGCACATTCAGAGCAACAATGAATGTCTTCACCCTGAGACAGACAGACATGTAGGCAACCTAGGCTAGAGTGAACAGGCATGATCTCTTACGGCCATTGCACCGGGAGTAGTTGCTCCCTGCGGCGGCAGCTTGGAGGGGTCGCTGTAACCCTACCGCTCCTACAGTGCTTTAATTCCTTCTGAGAGGCACGTCCTCCTCACCGTGTTCTCCTCTTTGCTCGGGGGTTGAGTTGAATAAGTTTTTAGAGTAATTGGACCTACAGGTCGTGAGCCCAGCTGCCTTCAGGGACTTATGCGGAACACGTCTTTCTCTTCGTCTCCTTAAGAAACAAGTTTGTATAGACAAGAATTTAATTATTGTAAGCCGAAACTTATTTCAATCTGCTCACTACAGTTATTTCAAGCAAGTATAATTGCACACATTTTCAATCGCATTGGTCGGGGAACAGTTGTTAAAGATGGCTCAGGCGGCGTTGGGCGTGGTTGTGTGGTCGCACCCCTACGCGGCTAAAGAAGTTCTATTGCTCCTCGGCGAGAGTGAAGGCCACAAGGAAACCGCTCTCTAGCCCAGTCATGGAAGAACATGGCAGGGCAGCACTGAGCTTCTCGCTTGATTTTATTTTGCAATACTCATTGCGGGGACTCAGATAAACGAAAAAGAAGCGCGAGGAAACTTCACGAGTTGTGATCCTGGACCGGCTTGCTAGAACAGCGTCTCAGCTGAGACTGAGTGAAAGAAAGCACTGCAAAAGGTTGGTCGCACGACTGTCTTGAGACGCGGCTTGAGTCCCGCTCAGCTCGAGCGCTGATTTTGGAATTGCTTTCTTTCCCAAAGTCTCAGCTGAGACGCTGTTTCTAGCAAGTCTGACCTGGCTGCTTATAATTAGTTGCAAAGGACAAGAGTCGTGGTTGGTGTAAACGCAAAGTGGAAGCCTGGAGTCGTTGCATTATTAAACCAACACCATGAAAGTTGATCGTCTGACATTGTTCTTATTTGAAAAAATGAAATAAAAATTAATCCAAAGAAAGACGACCGTAGTGAGGGTTTCGCACATGTGCAACGCTTTTGATAGGGCACTGCATGTAAAGGGGGTTTATTAGACCCTTTTCCTGAGCCTCAGATTTGAACCACGATGACTGGCTGTTTGTTGCCTTAGTATGAGGACCAGTCACTGCGGTTTACACATAACACTCTCCGTATGTTTTCTACAAGTAGAGTACTCAATCCCCACCCCTGCCCATTTCGATCTGGATGAGCATCGTACCGGCGTGCGGTCGTATATCACTACTGCGTGACGCACGTAGCGGCTGTACTGCACTGGCTAAATTGCTCATCTACAGCTGGGAGACTCGTCGCCCTTGGAGGCAGACCAAGTTCTAGGCTGTATAAACATACACACAACCCAATTTTTTTTTTACAAGTAGAGTAACGTTAAAACTGAAAATCTAAAATTCCTGCACGATGGCGAACAAAACAGAACCAGAGCGGTTGGAAAGCTGGAACCTTAAAAAAGAAAAATGTCGGGTAAAAATCTTGGAGTGAAGGAAAAGAAATTCCCCTTTGTTGTCACCATCATATGGAGCTCAATGTTCGCACCTTTCGTGGTGTCGGAACATGGCAGGGAGCATTGAATAGCTTATTTATAGGCACTAAATGTTTTCGAGAACTTGCTCGTGACCCTTGTTTTTTTCTTCTTTTTCTTGCAAGATTATTTACTCATTGCAAGAAAGAGGAAGTAGCGCGAGGAAATATTTGAGAAAAGAATCCTCTGCATCAGGGACAGAATCCCCCCAGCGCCACTTTTCCTGAACTTCTCAACCTCGAATTTCAGCCACCTTTCAAAAGATGGCGCAAGTGCGCGTCGTCTGCTACAACATAGGTTCTTTTTATTATTTAGGACAATTAGTATGCTTTAAGAAAATTACAATCATAGAAAGTGATTTTAATTTGAACGAGAAAAGCACTAATTAAAGAATCGTTGCTTAAATAGCTGCCCTCTTCTTTGAAACCGGTTTCTTGCGTACAGAGTCGAGCTTCAAAATAGTCCCATGATTTAAACATATTTTAAACAAATCTGAATATGAATACGAAAAAATCACGCTTCTAGTGAACCAGCTGAGTTCCTCTAGCATACAATTAAAAAAAAATTAGGTCAGATGCCAGAACGCTGTCTGAGAAAACCAAGAACGCGTTAAGGGAATTCTTAGAAATTTTACCATAATCAAGTTGTGTTTACAAGAAAACGGCTGGCGTTGCACTTCTAATATTTTGTATTCTGAGTTCCTGTGTTTACCACAAGCATGCCCTTAAATGTCGTTGCTGCGTAATGATGTAAAACTGAGTTACGAGACTTCAAAATCACATAAAAAAGGCTCTTTTTGAATAAATATTAAAAAATGTGAGCGTGCTAATTAACAAAAACACGTATGCACGGAACTAGACGAGTCCTTCTAGTATTCAATAAAACAATAAGAACGCGTCTTGGATGCATTGCAAGTCTAGAAACTTGGAATGCATAGAGGTATGTCTTTGAAAATATCAAAACTTGCCCTTTTTGTTTTCTTATTGTGCGTTAAGTTTTGAAAAATGCGTATCATATTTTGCACTAAAAGAGTGATGATGAATTGACGATTTATTTGCAAAAAGAACGAAATACGTAACACGCGCACAGACGCGACATTTGCACAGCAAACAGGAGCGTTAGCAGAGCTGCCACCGGTATTATAGTTGGGGCCGTGGGACCGCCGCCTTAACTTAAACATGTAAATTAATGGAACACTTTCATAGGTTATAGCAACTGTTGTTTTAACGGCAGTCAATGTCTGAGCCAAAATCAATTTAAACAATTTCGAAAAAGCAAGAGTTTTGATATATTAATAGATCAGTTTTCTTATTTTTGTCGCCCGATTCTAAAAGTAAATGCACAGTAAGAAAGCTCTGTCCTCAATGATGCCTATAGAGGGGTGACATAGTCGTTTCGGTTTCTTCGTATCTAACTGGGCAGTGCAGCTTTGGTGGATATGCCAATGACACACTACCGAGAGAGTAACAGGGTGCTAGAAACTTGTATGTCACACTTCTAGGCACAATCTAGAGGGCTTGCGGCGTTTTAGTTGATAGCTTCGGAATTGCGTGTCAAAAACGTGGAAACTGATATCTTAATATTCCAAAGCATTTTGCATTCATTCAAAATCTTCAGATTGGGTTAGTCTCTAATTTTAATTGCTCTCAATGCTGCAATGAAAACAAAACGCATAAAATGGTTAAATGAATCCCCGCAAATTTAAGTTAATTGGTCTAGGATTATTGGTTATCATGCGATCTGATGTTTGTTGAGCCCAATACACATAAAGGGAAGATGTTACTCGTGTACTGGTCATCCTTTTCACATTTATACGCCTTAAAATCGTCCACCCTGTATTGCCCCTGTGGCGCGAGCTCGCGCACCATGTTGTTTAAGGAGCTTGGACATTGAATGAGCTCGTGCTTGTATACGCCGAGGAAGCTACGCGTGGTGAGCTACAAACACTCAACGCTGGGAGTTTTAACAATCTGAAAGGTTCTATATGCAAGACGCACAAATTAAAGGAGTATTCAAATTTCATATACACATTTTTTGTCTTTATTCATTAGTGGATGCATGCATGAGGCAACCACTTAGTTAAGCAAGAATACATGAAGTGTTTTGGAAGGTTTTCAACAGCACAAACATGTTTTAATTGCGGCACTGTAAACGTTACAAGTAACAAACAGCATACGGCCAGACATTGGATGTTATAGAATGTCTCTAAAGGTGTGTACATGTACTCAGATTAACTTGGCTAGCGCATGCACATCACAAGCAGCACACATGCACTGAGAAAAAAGCCAGATTAACTTGGCTGCAGCCAAGTTAATCTGACTTTTTTCTCAGTGCATGCATGCGTGGTGCCTGTGATGTGCATGTTACACCCTTACACCCTTACTCAAGTTTCTGGGGGTGCAAGGGTGTAATGGTGACAAAAAGACCCTTCAAAAAGGTGCTCAAGTGTCCAAACACACCTTTTTGTGAGGGTGTAGGGGTGTGAGTTATAGACACTCAAAAACACCCTTAAGGGTGTAAAAAAGTTTACTGTGCACGCTCGCTTTGCGCGCGACGTAGCAGCCACTGTGCTGGTTCCACGCGCAGAGCAAAAGCCGCCAGGCAAAATTCGTCGGTTATTCGCAGCATATTCGTCCCATGGAGTTCAGCCTTAAAAAGTGTATCTTACCCCCTATTCACACTGGAAGCGGATCCGCGTTCGCGAAGCGGTTGCAAACGCGGTTGTATAAAGATCTAGTGCAATTGCACGCGCATTTGATGTCATCAAATGCGCGTGCAATTGTACTGATTCCTTATACAACCGCATTCGCAACCACTTTGCGAACGCGGATCCGCTTCCAGTGTGAATGAGCCCTTACACCGTGCCCTGGTGAAACAAGCCTCGAGCCGGAAGCAAAAGAACTGGAGCACGCAAATACCAGCAAAACAAATTATGTTTAAATGTTTAAAGCGCGAAGTGAAACACGGACGAAACAAAAAAAAAAAAAAAACACATACGAAAAGGACCGGCGCTCTTACAACTGATTTTATTGAAGAGACATTCACTCAGCCAGACTGTCGTTCACCATACCGTAAACAGGCCTAAACCGATAACATATATCGGCAGTCTTATATGAAGTCATTTAAAAAAGACATCTCCTTATCCAGCAGAAAATGGACCGCATGTTCACAACTTTTCGCCCGAGTTCTTGATAAAGAAAGCTTCAACAATGTCTCTCCGTCTTTTCATTCGCTCTTTCAACAAACTTCGTGGACAGTTTGGTTGCCTGTAGGTTTATTAAATAAAACCAGTTGTTACTAGCATCCGTCTTTGTGGACTGCGTTTTTTCAATCTTCCGTGTTTCAGTTCGCGCTTTTAGTTTTTTTAAATGATATGAACCAACTAGTCCCAACCAAAGTTTTAAAACATATTCACTCACCTCTCGGAGTCGTCAACTCGATTGAACGTGTCCCACGCTGCAGGTCGTCAGCCGCAGAACTCGCAAGCGAGCAGTAGTATAGGCACCAATGTAGGATTTCCGTCGTTGTTACAAGCCTCGGAGAATGGCATAACGCACTTGCTCAACAACATGTAGTTGACTGTCATCGCCACGCGCCGCGAACAGAATCGTAACCACATACTTCTGCGCCGGCATTTTATCAGCAACGGAGCGCCGCTCGCGTGGCCGAGTACGCTTCGCCATCTCGTGGTAGAAATCACGAGAGACGATTTAACATGCGGGCGACCCGGTCAAATGCTCTGCACCGCTGAGTCACCCGCAATCTTCAAAACAACAGAAACGCAAATTGAAATGAATCATTTATATTCATAGGTTTGCCTCCTATCAACCCTCTCGTTTACTCTATTTCCGATATCGTGTATGGCACAAACGCACCAATGCATCCTCCACTGTGCATGTAGCGAGATATCATTACGAAGAAGGCAAGAGATATCATATGATGGTGCCCGATCCCGTTCACGTCTTTGACTCACTCTGTTTTCCTCGATGGCACGTTAACCGCGGCGCCCCTTTGGTTCACGACAAGCACTTGAGCGAAGATTGCTTGCTTCACCCCTCTCCAATTCGCACTGTGCCTCGAACTTTTTCTTTTTCATCTTGAACCGCATTTTCACGGCAGTTTTCGAAAGGGGTTGCATTATTTCACACGCATTTTATGATGAAAACAAGGGGATCCACTTCGCGGTTTTTTGAGTACAACGCCAATGTAAATTGAGCTTTATGCTACGTTCGCCTTTAAACTGAAAGCGCGGTGGAAACTACGTACTCGTTGGTCCAGTCAAACGACTATCATACACCATAATTTACCCCTTTCCGAATACTCATGAACGGAGAGTGTGGTCACGGGATGAAAGGCAGTCAGATGAAAGTCACGGGATGAAAGTCTGGCAAGTACGCGTAGATTCTAGCGCCCTACCCGCTTAGCGGGTAGGGCGCTAGAATCTTTCCAGCTTGCGCACTTTCCACCTTGCGCAATGTTGTCACCAATAAAAAGAGTACACAAATTTGGAACGAAAAACAAACATTTAATTAGGCGAACATGTGCCTGGAAACCTAAAGAGAAAGGTGCCACGCATCTTGCGTCGGCAACGGAAGGGTGACTGACCCGAAGCATTAGGTTACCGCTACTTTCATATACGCCGCACGTTCAGGGATGATCTGAACAAGAACGCACGATGACATCAATAAATAAGCTCTGATTTCTTAAAATAGTACATAATTAATAAAATAAGGATCCGGGTTAAGCTGGATTGAAACCCCATTCCTCTGCCTGACAGCCGCATCCGGTGCCAACTCCACCACGCAAGCGGCTTTTTTTTTTTTTAATCTTTTTGTTTTTATTTCGACGATGACACAATGCGGTGACACACAATCGCGATAAAACACTAAAAAGCACCTGACATCTTGGCTATTGTCGAACGTGCTAGAAGTCTTTGAGGGTAGACAAGACCTCAAGAAGTGGCAGCCACTCGGGCGTAGGTCGCTGGCCCTTATATTGCCACGCGCGCAGCTGACCGGTTACGAATCGTGCCCGTGGCCTAACGGTTATCGCGTTTGCCTTCCACGCAGAAGGCCAGGGTTCGATTTCTGGCCGCTGCTGCGCATTTTTGTTGACTCTGTACTGTAATGTGATGTTCTGGTAAATTCAAGAACCGTCTTGCTTATTTGAGGTTACAATGTTTTACGCACCGAATCTTCTACGCCGAATGTTCCAGAAGCCCACGCGTGTACAAAAGGGGCTCCTCAAGGCAAGCCGGGGTCAGTCTCGCCCCAGCGTTCGGTTCTGCTGTTACGCCGACTTCGACGCCCGCGACGCTCTGTTGTTATCTACTGTTTCCTTTTTGTTTTGGGCACAAGTTCGCCCCTTTAAACGTTTCGGTGTCCTCAGTTATTCCTTGTTCGTCACCTCGTCATTCGTGACAATATACATTACCTTTAGAAAGCACATGTCCTCAACAAAATACTTAGTATTCACGGGCGAACATCAATATCCGCGTGACGCAACCATATGTTGTGCAGGCCCAGCAGTATGATCATGTCGTAGGGAACGTTATTTTACCCTTCTACCGCTAAAAATCGTATGCCATAGTGTGTTAATGGGAAGTCTTTTTGAGGGTCATTTGCAGGACGTTACAAAAGAAGATTGCGTCCCAAAAATCTAGGAAAACGCGGTCAATCGTTTTCTGCTTTTCGCACAGTTTACAGTTGTTAGATCGAGCAACAACATGGGATACCTTTTTAAACTAAGCATGCTTTAACTAAAAGTAGTTGACTATACAACTTTAAAAAAATAGTCTTCGTGTTACGGGGTGCTACCATTCGCTTGACTCGCTTTCAGATAACCTACCCTAGGCCTGGACTGTACAAAAAGCGATACAGAAGAACTGTAGAAAGCAAATCAATTAAATTCTTCGCTAGTCGCTTGTGCGACACACTATAAAATTATTCCTGTAAGAAACGCGTTACTTAAAACCAATAAGCACCAACAACTTCTTCAATATACACCTATGTCCTTGCTTGCCGATACAATAAACTCAGGAAGCGCACCACGCAGTCTCACTTGAATAACTGTTTGTAAAAATAGATATCTTTGGTTTCTGAGAAATTAAGTCTATTGAGAAGTTGACCCCCCCCCCCTCCCCCCCCCCCCCCGGTCTTCTATCTACGAAACAGGTCTTGTACGACTCGTGCATTCCCGAACCAAGCAGCAAATAAAAACAGCAAAAACACGGTGCATACATTGTATGTTTTTATTCGGGAGCAATGAAACACCGCCAAAACATACCACACATTTCCTGCAAGAAACGCATTTCAAGTCGATGCAAGTGCAAAAATAGACATCCCATTACCTTCCAACCTGGTCGCTTTTGCTCGCAAAGCTTCAACCTGATCGCGCCAACGTCGGCATTGTTGCAGTAGTGTTCCAGGGGAACTTCAAGATAACGGGGCGGCGATTCAGTCTATAAAACACGTTTGAAAATAACCGTCGTTGAAGGCCAATCGCCGTGCCAAAGACCCAAACACGTGTCTTAGTTTACGGAGCTACTCGTATTTTCTCAAAACATCTCTTTAAGAATCCACCTTTTTACGAAGTCACCGGTTCGAGATTTTTGGGTAGAGAACGCGCGTGCACACCACGAGCGTTCTCACGAGATCTCTCTTGAAAGCATGCCATGGCCGCTCGTGAATCCATGGAACGTGAACATGTGTTTTCATACCAGAAACTCTGGAACCATGATTTCGAAAGAGGTGGATTGGTTTTTCAACACCCTCCAAGTCTAAGCAAAAAAAAAAAAAAAAAAAAAAAAAGCCACGTTATTTGCGTGAGTTAAAGTACGTACTTCAGAAGCTTCCAACGTAAACCCACGAATAAAACTACTCTGAAAAATACTTAAACAAAATAGCTCACGAAAAATACCATAAAAGCAAAGGTGGACGTGGACAGCCTTGTCGCACCGAAGAGAAAAGGCGAAAATGTTCGCTTACACACTTGTTTACAACAAGGGCTCTAAACTTGTCCAACACAAAGTTGGGGCCGAAGTTCACTGAGCGCACAGGTCGGACTATCCCGACGATGACTTCGCGCTTTTTTCGCCGTCGTCAAATCGGCGCGCTCCGCGAACTTTCGGCTCCAACTTTGTGTTTGACGGGTTTAGGGCCTCAAGACTAGTGGCATAGTTTTGGTACACTATGTGTGCACCGTTGCACAAGACAGACCCCAGGTTCACATGTTCTATTATAGAAAAAAGAATTTCGTGTGACACGCGGTCGAACGTTTTTCCTAGGTCGGCCTGTAACATGGCAACACTTCGCAGAAAAAAATCACAACACTCCAGAATGCTCCGGGCGACATGCACTTTTGTTACAATGCTCCTCCCATAAATTCCACACGTCTGGTGTGAGTGGACGATAATGTTTATAACTCTGCAAAACGCTCCGCTAAAACCTTCATTAGCGTAATATGGTCTACGTTGGTTAGTGCGATCCGACGGTACGATCCAACAAAATTAAGTTTCGAGAGGTTCTCACTTTTGGGTATAAAAATCGTGAGTACACAAATAGGACGGGGATAAAACTTTAAGTTCGCATGCTTCAAAAAATTGGCAGTATAAAAAAGGAGCAAGTTGCTCCTTAAAGGGGCCCTGCAATCATTTTTAAGCGTCTGCCTTTTTTGCGGTTTCCACGTCTCTTGGGGTTCGGGAAAGCCAGCGGGCACGGAGAGAGTAACTAAATATCAGTGCGTCATATTTTAACCAGACGACGTGGAAACCTCCTCCACCTACGAGGGCGACCCACTTTACCGAAAGCGCGCGAAATGTGACGTCTTTGGTCCTCGGCTTACTACTGGTCAGAGCCGCTAAAAGCTTTTTTTTTAGTCGAGATACAAAATATAAGTGTCGCGAACCGTTTCAATTATGTATGAAAGTAGTTTTTTGTTCAGTATTTTAGATCAGAAAAGAAACAAATGCAGTTTGTAAAGTACGGAAACAAGAAATGACACGTCGACATACCCGCCACCAAGCGGCGGAAAAAACGGCGCATACTAGAAAGGGCTAGTGGGATGAAGCCCCGACGAACGGCCAGCGTAGAAAAATCCCGGATGTACGCGGCAGCGCTGCGATCGTATACCGGCTCGAGCATCCGATTGCTTCCAAGCGTTCCGAAGGCCTTCGGCGCGGGCTTGGTTGGCCATTTGGCGGTATGGCAGCGCGAAGTGGCTCCCGTTCTGAACCGATCTTTACCCCGTGTTTGCTGTCGTTTGTGGCCAATGAAGTGTTATGCCGAATTAGTCTTTAATCGCGCAGAAAATGCAATGCCAGCCGCCCTGGCCGCCCGCTTCATACAGCCTATCCAACACATGCTTTAGTGGCGCCCTCTCAAGCCGTCGACACGGAGTGCGGCAGCCGTGAACGCTCGATGAGCCCACTACCCTTCCTCTAGTTCACGGCCACTCAAGCCAGGACCTACGACGTCATGAAGGAGGTTATTTTTTGCTTGTTTTTGTAATTCTAATTTGCCTATAACTTTTAAAATAAAGCGAAATTTGAGAAAATAAAAAATTTCTTTAAGTTACTACACTCTAAAAAAAAAGGTAGTCATAGGGTACTACCTTTGGGGTGGTAAAAAGTTGTCCCAAATATAACGACACCTAGGGTAAAAATCACGACCCCACAAGTAGTCAAAAAGCAGGTAGTAAAATTTTACTACACCCAAAAGCAACATGGCGGCCGGTTAGCGAGGCTCGGATTTCCCGGTAAGGCCTAGCGAACAGCACGGCTTTTCGGCCGAGTGAGAGAATAGGGCGCATAAGCCCATTCGACGTCTTCCAAGCGCCATCAGACACTCTAAACATCCGTCCTTAGACACCGGTACCGTACCTATTAGCCGGGAGGACGGCAGCGTGTTTGCCGGAATCGCCACGATTGCACCCGACGGCATCTCGCTAGATTGACTGTATTTTTACCCCCGGCGGAGAACGCTCGAAAAAGAAATCGTAACGCGAGGAATGGGCACGCTGACTTTATTGAAGAAAACGTATGCTTGTCGTATGCGGCGATGAATCGCTGGGCACCTTCGTCGACACCGACGGGAGGCGTACAACTCGCACCAACGCCCCGATATCTTTCGTTCTTTTTTTTTCCTAACTCGTCTTGTTTGCGCCTACCTTAAACGACGTGGTTATCCATTGCTGCCTGCACTTCGCAGCTCTTCGACACAGAACAATCATTTAGGTGGCTGAGTGGCACAATTATCACGATTGTTATCAAATTCAGAGGCACCGTAAGGATCCCAGTGGACCATATGCCAGCTGTTTGCAATCAATAGCTACAGGACTGCACAACACAGCTTATTGAATCAGGCGGCAGCTTGCGCCACCTAGGAAGTGTAGTAACCGCTAGATGGCACTAAAAAAAAATGCTCATCCACCTAGTCATACTTGAACTACGTACTGCACCTACAGCTTATGCGCCAACAGACATCAACCACGACACAGAACACCTGTTACAGGGACATACATATCAACAGTACAACAAGGCACAAGCAACCACAACACAACACAACACCTCCGCGACTCTCTACACTGACCACCCTACCGACCCGATTTGTATATATGCCCTACTCCGTTCTGACAAGGATTAGGCAAGTGACTGGTGCTGTTTAGTAGATGCATACAAAAAGTGTCTGCAAGTATTATTAGTATACAGGTATTCTGTGTATTTAAATAGGCCGGTTAGACACTTCCCTTAATCTAGCGCTTCGAAGGGCAACATAATATGAAAGTAATGGGCTAAAGTAACACCGCGCGGCATGCTCCCGATCAGTTTCGGTTTCAGATTCACGCAGTGATAAGTTTTTCGATTTGGGTAGTTCAGCAAGGCCCCGCCAGAGCGCCGCTGGCAGCTAGAACAAGATGGCCGCACGCAGCAGCTCGCTCAAAGGCGTACCGTCGGCGTCATTTTACTCGAAAAACAGTAAGTATATGGCTCTGCCGTCCTATATTCGGCACTTTTTTTTTGCTCAGAAAGTCTTCCGCAACCACATTATTCCGTTCGTTGTTTTTGAGGCAAGCAATGTTTGAAGCAATGTTACTAAGCCCGTCCGCTTAGTAACATTGCTTCAAATTCCTGCGTATCATTTTCGATACAGTGGGTCGTAATTGATTGCACAATTTTTGTATCAATTCTGATAAGTTTTCTTGGTAAAGCTTTGAATGATACAGGTTTTAACAGTTTTTTTTATTTATTTTTCCTTCTAATTTTAGGTCCCGAAGTTAGGAACATATTGAACCGCATCGTCGCCGGCGAAGATGTCAGCGATTTTAGTGATCTGTCGGAAAGTAACGACGAAGATTACACTCCCCCCCGCCGCGGCTGAGCCCTCTGAGACAAGTGATGATGAAGAAATCGTAGAAGATTCCTTCGGGTCATCTGTAGCTTCGTCTTCTCGTCCAGACAACAAACGGCGAAAGGAATTGCTCCAAAACAGTCTTGTTGAATTTTCCAAAGTATTCTCTGAGCCGGATGCCATGGATTGACCATAGTTCCTTTTCCGCCAGTACTAATATGCTCACCATGCTAGTGGAACAAACAAATGTGTACAGTACGCAGAAATACGGCAGCTCCGTGATCACAACTCTGCAAGAGCTGGAGCAATATGTTGGAATATACCTGAAAATGGGGCTTACAAAAATGCCGAACGTCAGGTTCTACTCGGAGAATGGGACAAGGTATTCTCCTATCGCTGACAAGATGTCGAGAAATCGTTTCTTGAAGTTGATGCAATGCATGCATGTTGTAAACAACATGGAAAGCACCGAAGAAGCAAAAAAGGACAAGTTGTGGAAGATACATCCTTGGATTTCATTATTGCAGCACAACCTCAAGAGCATTGCACAAGAAGAGTTCAATGCGGTGGATGAGATAATGGTCTCATTTACAGGAAGGAGCTCGCTAAAACAGTACATCCCAAACAAACCAACGCCGCGGGGTTTCAAGCTTTAGGGACGGGCAGGCACAACCGGTGTCCTTAACCAGTTTGAGGTATACCAAGGCCACTCCAAAGAAAAGCACATTTTTGACTTGGGGGTGATACTGTCCTGGTCATGTGCTCTGAAATCCCTTCGAATGAAGACTTCAAGGTTGCAGCCGATAATTTTTTTTAGCTCTTTGAACCTTGTTGAAGAGTTAACGAGAGGAATACAGTACGTTGGAACTCCGAGGCAAAATCGGCTGAGAGACTGCAAACTCCAGGATGAGAAGACTCTGAGAAAAGCTGGCCAAGGCTCACATGATTACAGAGTTGACAATGGCAAAGGAATTGTGGTAGTTCGCTGGTTTGACAGGAAAGCTGTCACCCTAGTGTCAAACTTCGTCTCTGTTGAGCCAATTCAGCAAGTCAACGGTATGACCGGAAGGCCAAACTCCACATTGACATCACACGCCCAGTAATTGTTGGTACGTACAACGGTTTTATGGGGGGATCGACCAGCATAATTATCAGGTGTCGCTGTACAAATACACCATTCGGTCCAGGCGCTGGTACATGTACGTCATATATCATGCTATCTTCATCTGCGTCGTGAATGCGTGGAGTATTAACAGGTGCCAAAGCCATCAGCTGAAGGAGCGGCCACTCAAGCTGAGAACCTTCACTGCCAGTTTATCAGAAAGTCTGATCTCTACTGGAAAAGCACCAAGAGGACAGCCGGCCAGTCTGCCTTCGCCTCGGATGAAAGAGAGGAAGTTCACGCCAAGTCATCCCCAAGATGACGTTCGAAAAGTCGGGGTTGGGTATCTTCCAATTGTGACGAGCAACTGACTTCGATGCAGGAACTGTGTGCTTAGTGCGAACACATTTAGCACAGTTGTGTGCGCGCAATGCAATGTAACTCTGTGTCTGAAAAAGAAGCGCAACTGTTTCTTTGAATACCACAAGCCACGAGACTGCAGCAGGCAAGGAGGTAGCAGAAAAGCCCAGTGTATCATATTTGATACGTTCAATAATTTTTACTCGTTTGAAATTTCATTGTTCTTTTTGTATGAATGTACTCACCTTAGCCATAAATAAAGGCACACAAGTTTCTACAATTTTAATTTGCCTAGAAATATGTTTGGGCTTAAATTTCTCAAGCACTTAAATTTAGTGCTTGAGAATAGGTGACAATTGTAGCAGGCAAACACTGGCGGCACGCTTTCCCGTGTTGATCGAGTGACCAATGAGTCGCTCTGCTCGCTCCACTTTAGAATCCCCTAAATTATACTTATGTGAAAAAAAAGGATTGGGGTACCTGTAAAAGAAACAAGAACAACTAGCATAGCCGAGGGGTATTTTTTTTCTTTTTTTTTTTGTGCTGCATTTGGAGAACATATACACCCATATCAAATTATTTTAAATCTTTCAGTTTTCTGTTGACAACAAAAGGTTGACACTTTCCAAGTATGGGGACACTTGATATAAACAGTGTATTAAGCTCAAAACATTAGGGCATTACAACCAAAACTATACTGTATATATATGTATAAAGTG